>VWZY01004812.1:509534-609509 GCA_013399075.1 Chloroceryle aenea
GGGGGGGGTGGGTGGTGTCAGAGGGAAGTCTTATCCAGACAGAGTTAATGTACTTTGTTTGTCCTGACGAGAATTACCAGTGTTCCTGTACATGCCAACTCTGAATGTATGTACCAGCTCCACAGTATGTACACAGCAAATATGACCTTTTGGAAGCACGCCCAGGTGATCTGCATGTGCACTGAGCCCTGTGAGGTCAGGATTTGCTGCACAGACCTATGCAAACAGGTATCTCACCGTGCTCCCACTCACTATGCAGAAAGTCCAGTGCATATGAGTATGTTTCTGCTCAGTGAGCTCCAGGCACTGGTGAGGAAACAGAACCTATAACTGCAAGGAGCAAATGGAGTACGTGCTTATGGATTTATCTGCAGAGTAAGGACTGAGATTCAGATACAGCGATGAGTTTATCTGAGTGATTACGTGTATTACCACAGCATTTATAAGATAGTGCACATTTTTTTTTGTTCCGGTTTTTGTTTCTTTACTGTTACTGTTTATTTTGCTAATCTATAGACTATATTGTAATTTTTTTTTCTATCAAATCTGCTCTAGAGTTAAAGTACTGTGAAAAAACCTTACATATTTATTTTTCCCTACATTTATAAACATAAAAACGCAGGCACTGTGCACTCCATTATAGCTCAGAACCAATTTAAAAAACAAAGCTAAATCTAATCTTTAATAACATTTGTTACAGAAATGCTGACCTGACTTTAATCATGAATCATAACTGTTCTGTAAGAGAACAGATTAACAATGTGGAAGCCAAGAAACCTGCACCAGGTTGTGCTGATTTTTTTTAAATACACTTCTGTTTTTCTTATTCCTCAGCTGGAAATCTTCTTCAAAGTCTGGTCCTTCCACTGAATATGGTCTGAGATTTCTGTCAGTCAGCTTTCAACATGCCTTTTGCCTTAATGACCTTTTTATCAGGAAGGAGGGAACTTGCAGTGTTGGGAGTAACCATTCAGCAACATTTAGGTTCAAATCCTGGCAATTCAATCTGCTTGGCTAAATCTGCCTCCAAAATAGTGGTTCTTCCCGTCTCCTGCTTCCCTGTTTCTCATGTGCCAGATTCTTGGATGGCCCAAGTACAATGTCCCTTATATAAGACCTAGAAAGGGCCTGCCTTATGGTTTGTTCTCAGCCNTAATAATTTTGATTAAAAAAAAATAAAATGCAGTGAACTATAGCTGTGAAATTTATTTGGAAGAGTGGTTGCTGTGCCAAGCTGTTGTTTTATGGTAAGGTTGTTAGTTGTGCTGGAGGCTAATTCATCTGCAGGATTCTTCCTGATCAGGCTTTGAGATATTCTCCCAAATACAGGATCATCATTGGTTTACTCCTCAGCACAAAACCTACATACTCAGATCTTAATAGGCAAGACACTTTTGNCTGTTTATTTTGCTAATCTATAGACTATATTGTAATTTTTTTTTCTATCAAATCTGCTCTAGAGTTAAAGTACTGTGAAAAAACCTTACATATTTATTTTTCCCTACATTTATAAACATAAAAACGCAGGCACTGTGCACTCCATTATAGCTCAGAACCAATTTAAAAAACAAAGCTAAATCTAATCTTTAATAACATTTGTTACAGAAATGCTGACCTGACTTTAATCATGAATCATAACTGTTCTGTAAGAGAACAGATTAACAATGTGGAAGCCAAGAAACCTGCACCAGGTTGTGCTGATTTTTTTTAAATACACTGCTGTTTTTCTTATTCCTCAGCTGGAAATCTTCTTCAAAGTCTGGTCCTTCCACTGAATATGGTCTGAGATTTCTGTCAGTCAGCTTTCAACATGCCTTTTGCCTTAATGACCTTTTTATCAGGAAGGAGGGAACTTGCAGTGTTGGGAGTAACCATTCAGCAACATTTAGGTTCAAATCCTGGCAATTCAATCTGCTTGGCTAAATCTGCCTCCAAAATAGTGGTTCTTCCCGTCTCCTGCTTCCCTGTTTCTCATGTGCCAGATTCTTGGATGGCCCAAGTACAATGTCCCTTATATAAGACCTAGAAAGGGCCTGCCTTATGGTTTGTTCTCAGCCTAATAAACTGGCAGAAAGATGGGTAGTTGGTCTTGTTTCTTAGCTCATACAAAAGGATTCTTATTAGATTGATTTTTATACCATGGTGAAGTGAAGATGAAAAAGATTAAAATCAATGAGATGGGGCAGTATTGTTAATATTGCTAAGAAGTATTTACTGGTTATTGTGAAGTATATCCTTTTAGTCTGTAGTGGTTTCTGTCTCTCTTTAGCATGCAGAGAACTGTCACTGAAAGTGGTTCAATGCTGCTTTGCCTCCTGCTAGACAGCCTCCTTTAAAGGTCTGATCACTTGTAGCTTTAGAGGCTCAAAATGACCCTGCCTGAAGACTGCACTCAAAGTCTATCAGTCTTGAAAGGACTCTGCAAATTTGTTTCCCTTGCTTATATATGGAGGGAGGATAACTTACTAAGATCAGTGTCTTACAAAAGTGGCTTCCATGTTTAGGAAGTGGTATCTGAAACAACCAGCACGTTAGCTGTGGGAAAAGAGTTCCCTGTTTTGCCCAAATTAACCTTAGTTGAATCTTAGTTAAGTATTGCCAGAGATATACCTGGGTTGAGGAGAAGGAACTGTACCATATTTTCAGTGTCCCAGGCAAGCCTCTCCCAGGCTCCTCAGTGTCCTGAAGAGGACACTCAGCAGCAAAAGGGATGGGAATGGCTATTCAGAGTTGGAGGAGGACCCACTTGTGGCATTTTCCTTAGGGTAGACATTCATTCCCTGTCTGTAACCTGCAGTTGGAAGAAGTTAGGTCAGTCACAAACTTGGCCCTTACCTGGCCCTTTTGGGAAAGGCTAGTGATTTTCAGCTCAGAATATTTTGAGATGTTTCTTACTGGCTTTGGGACAGAGGCTTTCAATCTTAATCTCTTTGTACCAGGTGTGAGGATCTTGTCCTTCAGGCAAGTCCTTCTTTTCTTTGCATTTTGTGTCACCAGGATTCTGCAGTGGATAGCTGAGGCCTGCTTAACCCAGAATTTGCCCAAGTATTTCACTAGGTATGTCTGAGTAAATCCTGGCTGGCCTGTTGGGAGTGCTACCCCCATGAGAAGACTCTTGAGAATGCAGAAGGCACTTCTTCCAAGCTGGATCTAGGTTACCAAAGACACAGGCCAGCATAACCCATAGCTGTTGAACTGTCCCATCAGTCAAACACTAGCACAAAGTCTAAGACTAGTTGCTTCAGCTTAATGGTTTTCCACAGAAAGACGGAAATTTGCAGTTCATGGAGACAGACCTGACCTAGCTCCTGCAGGCAGTTGAGTTCAGTGAAACTCCAGACAGGAGCAAGACATCTTCCTACGAGAAAGACCCTTAAAGGTTTTCCATAACAACATAAAACTGAAATCAAGACAACAACTAACGAAGCCAGGAGTACATTGCCAGAAGTATCTGAATGCACTCCCAAGCATCAGGACAGGTAAGAGAGGGTGAAGACCACTTCCAAAGTGAGCAGAAAGAACCCCTGCAGTTTACTGTGTCCAATAGAGGGTAGAAGATTTTTTGGATGCATCTTTCCTCGAGGAAAACATTTTTTTTAAAGCTGTCAAGATTTCAAAATGGTTTTGTGAGTAGAAAGTTTAATCATTTTAAAGAGTAGAAAATTGTTTCATAGCAATGTACACTTGTAAAATTAATTGTATAGCATCAAATTAGAGTTGTAAGGAGATAACCAAATGGGGAAGTACTCATGAGTGTGTATGATTAGAGGAGAACAGGGAACACATGAGAAATTACGGGGAAAGTGCGAGGCCAATTAGTACAGCAAGGCTCATTTTCTTTTAGTGCTTATTTCACACACACATACACACACACCTCTCCTGAGGCCACGTCATTATTTTCCAAATGGCACTGGCCTCTTCTTGTGTGGTGGTATCGGCCAGCACTAATGATTTTCTTCTGTCACTGAATGCTTGCCTGCATTCTTCTCTTTCATTTTCCTGATCATCCTTTTCTCTGTTTTGGTGCCCACATTAGACTAATTGTACCTTTGATCTGCAACTGTTACACACACAGCTGCTCAGCATTGTCTGTGACTCTGAAACCTGAAAATTAGAAAAATGGCAATTAGAATGATGCTCTAAGAAGGAAAAAAAAAAGAAAAAACCCAACCAAAAAAAAACCCCACCCGCATGATTCAGTTTAACTGAGACTAGAGCAGATATTATCCCACAGAATTTTGGTTAGGTCGTCTGGGCAG
Source organism: Chloroceryle aenea (assembly GCA_013399075.1). NCBI lineage: Eukaryota > Metazoa > Chordata > Aves > Coraciiformes > Cerylidae > Chloroceryle > Chloroceryle aenea. The sequence continues at coordinate 513,794 of VWZY01004812.1, forward strand.
GGAATAACAAGTGGACTGCTATAAACCAAGTAATAGGTGTCCAGCTGGGGCTCTTGCCTGAGTCAGGAGCTGGGACTGAGGACAGAGAGGTGTTTTTGGCCCTTGATCCATATACCAGGTGGTCTCATTCCTCAGCACACACACTCACCTGTCCTTCATTCCTTCCATGAGTGGACTTTGTAGAGAGACCAGGATGTGCAGGGCTGAATTTCAAGCCATGTGTCTACACATCAAGCAGAGACTGAGTTTTGGTTTTTAGAACAGTCTTCTCCAACTCTGAGGTTACAAAAGTCTTTTGGGGGTAAGCTCATGAAGATCATTAAACATTTGTGTAATTCTTTCTCCCTCCATACATGGCGAGGATTATCAAGCTATATTTTCATGTGACACTTGATCCCTTTTGCATGGCAGCTTACAGGAGTGAACAGCAGAATGGCTTGAAAATAAAAGGACTGAATTATTTGATGTTTGCAAACAGTATGAATTTCAGATATCTGACACCAGGATTAAAATTGATTGGCATCTGTTTCCAAACCGTGAAAAGCCATGCTTAGTTGTGCACAGCCTGTGAATACAACTACTGCAGGAATGCCTTTAAAGAAAGAGGGAGCAAATAGCTGCCCAATGACATGAACTTGTATCATGAGCTTTAAAAACATACATTTTTGCCTTTTTGTAGTTGATTAATATGGACAATACTATTTCTTAGAATGAATTAATAGCTTTGTATAATTCCACAGTTTCATTTACTCTAAGCAAAGATGAGCAGGTGACTTTCTTTTCAGAAACCAGATGTTCTAAGGCAGGTCAGCAGTGGGAGTTTTCTTTTGGCCTGCAGAACATTTATATTGTCATAGTTAATGGTATCTGGAATGGTACAACAAACAGAACTTTGTCCTCATGGTTTGTGCAAGGGCAAGGGATGACCAAGGTAGATAGGTTATATATTACAGCTATGGTTGCTTATTATAGCAAGCAGTGTTACTTAGGGGAAATAAACATGTTTCCATTCTCAGGAATCAATTACCAAGAATATGTGGAAAAACAGTACATTTCATAAATTGTAGAGTGCCTCTTTCTTGCCTTGACCTTTGTGCACGAGTTGTGTTGCCAAACCCTCCCTGGCTGCCTAATGTCCTCTAATACTCTGTGCCAGGGCCTCATCCATCCAGTGCCTGGGTGGAACTGCTGAATGGGTGGTTCACAGTAGTTAGGGATTTTTCCAGATACAAGAATGAATTTAGCAGTGCCAGGGTTTGTATTGTGTGGGACCTCCTGAAACAGATATGCTGTAATAATTTTTATTCCTTCCTACTGGGATGAATTCCAAGCCAGTAAAAGGCAAACTGAATTAATTCATCGAAGGCATATGCCACTAGAAACTGTTTACATTTCTTAGCAAAAATGCAATTTCCTGGTCCATTTTTTAAAATTCCCCCTTGCCTGCCCAAAATACAGTGTATGGTGAGGGCACTGTTACAAGGATATGCTGTTGATACTACCAAGGCTCAACGTTTTTGCTTTGGTAAAGAATGCAATGCTGAGTACTTTTTATTTTATAATGTTTTGTTATCTAGGAGAACAGAAAGCTATAAATGCCCAAATCTGTCTTTCGTGTGTGTATCATCTTCAACTCTTTTTCCAAGTTATCCAGTTTGCTGACATTTCTTAGGCTCTTCTGCCATGACACTCAAGAGACAGGCACCAACACTCCAGCTGTACTGTTGTACTTCTGACCCCAGCTGTCATTTTAGTAAAATTTTTATTTGCATTGGTTTGTTTAAGCCCTCTCAACACTTTACTTAAGTAGGGGAAAACAACCTAAGACTTTTTCTTCAAAACCAGCACAGGAATGGTCTCTTTTTTTCTGAAGCACATCCTTGCTCGAGCATTCCCAACTGGAATTTTGGGGCCAGCTATCAGCATGCAGGATGGTATTTGCTATTCTAGCACTTAGCATACTGAATGCTTTCTTATCCTCATATCTGCAGTACGGGGAGTTGGCAGGGTAAGATAAGTGTGTTCTCCACAGTAGACTGAATAAGAGGAGCATCGTGAGCACTGCAGAATTTAATAGTGTGCATTGGGACTCCAGCCCATGCTGTGCTTACAATGGAATTTAATTTTCTTCCCATGCAAACAGAAACATATGTTTTTGTGTTGAAATGCATGGAGGTGAAATTAAACAGAATACTGTCCTTGGAGAGAAATGAAGCAACACCCAAATGGATGTAAGATGGCAGGAGTATTGCCTTTCCTATGAAGTTTTATTCCATCGCATGGGTCTTTTTCCTGCTTTGTCCCTTTTACCATTATGATTAGTAACAGTTACCTCACAGGCTTAATTTTTTTTTCATGCTGTTAAATGATTTGAAATGCACTGATAATAACTGATGCCTCAGGGCTTATGATTTTTGCAGTTTTACAAAGGGTAAGACTTTGCTCTAATTTTGGGGTTGTTCTTTTCCTTATTCTTTGCTAGTCAAGGAAATCAAAGACCTGTCTTAAAAATGGTATGTTGTATCTTATCAGTATCCTGTGAAGACAAAAGCTCACCCCATGCTCGAGGCACAACATTGTGTGCCTACTCTGCACAAGTGGCACCGTTGGTAACCTCAGCAGACCTTACTGAAGTTGGAGGCAACTGGCTACTCATCTCTCTTTTGATCAGTTCTATACTCAATGCACGTTCACTTCCTCCAAACATCCCTCTGATTAGCACCTCATTTAGGTTGCTTGCTAAAGGGCATTACCTCCATCAGCCTAGTTCTTAAAACTAGAAAGATTTCTTGCTGGGCTTGCAGCAGCCTGCAGCCTTGCTCTGTTTTCAGCAGTCAGGCAAAAGCATTTACAATTAACCTTTACTTCTATGTTAGTTGAATTTTACTCCTGCCTATGGAGGAGTATAATCTAAATGCTATTAAAATAGAGTATGACTTCATATTATGTGACATCTGGTGACTTCCAATTATCTGTGTTTTCCCTGCCTATGGTGAAACGGCAATTATGTTCTTGTGGTAGGATTTGCGGCAGTTTCAGAAGATATGATAATACAACGCTGAACAAGGGCAAGGAACCACATCGATGGGGAAAGACTCACATAACTAAAAAGTAGAAGTGTGTATGTTTCAATCGTCATTGAAATCTGAAGTTGTTTACACTAATTCTTACCCATTATATCCCCTTGTCAGGTGTTGATCAACTACCAGCTGTTTGTTAGGAAACATGAATAAGATACAGAATCCACTTCTGTATTTTTCTTTTATCATTCTGTGTAAAACTATTCCAGTTTACATGAATTTGCACAAATTAGATATCTTTGAAATACATTGATACAGTGTCTATGCTCATTTGCTCCAGTACTTACAGAACCTCTAGATATTCGTCTTCTATATGATAATTTTAACAAGATGTCACACAAGAAGTGAAATGGAGTTTCTTGGCCAGATCTCGGGATATTGACCAACTTTAATTTTGTTCAAAAGCTGTGGCATAATGATTTCCTCTGTCAGTTACAACACATCCTATCCATTCATTCATCCATCCATCTTGACAATCCATATGCTAAAAAGTGCTTTCGTATGCAGTAACTCACCAGATTGTGACAATTCTGCAAATGATGTGACATGACACCCAACATGTTGAGGATTTTTTATTTTAAGATAGTTACCAAGACATTTATTTCTGAAGCAAAGTATTACACCAAGCTTTGCAAACAGGGCTGTCCTGTAGTGTTGAGAAACAGAGTGCATTTATCTGCAAACACTGATGACCGAGCAAAGCGTTTACTTTGTTACTGTGGTGAAAGGACTCAGTGGGGTACTCCACATCTGATAATAGGTGCTTGCACGGTAGAGTCCTAAAATTCTCTATGAGACTGTAATTACAGGCAGTAGTAAAATCCAAGCCATATGTGGCAATAAACACCATACTTTTGTGCTCTCATGTCTCAGACTAAAGACAAATGGATTCCCACCCTGCAGTTAGAGGATCCTTGCTCTGTTTACTCATACCATGTAAAATGGAAAAGCTATTTGTTTTGCTTACACTTTTTTCCATACAGTAATTCTCTTTCCATTTAGTGACTGGCTTTGTTATGTGTTCAACACACAGCTGACAAGAACAGCTCCAGCATGGCCACGAGACCTTCTCCTGGTAAAATGGAATGGATCATCCCACTTATTGTGGTCTCAGCACTGACCTTCGTGTGCCTCATTCTTCTCATTGCTGTGCTTGTCTACTGGAGGTGAGCCTGTTTCCTTTTGGTTGGAAACTGATTATGATTTCAAACACATTTCAGATGGTGGGTTTTTATATAGTCCTGTGGTTTTTGTTTTATTAGATGTTACAGTGATAGATGCATTAGATAACTCTCTGGATGCTAGAACAGTTCTGTTGGTTAACTATTCAGCTGTCTTAAATATTGATTTTGAAAATGAGCTTGGTAGAACTCTAGCAATGATAGAGCCAACTGTTCTGCCAATAGATATTTTCACAATTAGTCCTTCTTATATAGCTATAAAAAGGTCTTGGCCTTCGGGAAAAGAGGTCGTGGGAGGAAAGCCCAGTGAGACTGGCCTCGGTTCTGTGGGTGGTCTTGCCACAGACCTCCAGTGTGTTCTTATGCAGTTGTTTTCTTCCACTGACTGTATTTCAAGAAAGGGGGACAAGCTTGCTTCGTGTCATACAGCAGTCCTCTGAGTAGGAGTTCTTTAGCATTAGTGAAGCATTCAGAAGTGCAGCCTGCAATGTCTTGAAAGTAAAGATTACCTCTTACAGAGAGATAGTGTCCTTTACATCAACAGGCATTGGTTCAGTGGTGGAGACTAGGACTAGAATCAACAGACCCATCACCATTCGATTTAGAATAAATTAAAACCTGCAGGACCTTCTTGTGCCAGAACCAGTATCCACAGACACTTCCTTTGTCTGGTAGTGAAAATTAACCGGGAATTAGCCTCATAGAAGGTATTTATGAATTATTTCAAAGTCTGATTAGATGGGACACAGAAAAGTAGCTTTGAAGAAAAATAGCAGTCCATCGATTATTATAATTGCAGAATCAATTAAAAAAAACCTACCAAGCTGTACCAGTACACCTGTTTTGCTGACAATTAATTTGCCAAAATGTTGAGGCTGGGAACATTTGAAAGAGTATTAATAGATAGATGACAATAGTCTAGTGAAAATGATTTCTATTAACATTTGCAAGGAACTTACATCACTGCAATAAGACAATGAATAAAATTTCAGTGATATGTGCACAAAAGCTGAATTTGGAAAGGTTCTGAAGATCACTTTGTAGTGTCCTGTCCCTCAATATATGTTTCCTTCATTTGAAGGACTAAACTTGGTCACATTCACACTAGGCAAGCCCTTGAAGGTTATGGTACATCCTGAAGTACTGTAAGGAGGGGCTAGTCATACTTATCTTGCGTTGACAGAAAATACTTTTCTAAGGAGGAGAGGTTCTGAAATAAAATGCTAACAGCTATTATCAAGAAGATTGTGGGTACGTCTCATTGTTTGGAAAACATTTCCATTTCCAGCAATTTGACTAATGGATTGAGAAAAATAATTGCAAAATTAGCATTTAATTTGCTTAAAGAGTGACAGTACTGTCCCTGCGAAGATACTAAAGTTGGAAAGTACTGGTTTAGTGACCAAGAGTTAGAGACTAATTTTTGATAAATATTGGCTTCTATTATAGCTTGTAATATTACTCAAGTCTAAAATTAACACGTTAATTAAAGTAAAATACTTTAATCTTCACAATTCCAGACCGTCCACCTCACGGAATTTTTATTTGCTTCATGATAATAAACACACATGTAAATCAAGGAAGATACATGAACAAAGACTTCAGCTGAAACCAAGTTACTTTTCCAGGAATGTTTGTTATTTTGCATATGGACAGTAATTGTTTCTTATCTGTTCTCCATAATACGCATGAGTCACTGGCATTCATTAGTGGCATTGGTAAAATTATGAGCAGTCATCAGTACCCTTGACATCAGTGGATCACATGTTTGTGTAGATATAAAAAAAGTGATTAAAAATTTAATATAGACATGGAAAGTATTCCATATAGGCGTCAAAGTTTTTTGATAAATCTGAAGCAATAAACTGAGGAACAATAAAAAGACTTGAGATCACATGTGTAGCACAGCTTCAAAATAATCTCCTGTGTGTACCTTCATAGTTGTGAGGATTTTTTTTTTAGCAAATACAGAGAGTGTATTTAAAAAAAAAAACAAAAAAGTGTTCTTTAGGATAAATCAACAAGCAATTAGAATAAAATTGTGCACAGTAATATTTTATGTTGTGCAGACCATGTCACTGAAGTGGTAGCACAGCAGTTTGTGTGCCCTTTTCAGTATGAGTATCTTTCCTTAAGAAAAATAAAACATTTGTCTCTGAGTGTTTTAAAGTAAGAAAAACGGATCCTCAAATGCAGTGGAGTCAATTTGTAAGTTTGAAAGGAACAGTGATCTGGATTTTCAGGAAGAAATACTTTGCTTAAAATATAATGGGCAACATATGGAATAATTTGCTAAATAACACCATCAAAGCAAATGGCATGAAAACGAGTTGGAGACAGATTTTTCAGTAATGAAAACATGGTGTTGAAGTGTACAGCAGAGCATAACACTTGTTATGAAAGGATAACCCTCAAGGGGACAGGCGTGCTGGACCAAGGGGTTCTTTCTTGCACAGCAGCTCTTTGTTTTGGTGAGAGAAAAACCATTACAAAACAAAACCCAGAGAACTAGAAAATGCAGAAGAGACATAGTTACCCTTTGGCAATATATTTTGAGGGTAAAACAAATGATATTTTCACTTTTGTTTTTGAGCATTTGTGGGATTAGATGATTTGAGACCAGAGGTGACATAAGTAGAACAATGAAGCAGAGAGAAGCCTTCTGCTTGTTTGCATTGCATCGATGCCCTATTATCCAGGGACCAAAATAAGGAGTTAGAGAAGTTGCTTGTGAAGGTTTGGCAAAGCGTTTATCTCTGGTTTGATCCTTTGTAACTCATTCCATGATACAGCAAAGAAATAAATTTTGTGATGCTGTCTTGTTGTAAGGAAGCTTCATTTTCTATTCCCTTTATTTGAAAAGGAGGGTGATGGGAAGCAGTCATTGTTTGATGAAGCTTTTCCTTTCTTTATCTGTTGAGCTCCCATGCTGTGTTCATTAGAGACTTCTTGTAATTGAATATATTTGGAAATGATCTGTACCATTTCTGAATGAGATTCCCTTATTTGCAGAACTAATTTGCTGTTCTCAGTTCCCTTTCCATGTGGATCCTGGACAAATGGTGAAAGGATATGATTGATGTTGAAGAGAAAGGGTCACTTCCATCTTTTTAGCATGATGACCATCTCAGTAATGAAAAGGGATGGGAACTTGCAGGCAAGCAGCAGCTCTGAATTACCTTTCTACTAAACTTTCCTGAATTCAGTACTTTTAATGGCACTGCTGTGCAAAGAGGGCTATGTGATTTTAAGTTAGTAGAGTGGAAAATAAACTAGGTCAGCATAATGAAGCTGCAAAAATTGCACTGGCTTTTATCTCAGAACAATGAGGAGAGTACAATGAGGTCATCTCGGGATGACCAGGAGCCACAACGTCTGCTGGGGCTGGTTGGCAGTTGAGCTTCCTGGGCAGGAGGGACAATGATGGCTGTAGTTTCAGTTTGCTTCTGTTCATCTTTGATTCCTCTTGGGGAAAAGCTGGCCTGGCTGATCCTTGTGTTGCTGTGGACACGATAAAGGGGACTGTTGCTCCCAGGACCCCTCTGGTGTTTGAAACTGATTTCTTTTAGCATCGAGTCAACAATTTGAGTCTTAGCAGACAGAAGAGGTGAGGAGAGCAGATTCACCATTGACTTCTGCAGTGACATAGTGGTATTTCTTTTTCTGCTTTCATTCCTTTCACGCTGGTTCCTAAAATTCTGTGCTGTAGAGACGGGCACTGAGTACTTATGAGAACTATTCACTGGGATTTTAGGATCTTTTGCTCCAGCACTACTAGCTCATCTAGAGCCAATTAAGATGTGTGTGTTGTGAGGTGCAGTATCTCAGGCACACTATTTTTGCATTTATGGGCCCTTATTTTGCATCTCTGATTTTTATGCCCAAATTCAGTATCATGACATCCTTCTGCAGCTTTTCAAGGTCAGTTTAAAATTTGACTTGGATTGTCTGCAGCCTTTGCCACTGTTATTCTCACAGCCTTTTCTACAAGCTCTGAGATCTGCAGAGTGTGTTTGGTAGTGACCTCCAAACTATTTAGGGATTGAGTGTGACTTCAGGGTTTTTTGCAATAAGAAGAGCTCCTGTAGCATGCTGAGCCATAATGTTGCTCAAAACATGTCTTTTCTAGCTCTTCCACTATATTTTGTTGCAAATTGAACAAGTCCTGAGTATTGACACTTTAAAGGAAGCCCACAGAGGTGCAGCAGGGTGACTAGAGCTGGGAAATAAAACTAAAATACTTTGATACACCTTAAGTTCTGTCATTTAAAAAAAAGTGTATTTTAGCAGTAGCTGGTGACCTTCCACTGTTTGTTTTCCATTCTGATTTTTAATCTAAACACTACAATACTATAGACTGGTTTCAAAGGGAAAAATAAGGAGAGAATATTAAGAAGCAATTAAGATTTTAGAGTTTAGCCAACAGCAACTTTTAAATGGGAACTAAATTATAGCCATTTCTCATTTTCAGCTGAGAGGAAGAAATTAATTCACGACTATAGCTGGAGAGTTTTCTTTTTCTTTCTTTTGAACAGATACCATAATTCACCTCTGAATTATTGCCGCCATCAACATCGTGACCCCAAAGACAAAGCGGGAATATTGTATTGCATTTCTTATTAAATCAAGCTGTTTATACAGTGCTAATATGTTTACATTCAGGAGGGATTTTTGGAACAACACAGCTGCTGCCTTTCAAAGAGCAAGCAAGCTTGCATTTCTTGTTTATAGTCATATGTGTATACGAGACAGCTTGGAAAAAAGATGCCTTTAATTTTCCTTAAGCAAAACCCTATAGAATTTAGTAGACAGCAAGAGTTTTCTTAGAGTTTTTGTAAAGCAACCTGTTGAATTGAACAGAATCCTTGGGACAGGTCCTGTGGCAGAGCCTCATACTTCTCTGGCAGTCCCTTTCTGTGCAGAAGAAATGACATTGAGCACCAGGAGACGTGGCTTCTTTTTCTGACTCAGTCATTGATTTTCTGTGTGACCTGGGGCCAAGTCACTTACGGTTTGACAGTATTGTTGTTGAACTCGATGGCAAAGATCTCACTGGGAGCAAGCTCAGGTGTTCAATATTTCAGCATGTGCGTTCTGTCACTGGTAAAATAGCACTGAAGAAGGTCAGCTGTATTTGTAAATCAGTTTGTGATATAAAAATGGAAGCTGCGACGTAAGACAAGAACTCTTGTGGTTACCATGTCTAATTACCACACCTTGGGAATCTGCCTTTTGGCATTAAATTCTGGGGAATGTACACAGCTCCATAGCTAAGACAGTGTTAAAACTACTTTGGGAGAAAAAACCCAACTTCTTCCTATAGCAGATTTTAAGAGCTGAAGTTGTTATTTGAACCTATCTCTAGGTTTTGTTTTATGTGAGTACACAAGGTATTGCTCATTTACTGTACTGATTGAAAAAGGAACATTGTAAATTTGCAGACCATTGTAAAATTGCTTGCTTACAATGATAAAAGCTCCTTTCATCTTACTCTAAAATATTTGTGATTCTGCTCATACTCGCACTCGTGGAGGATGCTAGGTGGTAACACTTTCCGAGAGCCTGAGTGTTGATTTTAAGAATGCCTCGGGTGCAGTTACATGAGTATTTATTTCAGCAGTGGCAGTTCAAGCAGCTTCCTCCATTCCTGCCCTTGTTCTGCCCTCTGCGATACCAATGCAAATGTTTGTACAACCATGTGAAGAGCTGGATTGAGAAATAATCCGCTTTTTTTTTTTTCTTCACTAGAAGAGAGGGACTTTCATGCTCTGATTTAAGACAGATTAGCTCCCAGTCTGGTTCATGTAGTAACCTGATAGAGTTGTACTAGCACAACTGAGGGACACGAGGCAGGAATGAGCAGGAGGGATAGGGATGCTCCTATCGACACTGTGCCCAGTGGTGCCTGATGACTACATCCAGGCACTTGTGCTCAGTTTATGGATGGCAGTGCCCCAGAGCTCAGCTGATGTCATCACAGGCAGCAAAGTAAATTAGCCAACAAGGGCAAGAGATTTCCTAAACTGGGAGACAGGCAACGCCACAGGGACACAAGGGGAAACGTGGAGGTGAGTGGCATGCCTGAAACCTCTGTCAGCTTCCATCTCATTTTTAGTGACTGATTGTGCCCTGCTCATGCTGAACAGGGCATGTCTTCTTTTTCCTCTGGCAATGGCCATGTCGTATGATGACAAACAGCCTCAGAGGGATCGGGATGAGGCAGATCAGTGCCTGGCAAGTTAGATGTAGCCCAGCCTGATTCAGAACCCTCTGATCTCCTTGTCTCAACCCAGGCAATGCAGAAAAAGGACTTCAGCTTTTATTGCGGAAGAACCAGGTTGTATTTGATTTTGTCAGTGCTGGAGGCAAAGGTACTGAAATATTGGGCCCTTTTGTGTGCTGTATCTCAAAGCACTGCTCGTTTTCATTAAAGGGGAGCAGGCCTATGATCATCTCCCTCTTATCCCACGTGGGGAGCTGAGCTCATCCTCTGTGCCGACGGCAGGCAGCTTGCTTTCAAGCCTGAAGCTTAGGGCAGCTGCCAGTTGCTTGTTCTAGCTGTTGGTCTCATTCTTTGAACGCTCGTCATTCTTCCATTACGAGGAAAATCAATATGAAAACTTCTCTGACAGCATCTGCGCTCTTTCATCTGGCAACGCGCAGCCTGGGGCAAGGGGGGAGAGCCCACGAGGAGATCCACTAACGCCAAATCGTAGTGTGCCGCTGCTGTTCCTCCCATTGTCGGCTTGTGGGCTTTTATCTTCTCCTCTTGCAGGGAGCTGGAAAGGATCCGGCCCAGCTGTTTGCAAGAGCGGCAGAGCGCGGAGGTCTTCTCTGTGCATGAAGGGCTGAGGTAGGCGAGCACAGCTGTGCGCAGGGGAGGCTGGGACGCAGCCCCACCATTCCTTCGTAACTTCTTGCTCAATAACCATTTCCCAAATGGCTACTTCAGGGCCTTTCAGAAATCACGGGAGTTGTCAGTTGTTATAGTAACAGACCCCCTGCTGCTGAATTGGCCCTGAGATGCCCATTTGGGCTTTTGAACAGCCTAACTCACGCTCATTAGACAAAAAAGAGAGAGAGACAGATTTGCAGATGGAAAGTTGTTTTTTAAGCATGTTGGATGGTCTGTTAAGAGCTTGACTGTGGAAATGGGCATGTTCTCTCATTATATGCCTGTTACTTTTACTGTTGTTTAATTAACACTATTTTTACTTTTTCTTGCAATACAGAACTCTGCAAGATTTCAGTTTCCTCACTGGTGAGGCCAGTAGTGAGCTGCTGGGTTGCAAACAATTTTTGTCTTGAGAAGGGAAAGAAGTTGAAAAGGGATTTGCCAAGCTTAAATACAGATCAGTGATGACTTCAGAACTATCAGGATATCTACAAAGCTCAGAAAATAGTACTTTTAATCCTAATTATACAGGAGCAGGAACAACATCAAAATACCAATAAGCACATTTTGACCCAGGAGTGTCCCATTTCAAGGAAATAGCACAATCTAGATTTTTCTTCAGGTTTAAACCGGAGCAGTCCCATTGATGCTAACAGAGTGGCTCCTGAATACCTGCTATCAGTTAAATCAGACCTTGCCCTTGTAAATTTGAGTCCACATGACTGATGAACCTGCATCACCTTAAATGGTTTCTCAAGAGGATGCAGTTACAATAACAAGTTACTTCTTGTCAGGTATCAGAAGCCACCTTCTTCCTGTGTCATGCATGTTCAGCCTTCATCTGAATTTTATGAAGCAGTGCTCTCCTCTCAGCTGTCCTGTAAATAAAAAGCAAATCCAGATTTATAGCAGCTGATGTATCTCCAGGTGTAGATAAGAGAAAACTGTGGTTGTTGTGCGGTATACCTTTTCTGTGAGGAAATTGGTTAGACCAGATGGGCAGGCAGGGTTGTTAGTGGAGAGGGGAAGCAAGTGCTCTAGTACGTGAAAGGGGTCTGTGAGGAATACGTGATCTGCACTCATTGTGCTGGGGATGATGAGACTTTGGCTTAAATTGCAGCAAGAGAGACATTTAGGCCTGACATTAGAGAATGCTTCATGATAGGAAAGACAATAAAGCAGTGGTCTACAGAATTTCCATCATTTCTAGTATCCAAAACCAGGTTAAGCAGCCATCCATCAGGGGCCGCACGGGAGTCATTGAACCTGCATGGGAGAGTTGAGGCCTGTTCTCTGCAGCTCTGTGGTGTGAGCTTTAAAGCACATGTGCAAGCATGAGAAGAGAGGAGGAATGGTGTAGTGTGATAAATTGTCCTGCAAATTACAGACTAGAAGCCTGAAAAAGTGTTTGGAAGACACGCTTTAAACGCATCATGTTTAAAGTGAATAATGTGAAGCCAATAAAAGTGCACATCTCAGAATTGGAGGGGAGAGGGAGGAGTGTCTCTAGCATTGGAGAGAGAGTGAAAAGAAGATATAACTGGGCAGGAAAGAAACTGCAAAGGCAGCTTGCAGAGGACAACTATGTCAGGAGACCCACAGGTTGGTGGAAAATAATCTGTTTCGAGTTTTGTTCCATCTGTTCTCCTGAAGCAGGGAGCCTAAAAGTAGAAATGAGTACAACAACAATTTGAAGTTTAAAAACAAAAGAGAGGAAAAGGGGTTAATAGAGCTGTAGTTGGTTGCCCCTGTTGTGTGTTATCTAAGGCACCATCCTTAGTGCCCTGTTATCGGCAGTGAATGACAACATAAGGCCACCCCTGGTGTCAAGCACACAGGGTGATGGAATCTAGACAGCCCTGGAGACTGTTACATGAAAGTACTTTCTTACGAAGAAGATGGGGAAGGGCGATTGCTCAAAGAACCAAGATTTCACAGCTGTGAAACCACTCGTCCCAGCACTGGAAATCCTGGTGCCTGCTGGATTGTAATTATTTTTAACAGTACCATTACATGAGAACTTATTCCGAAACTGTGCATGTTCCTCAGCTCCCGGGATTTTTGTACCATGTGGGTTAGCTGAGTGAACATCTTTTATACAGACACTTTATGGATGTGGCCATTGAACTCAGTGGGAGTCCAGATCTGCATCACCTTTACTTTAAAAGATAATGTCAAGCGTGCAGTCTTAAGTCAAACAACAGGAGAATACATGCTTCAGTTGTAGAAGACTAAAATTCAAAATACCATGCTGGTGACCTCAAAAACTCCCAAGGAAAGTACACTTTTTTTTATTTTTAATTTGCTATACAATGTGTCCTGTAAGATCTGAGACATTTGAGCTGTTCTTTGCCCACAGGCCCACACAGGCCTTCCTTAAAGGACATGAAGTTTATGCAAAAGTCTTGGCAGCAAGTTGGAAAACTGCTTCTGACACACCTCTCATCACTTTGTTTAGAGGTGGAACAACATTTTCAGAAACACTTTCTTCTGCAGAGAGAGCAAAGGGGAGCAGGCAAGGGCAGCTGAGATCAGGCAAGGAGGGATCTGTGGCATGGCTGCAATTGATCTTCCTGGTTTGTTTCTGTGAAACTAATCAAATGCATTAATTGAAGACATTTTCTTTTTTTTTTTTTCTGAAAATGCCCTCCCCAGTGCTGCTGTAGGTCTCGGTAAAAAGAGCAAGATTTCATCTCTGCAGTAACTGGACTAAAGCTAGTTTACAAGACATTGTCTGAACAAATATTTTTTTAAATATTCAGGTGTCCCACTTAAGCTCCATTAAGAACTGGTTTGTAGGTGCTGAGAAATAGTATGCCAAGAGGAGTATGGGTTTTCTGATAAGCACAGTGATAGAGGATGCCAGGTACCACTGGCTTCTCCTACTCATCTGCTAGGTCTTTTGTAAGCTATTCTACAGGAAAGTTTTATACAACTTGAATTCTTCTTTTTTAACTCCAGCTTTTAAAGCTATGATAGGTAGTTGAAAAGAGAAACAATTTTCACAAATGCTTTTTGTGAAATTAAATCAATCACATGGGGAAAAAAAAAAGACTGTTTCTTAAGAAGATGGATGCATTCTTTTTCTATTCCTCTTCTCAGCTAGAAGAAGCAATTTATTAACCCGTTGCTGTTTGATCCATTGCTAGGTTTTTTTCCTATTGATCTGTTGCTAGTTCATACCTTTTCTGTAATATTCTTATGTGTTAAGGTGTATACGGGTACCTCTGGAGTAGATGTGCTCTCATAAATTGGTAGGTTCAGAGCTAGAGGAATGTCTCAAACAAACTGTGAATGGAATATCCTATAATACAAGTAGGTATACCTGGAGGGATCAGTATACCTCTGCTGTGAGACTGTGAATTAACCACAGGAAAGAGATAAATTATATTTTTTTTCTCTCTCCTTGTAACCATAAAATACAGCTATTGAATGACAGTGTGCTGTCCTAAGTCCCACAGCAGCATTTGGACTAACATTAGCACTAGCTATTTCACAGCAGGATGTGGTCTGAGTGTAAAATTATAGCCTAAGAATATTAAATTAATTCAGCAATCTTAACTGCTTGGATAAATACTAGGAACCAGCAGACTATTAAAACAATAACAAGCAGGGGTAGCCTCAATTTTACCTTCCGTAAACCTGTGCAGTTTGGGAAACCCAGTGCTTCAGAATGTACAATGCATGTTGCAATTACATGATTTCATTCAGTTTATTGTAGAACACTGAGTTTGTTTGTTTAAAAGAGAACATTTCCTCTGTTGCTATGACCAGCATGGATTTTACTCTACTGACTTACAGGTTAAAATCCATTTGAGTTCTAACTTGTAAGCTGAAGCAGGCGTAGGTGGCTTGCCTGGTTCTTGATTGGTGGGTTGTTTCATGGTTTAGAAATCCTGTCTTTTCCAGAATAGAACAAAATAATTTTGAAATATCCTACAAAGTGACATTTGTAAAGTAAAAAAAATAAGCCAAATTTTAATTTTAAAAATATTTTTAATGTTGAAAAGCAATCAAATCAAAACATTTCTCAATAACGGCAGATGTTCTATTCTCTGAAGGCTGAAATTTGGTTTGGTTTGGTTTTAATTTTTTTTTTTATTTTCATTTTCCTTCTAATCAAATTATCAGTTAAATAGGTATCTTTCTGCGTGGTGATACACTCTCTAAAACTGTTTTTTAACCACCATCAGAAAGTCTCCAGTAAGTCCTCATAAAATTCCTCATATTATGTGGTAACACAAGCTTATCTCATTCACCCCCTTGTCAAATCTATTTTCAGCCATTAGGGATCAGGCATATTCTCTTATGCCACAGGCTGGACTCAAGGCAAAGATGATGAATCCGGGCAGATAGGGATTTCTCCAGGTCATGTATAAAGGGATGTCTTTCATTTTGCAGAGGTATGAGGCTGGTGATCCAGGTGCTCCTCAGCTGGAGCAAATCCCTCACTAGTAGTGGATGGAGAAAGGAAATGGAGTTTACCCCTTCTGATGGATATTTGGTATGAATGTGGGGTTTGAACGAGAGTGCAAGAATAGCCCTTTGCAAGTCATGCAGAGGGAGTGCATGTCCTAAACCTGTCGCAGGAAATTACTTCTGCCAACCTCACCGTTTACTGGGAGCTGAGTGGTTCATCAGTGAAGAGAAATTTATGCTGTTAGAGAAGCGATCAAAGTAAGATGGCCTGAAAGCTTTCCAGCTGCTTTCCATTTTTTCTTAAGGTATTTATTTCCTCAGGCTGGTTCTGCTGATGCTGAGAGGGCGAGTGTGGAGGGATGGGCACTGCAAAGGCAGAGGGTGCAGAGCCAGGACCGGGGAGAGCTTCTTGTCCCACAGTGCCCGCTGTGCTCGCCCAGTAGCAGCGGTCCAGCTGACGACTGGAGCAGTTGCACAGCTTTAGCAGCATGGAAGGCACGCAGAACTTCTCACCACATCACAACTTGCAGGACTCTGAAAAGTAACATCCTTTTAACTTTCCTAAATTTCAGTGTTCATTGGCAATAGCATCTGATATTACAGACACAAAGCTAAAGCTGTGAAGAGGCAGTTCTCATACCTGATTTTTTTCTTTTTTTTTTTTTCTTTTTTCTCTCTGATAGAAGAAACAATATCCCTGGAACTTGCAGTTGNTGCAATTTCAATCAGAGATTAAATGGGTTTGCTTCGCAGTTTGCTTTTCAAAGCCTGCAGATGCTGGTTTTGTGAGGTATGGCTGAATTTAGTCGTCTTTATCCACGTAACCAACATTTACACAGCAGCAAATAAGATTCTCCTGGCCCTGATATCATTACAGGCTTCATAATAATTTGAATGAACTAATTTTCACCACTTTAATCACAGTTACAGGTCCAAACAAGCCTTTTCACCTATAAGGGGTTTTCCTGCAATCTGTTTATTCTTCAGCAAGCTTTTCTATAGGCTTTGCATGACAGAAGTTGTAGTCATGTTTTCTTGTAATGCCTTCTCTCCTTACAGCCATACATTTGTCCTGTGCCCTTGCTCTGTCTCATTCTGGGGAGTGCGAGAAGGAATGGAAAGAGATTAACAGCCTACCAAACATCAAGGCCATTTACTTGGTTTACATCTGCCAGAGCTACTGTGAACATGCTTTGTGATATTGAGGGGTGTATACACCTTAAATTTACAAACAATAATTCCTTATTAGAGAAAAATCTAATAATAATTAATAAGTTAACACCATAGTTTGCCTTGGGTGATAAAAAATTGAACATTTTTTAATATGAGCAATGAAAATAGTGTCTTTTTTTTTCTGATGCTGTGGAAACAAAGTTCCTGCTTTCCAAAGGAAAATACAATAATTAGGAAATTTTCAAATGGAAATTAGCCTGTATTGGTCTTTGTCTTTATTTATGTCATTAAATGGATTCTTTAATTAGCATATATATTATCCACATTTCAATATAATCCATTTTATAAGTCCAAGTTCAAATATAAAAATGAAAATGGGCTTAATGCACTCTATTGTTCACATGCAAAGCAGCTAACATAGATGTAAAGATATGAGGTGAACTGAAACATTGATGTTTCATAAGGATGCAGTCTACTTTTTCTGAAATTATGGCTTGAACTCTTATTTTTAACTTTTCTCATTTGCATGCATATTAGTCTCTGTTTAAATTATGTGTTAATTCTATTCATTAGACTTCTGTGAATGCTTCTAACTCTCCTGATAATCAAGCATAGGTCCCTGGTAAGAAAATTATGGACTTTGATGTTGCAAAACCCCTTGTAAATGTGACATTTATCACTGCAAAGCCAACTTGGGTGGCGCCCCTGGCCACAGCCAGAAGGGCAGAACCCTTTTTCTTCGAGTAATGACTGTAATCTATGAATAAGGACCTGGCACCAGGTCTCTGATCTCTTTTCAAAAATGATTGGGCACTTCACACCACCCTCTTGATGGTAAAAATGCTAGTTCAGCTCTTCGGGGGAGAAAGAGTAGCCTTGATTCAAGTCTTCACGCAGCTAAAAGAAAGTGGGCAGTCAAGAATATTGTGTTCCACATAACTTGGTGGTGTACACAAGAATTTGGGGACTTAGAAGAGCGCTGCAGTACTCTGGAATGTATTTGCCTGTAAAAGCAAGAGCTGTAGGCTTGACTTTGTTGCTGCCCAAAATGAATTTTTCCTTCAAAATCTCCAGAGCAGTGGTCCTGAAAGCAAAAGCATGATGGTGACAGTACAACAGGAGTCATCTCTCTGGGTCTCTGAGACAGATCCTGCAGCAAATGTGGAAACAATTTGTGGGAAGGGGCAACAAAATAGTATTGGAGTTAGGATTCTGCCATTGCATATTGATTTGCCAGGCTGTGACAATTCATCTTTTTAATTCTAGGTATAAAAGCATTGTTATCCCAGTGGTAAACCTAAGGTGGTAATTTCACAAGGTTTTATGTTGATGGGGTGAGCCTTGAGTGGTGCCACACATGGAGTTGCCATGTGTGCTCTGATTAATAAAAAAATTGATGGGAAGAAGAAGATTCTTATGCCATTGCTGTGAGGAAATGCTTGACATCTTTAAAGGCCCATAAGTTTAGTTTCCATCTGTTTTTTGCAAGATTCCAGGCCTTTTCAAGAGCAGTGCTGATGTGCTGTAGGGAACTACTTCAGCTCTTTTTGATAGCAGAAGGGTAGAGTTCAACTCACTGGTTTTGTATTCACAGAGCTACATGGAATAAGTTTCCTGTCGCATACTTTAAAGGAATAGGTGGATACTATGAGAGACAGAACCCTTATCCCTGCAGCTTAGTTTTATTCAAGATGCACAGAGTAAAAGAGCAGAAGAGGAGAAATCACAGTATTCCATATACATTCTCAGCAGCTGCTTCATCTCGCCATGTCTGAATGTAAAATCGCCCTCAGGAGCATTCTGCCTGAGAAGCAGCTGGGCGCTTCTGAACAGACAAGAAATGCTCCCATTTCACCAGCATTTGTGATAATCCAAGCTGCAGCAAGGCTTATGGGGAAATGAAAAGTCTGTTTTATTGCAACTCAGATTTCCGTGGATTTCAGTGTTGTCTATAGGATTTGAGCTTGCACTTGGCTGTCCTTTCTTTCCTTAGCAATGCTTCCTTGTACTGAAAGTGTACAAGAGAATCCCTGAGCTCTAGACTAGTGTTTCTGAAGCACTGAAATTGTCTGCAGCCCTCTCCTCCTTCACTCTTTGGATAGTGAGTGTGGGGTCCCATTGACTTGTCAAGCCAGGGCAAGCTGTGCCTATTTCCCTGTGCTGAGCACAGAAAAGGATGCTGAAGACAAGGGGCTTTACACCAACCCTGTCTCATGGTTTAAGGTTATGCACTGTTCTCCTCAGCTCAGCTCACAGGACAGTAACGCTGAACGTTCCCCTTCCATGCCTCCCTTCAGCATCTTTTTGCCTTGGTGTGCCTGACAGCAACTCCCCACCCCAGAGAGATGCATTGGCAAACTCCCTCTTCATTTGTTCTGGTGACTGGGTTAACTTTAACATTGTCATTGCTCTCGGCCAAGATGACTCTATTTGCTCAGTTTTCTGCAAAGATGGAGTTAAATTCACATGGGTTGGATGTTTTCTCTTACAGCTCATGTTCTGCTTTGACCTTCTTGGCTTCACATATTTTCCCCTTTTAAAGTTACTAGCTGTATCTGAGATCTTAACATCAGTGGGATGCTTTGTGGAAATAAATATTAATGAGATGGCTGCTGATAGAATCTTATGGGTAGAAACAAATGCTTTTATAATAAATGGAATTTAATATTAATTGAGTGGTTTGGAGTTAAAGCAGGATATAAAGTGACAAGCTCATGGCACAGCAAAGTGCCCTTTGCAGGAATCCAATTAGAAGAGTGAGCAGCAAATTGTAAGCAAACTTGCTATAATCACACAGGGGCAATAGAAGGGTGGAGCATAATATGGAGCCTGGGACCTGTCCCCTTGAACGTTTCATAATTTCCATGAATCAACATTCAGTTACTGTGCGGTGCCAAGTTTGCATTCTTCAGATCTTTCCTGGCAATGCTGCATCCCAATGCTCTAGTCAAACCAGAGGGATATGGTCTGTTTTGCAATGAAAGGGCACATCAGTTCAATGTACTGTGTTCTGCTATATGTCTGTCAGAGAAAAGTGACTCATTTGTTAGCCTCCTGAAATTACTTTGCATTGAAAATCTCGTGCTGATGTTACAGGGTTTTTCCTGATCACTTGAAGCTGTTACCTTTGCCATTTCATCAGTGAGAATGATAAAGAGTTTTTCCCTTTCCAAACTGCAGAGTTTCTTCATGACCTGGAAAAACAGATGATTTGCTGAGATGTATCATAGATAAATGGTTAAATGCTGCCTGGAATAAACAAGTGCAATTGTCCCGGATATATCACATCCTAAAGGGTGGTGTCAAGTGTTCATTGAGTTTGAATTGTTTGAAAATAGTTTCTCTAAATATCATGTATCATTTTCATCTGGCAGATGGAGCTTTAGAAGCTGCTATAGCGATAGTTCGTTTGTGGCATTCCAGACAACCTGGGTATTGTGTGAAATTGGCTTAGCAAGCCTCTAAAAGGAGGGTGCAGGAGTGGGAAAAGACCTAAGCACAGCATCTGGGAAGTTGAGGCTGTGCTTCCAGGCTGGTGGATAAAAAAAAGAAAAAAAAAACCAACCAAGAGCAAGTCTATTTATCCATTCTGTCAAAATGGCTGCAATCAGCCAGGAGGCAAATGAATAAATGGATCAACAAGTATTTCACACTTGTGTGTTCTCGACAGGAAATCACAGATCTGAAACCAAATGTCTGGGACAAAACTACCAGAAATAGTGGCAAAATACTCTGCTGTTTAGTCTGCATTTAAACATTTTTAGCTCTCAAAACTCCTTGAATTAAAATACTGGGATAAAACAGGAACTTGTTACTACAGTTCCCAGTTACGAACAAAATAGTTGGAATGGGTCTAACAGCAGGACCCCCGTCCACACTGGTATCTCCTGGTGCCTGCATAGCCAAACCTGTCTGGTGGGCCATGGTGATTGCTGCTGTCTTTTCTGCTCCCAAGCTTACTGTCTAAATGCTCCACTGATGTCAGCAAAACTCCACCAAAGATCACACCAGAACATGAAAATGAAATGCATAAATACAGTGGGAGGAAAATTAATCTGAAGTGCTAGAGGTGTCAGCACTGCACAATTCACCTAGGAGCAGACATCTCCTACGTTCCTTGAGGACAGCGTGTCTGCCTGTGCAGCCGTGTCACTTCAGGAGCCTCAAGAAAAGGAAATACTAAGCCAAGAGCTTGTGCTTAATTTATCTCTGCTCCTGAGCAAGAGCCTGATAGATCCAGGCATGTTTCTTTGTACATTAAGAAGCATTCATATGTTTTTGCTAAAGATGCAAACTGCAAGTCTTACGGGCTTTTTTCTCCTTTTTTTAGTCCCATGTTTATCAACACTGAAAGGTTACACAGCTTAATAAAAGGTAGATTAAAGCCTTGGAAATAATGCAAATAAAAAGAACAGACTATAAATAGAAAATATATTAAACTGTATCTGGTATTAAAGGTTCTAATAATTAACGGAGCTTGACAGAATTTCTTCTGTTTTGCTTATCTGCAGTGAACTTTTATCTCAAATCAAAATGTTCTTCTCCTGTGATTAGTTTTGTTATTAGCTGTTCCTACACACTGATTAAGACAATGGGAAAACAAGAGTTTATTTGCCTGAGTGTATACTTACTGAAAAAAGAGCGTGTCGTGAAGTTGAAAGCAGTTTCTAATTTTCAGAATAATTTTGACTGATTTTTTAAAGGCAAAGTCTCTTCTACTTATGTTAATTTATGATTTTTCAACCCTTGACTCTTCAGTATAATTAGGGGCCTGCTAAGAAACTTCATGATAACTTTTCTGATATGCTTCATTCTTTGAGTCCTTTTTGTGTAATAGATGGTGTGTTTCCCTGACACTAAAATTCAAGGAGTTTTGAAGGGCTTATCAGCCTGAAACTTCAAAGATTTGTTTTTCTTAATAAATATAATAAATATAATAAATATTTCCTCACTTCATTTCAAGCACTTCCAAGATCATCCTTCTAGTCCCCTCTGCCTCATGGTGTAGTGGGTTCTACCTCTGTCACTTGCTTATAATAGCTCTAGAATTTTTCTTGTGGCTTATTTGGTCTGTGGATATGGTAATTAAAACATAGATTGTTTTTTTCTGTGCTTCTATGATACCTGCGTGTGGTTAATACTGCTTACTGCTTTTTGGTATTACTAGATTCTTCTTACCATATTAATTATCTTGGGATTTGCCTGATATTATTGCTTTTGTTGATGCTATTTATTTTTCAGACACATTCTCACTGAAAATACAGCACTGTTTAATGCGGGTGCTACTGGAAGGATCCTACTGATGCAGATACTTTTTATTCTGATGTATTAACTGGCGTGGGTTTGTTGTGTTTAGCAAAGGGAGCCCAGTGGCTATGTTCACACCACACTGATTGTCCGATTTAACCAGAACACCGCTTCAACGCATACAACTTGCTTCTCTGCAGTAGAGCTCTATTAATGCACAGCTATGCCCAAGGTACTTAGCCCAGCAGATAAGACATATTGGAGTGGGCAGAGCTTACGCTAACATGCCTGCATGTCTCCTGGCATCCAAGATAGGTCGCTGGGGTTTGGCTCAGGTATTTTTTCAGAGCTAGTTAGAGATATGTTCAGTATACCACAGCAGAATACACAACATGGTATTTCTCAGTGGTTTAGTTCAGTAGATGGTAGTTTATTGTCTCTGATATTTGTTTCCTTGTCACATTTGTTAACCTTTGAATGCAAGAAACTCATTAAAGCAATTCCTCAGACACATACTCCAGGCCTCCCTAGAGCTCCCAAGTCACTACCAGATTAGTAACAGCGACAGCAAGAAGCGAATCTCCAAATGGGTTGATTGATAGCAAGATTAATGATTCTCAAGACTTCTGTCCAGGTTTATTATTTGGTGGCTTACAAATCTTTGCTTTCAGGGAGATGGGTGGGGAAGGAGGACCAGCTGGCTGCCACCCGATCTGTCTGTATTAGTGTGATGAGGTGATGCGTGTAGCCCTGTCAGAGCACTAGCATTAAGTAGTGTATTTTCAGTGTTCTCATTATCTGCCAGGTACTAAATAATTTGCTTCTCTGCTGTTGGTGCCAGCTGCTCTTTTCTTTTGCTTTGTGCTGTGCTTCCAAAGTATCTTTGTGTGCCATTTCTAATCGTGTTCTGAACAGAGTTAACAGAGAGACCATAGAAATTTTTAGTAGCTATTTCTCTTTGAAATGGCTAATGAAAAAGCCCACCCTCCAAATACATGGTGATAAACAGAGAAAGGAAATAATTACACTTGTAATATTTTATTCTGTCTCTGAATAAGCTAAACTGGAAATATGTCCAGCAGTGTTGGGAAACCTTCCTAATTGTCCCATGTAGCTTTAGGCCAGGTGCACATGGACATGTCTGTTGAGAAAGAGGGAGCCTCCCATTGAGTATTTAATTCCATTTAACGAATTGACATTCCTGCCTGAAGATGGACAGGGCATTCAAAACAGAGTTAAAAACTGTGCCTAAATTTTTAGCGTATTTTTGTTTAGGTATACCAGGTCATGCCCTGGGATACCTAAATGTCTTCATGTCCTGTTTAGAGAAAGGAAATGGGTGCAAGATGGAACATAGGAGGTTCCATGTAAACATAAGGAGAAACTTTTTCACAGTGAGAGTGACAGAACACTGGAACAAGCTGCCCAGAGAGTTTGTGGAGTCTCCTTCTCTGGAGACTTTCAAAACCCACCTGGATGCATTCCTGTGTAACCTGATATAGGTGGTCCTGCTCCGGCAGGATCTTTCGAGGTCCCTTCCAACCCTGAAAATTCTGTGATTCTGTGAAATATTATTTTTGCAAAGGAAACAACAAGGCTCTTCTATTTTGAGAGTTAATTAGGGACATTTAGGTGAATATTCCCAATTTCTACTGCCCTTTCTTTTGGGGAATCATCTCTGCATTGGCTTTCTTATAACACAATTTCAGTCCAGATTAATTATACCTTGTATTTTAAAATACCTGTATTTTAACTTCCCAGTGTGCCACCCTGTTTTTATTCTTTCATTTCCTGAGATTCATCCCAAAGGGAACTCATATCCTGAAATGGTAATATCAAGTATGCCCAATTTTGAGTTCTTAGAGGTGCTACTAAAAGCTCCTCTCCAGTAAGAGGCAATCTTCATTGATTGCTGCAGTTCTTGTGATTACAGAACAACTCTTCACTTGGTTAAATTTAGCTTCCTTCTGTGAGAAAGTTTTAGGCTCCTTTTTGTTATTATATGGTGTTTAGGGCATTGGAAGTACACATTTTATAAGAACTGCCTAAGGTATTATTTGATTGGAAAAGGTATGTCTTTGTTTTCCTCTGTGATTTTCTAGTCTTTGTTATGAATGTTGCATTAAATAAATAGTTGGCTCAGGGAGAGGAAAATGAATACATCAGGCTTCCCTTTGGTTTTTAAAGCCATGTCTAATTTTTAAACCATTTTAAGATACCACCTATAGGTTTCTCTACCCCATTTTTGCCTGAAGACATTAAAGTTTTGAGTGGTAATTCATTTAACCAGGGAGCTTGTTCTCTTGCAGTAGAAAATACTGATGGGTAAACCCATTCAGTCGCCTGTAAAATTGCTGAGTGTATCCAACACAGCTGCTGTGAGTATTGATTAAAGCAGGAGGGGAGGGTCTGATGCTGCTAGCCCTGTCAGAGGTCACCAGGAGAGTAATTAGCTACCAAGTGTTACAGGGCCAAGTGTTATCACAAATAAGGTTTCACCATTGCCTTCGCTGTTCTCCAGGGACACCAGGAAGATGGGACAAGGAAGCGTGGAAAATGTTTGTGTTGAGTTAAACTAAGATTTATCCACTTACAATTTGCAGTTAGAGAGCTTTCTAAGTGCATTTTTGCACTGGCCACCTGGGCACTTTCTGGTTGCACAGCTGATGAAGGGGGGAGGACTTGAAAACAGCTCATCTTGGGGTGTGTGGTTATTTCTTAACTGTTTAATTATTTGAATATCCTTCAAAAAATTATTATTTATTGTATCATGTCTGAGTTGAATACCGTATGTGATGTAAATACGTATCTAGTCTCTGGTGCAGGACAAGATCTCAGAGGATGAGGAAAAGAGGATTTTTAATTTCGTGGAGAGCTCTATAGTCAGCTGGCAAATTTAGTCTATAAATATTAAATTAGCTCTCTTTCTGTGTCTGAAATCCCTAGTCTTGTTTGCAGATTAGTTTTTCAGATGGACAATTTTACAAGTGGTGTGTTCTTCGTAACAACCACTGTCTGAAAGTGTTGTCCACCTTTTTCCCCCCTCTGCCTTTTCTCAGCCTTTTTCCTGTTTTATTTCTCTATGATACTGCAGAATGTGTGGTTGTGAGTATATGTGTTTGGACTTGTGATTAGTGTTTAGATCCTTTTAGCAGGGACTGTGTGGGTGGACGACAACTTAGTAATGTGAAAAAGCATTTCTCCTTGTCCAGAGGAAAGTCCCTGAGTAGAACAGTCTACTCCTCACCATTCTGTCTAGGAAAGGATGCCAAGGACTTGGCATGCTGTGACCTTCTGAAACCTATCCGTGTACCATCTAGACCTCTACAGTTACATCTGTGTGATGCTTAACACTGCTCAGGAAGATTACAAGCAGAAACTGCTTTGTGGGGAGAAGGTGGATCATCTTTGGAAGGGATATGCAGGAGAAGCAGCATCATTGTAGGGAAATTTTCCTCCTTTTTCAGCTCTCCTTTGTTCTCTTGGGTTTTATACATTCCTGCTTTGTATATCCTCCCATAGCTCAAGTTCAGTCAGCCTTCACTGCCCTACTACTCCAGCATAGCATAGGTTCTTTTATAACTTGGCTTTTGAATTCTGATCATTAAGAGTTAAGACCTGGGACAGAAAATAATTGTAGAAAATTGGGGCAATATAAGCCATTTTCTGACCAAAAAAAAATTGAATACAGATGCCCCTCTGATACAGTGAATGTAATATTGCTGCTCCATGCTGGTCACTTATTCATATTTATAAGATCAGCTTTTTTTCATGTGGTTCTCCCTTCTCTTTTTCTTCTTAACGCTTGAGTCAGTTTTATTGCTCATAAAAATCAGTGACTGATGACCCCAGATAGAGCAGTGCAGACTGCAGACAGCTGTTGTCCAGGCTCCCATCCACTGCTCTGCTGGTGACATGGTCATGATTTGCAGTGCTTCTGTTGTTCCATCGTCTGTGGCTCTTTTCTGAGGAGCCATTGCCAATTCTGACAGTGACAAATGCTTGCAAAGGAATAGTGAAGCTAGTTTAAAGTGCAGAGCCATGTGTTACTAGGACGCTTTGACTGCATACATACTCTGGTTTTGATGCCAGCAGAAACCAATCTTAATTGTGCCTCCTGGAAAACATGCAAAACTGTTCAACGAGTATCTAAAGCATCTTTCCTTCTATTGAAAATGAGAATGAATGTGCAGAGGTAGTGAAAGGGAACATTTCCTGTCTTTGGATCCTTGTTTGGGGCTTATTTGCAGCCACCCCTGTGATGGAGAAGCATGATGAATGAATGCCTGTATCCAGGTTGTATTTGATAAAGACCGAGCCATGTCCTATGCAGCCCAGTTTAGAGGACCATTACAGATCCTCCTTTGACTCTTGTTCCATCTTGCCTGTTCTGCCCACCAGCTGAGGACTGTGTGTGAACCTAGGGTGGCTGCAGGAACTATTGGCCTCTTCATTAAAAAATGTACATTGTGCTGAGCTCCTGCTTGTGGGATGCTGTTTCTGGAGGAAGGGTACCCAGGGGACAAGGCTTGCCCTGCTCTGACATTAGTGAATAGGCCTCTAAGACTCTTTCAGGCCATCTGCCCCCAAACTGGTCATGCTTTAAGAAGTAATGACCTAAGAAGAGAGCAGTTACAAGAAACCAGGAGCCTAGAGCTCTTAGATACTATTGCAGAAATATATTGGTATAAAGCTGTCTACCCTTGGAGAGGGAATACATGCTGCTCCAGCCAACAGAAACACCTGGAAGGCAGCATAGTTCCCTAGCAAACAAGGGAGCAATGGATGTGCCAGTTGCTTCAGCATTTGAGGCAGGACACAGCTTTTGGGTGTCCCCAGAAAGTGAACCATTCCCCTTTGATTTTTGCAGTGTTCAGCCACTGTCCTGCTCATTTCAGGCAGCTGCTGTGGAGAACATCACTTGCCCTCCTGCAATAATCTCTTGCTCCTTCTCCCCCTGCCTCAGCTGCTCCAGAGCCGCACAGATCCCTCGCTTGTCATTGCAGATCGGGAGATGCTGCCCCTGCCAGACAGAGTACTGAGGAGCAAAGGCCAAACACTGCCCTCAGAGCTATTCCCAGAACTCCCATCAACTGCAGCGCGCTGTGTGTTTGTATTAGAGGCAGTATTAACTAAAGGCTAAGGCTACGCTATCTTCTGCACAAAAATAAAATGCATCCATGCTTTCAGGCCATTATGTTCTCCCTCTTGCTTTAGGATGAGTATAAAGGAGAAGCTGCTTGAGGTTTATTAACTAATAACCAAGGAAACCTGTTTTGAGTGTCAAAATCTCAGGAGGCATCTCTTCTTCAAAGAAGCTAATCTAGTATTTTACTCAGCAGAGATGGAACAAGCATTTAACCCAGATAATCAGGACCATCTCTTGGCATATTTTTATGCTTTCAGCTTGATAATAAGGTGGTGCTGCAGCTCTGGACTTTGCATCCTGTTAGGCTGCTTTAATAACTTACTGCCAGTATCTCTGAAAGAAGATTCTGGGCAGGGGACTGCTCTCCGTTGCGTCGTCTTTGTATTCCAGACCCTGCCTCTGCTCCTTCTCTGGGGAGATGCTAATCTCGCAGTGTTTTACTTTCTGCATTTTGGTCCATATGTGACAACTGTGTGTCTGATCACCTCAGTCTCGCACAGTTATTGTACCCCAGGGAAAGAGAGTCAAAAAAACATATGGGGCTAGAGAAAACGGTGTGCTTCACTGCACACGGGTGTATTTCTGAGACAACAGACTCTCTGGTATTTTGCGGGAAGGATGCGGGCTCTCCAAAATCTTCTTGAAATGAAATCAAGGCTGTGATTTGCTTCTCCCAACCAGTGCTGCAGAAATGGCAAGAATTATTCTAAAATTACTGTTTCAGTTGTTAAGATTTTAATAATCATTTATGCCATTGAGAAATCCCAGTTGCTCCTTTGCTAAAGGCTGCTGATATCAGGAAAAAAATAATCTGTTTTTTTCTGCTGACAGTGTTGGTTTCCTGAGCAAACAGGTACAAACACCTGCACATATCTATACACACATATATGGGGTTAAAAGTTACAGGCTGAAGTGCTCAAGTGAAAACAGTTGTAGACTTGCACCTTGTCTAGCCCTGCATCCACTCCCACCTCTCTCCATGGCTGCTTCTCCATTGACTCGAAACAAGCAATTTTCTGCTCTCATCCTTTTCCTTTATCCAGCCTTCTCCATATGCACACACAGATTTACTGCAGCCGCTTGTAGCCTTAGCAACTGCTGCCACTCAAGGTTTGTATACTGAGGTAATGGGTAGGGGAAATGCCAGGGGATAGAAAGAAGCATCCTAAACTGTAGGAGAAGGCAGATACTAAATTGTCTGAAATGCCTCTCAATACCCTTCATCCCACCTCTTAGTGTTTATTACTACCAACTAGAGACAAGTTTGCAAAAGGCTCTTCTTGGGCCCAGGTGTTTCCTCACTCTGCAAGTCCCAGGCTGAAAAATGGACATTATACAAACTGGGAGCCTGGATGCATCTGCCTGGCTCCCCAAGATGCACGCTCCCTCCTGGGGCTGCACAGAGATGCAAGAGGAGGAAACAGACCCAGTAAGCAGAACTTGCTGGAAAAGTCATCCATCAAGTCTCTGAAGCCCCAGAAGGTCTTTTAAAGATGGATCCACTTTATCCTGCTCTCAGATTTGAGCCTGAATAGTCCCATCTTTGCTGCCTTCTGCTGTCACTGGAAGCCCCTGAGACATGGAGGAAGTCATCAGGACAGGGATGCAATTGCCTGTGCCCAGCGAGCTCAGCTGTAGAGGCTGAATTTGGAATATATACAGCAATTATGAGCAAGTGAACAACATCCAAAAAAAAGAGTTTGAGAGGCACATCTTCACCTAAAATGCTAGTATCCATCATTGTGAAGTAATGAACATGTTGTGTTAGGTATGTATATACGTGAGATAAGAGTGTATTTTAGAGTGATGTTTGTGACTTGAGAAATCCTCTAGTCAATTTTCATGGTGACTGACTTTTCAAAACAGCTACAGAAAGTCTTCCAGGAATAAAATACAGAATTGTTAATTACATTAATGAGTGTAGCTAACTTTACAATGTGAAATATTCATTTAATATGTTGTTATTCCAACACTGTGCTCAGCAGAGATATGCTGGGCTGGGTATTCAGCTGTTGCCATCATTGGCCTCACAATATCACACAGTGTGATTATCTGACACAATGTTTCGAGGCTATGAAGAAAAAGCTATGGTATGGCTGCATAAAAATAAACCATAATGCCAGCCTATCAGAGCCCCCCAGTGTATAAAATAACAAATTTAAAAAAACAATTGCTTAAGTATCATCAGCTTAAAAAAAAAATCCTGTAAATCCCTCTGTTAAGGTCTGTCTTTTTATCAAACACCTTATTATGGCCTTCATTACCAGGAGAAGCTGTTCAAGGATTTTTGTAGTATTAACTCAAGGGAAAGAGCCCCAAATACATGAAAATCAGAAACGTTTTCCCTGTTTCATATTCATAGTTCCTTCTTTATGTGTGACTGATTTATTCTGCTGCATGCCCCCAGGGTGTGCATTGTCCAAAATAAAGGCTGCCAAAAAAAATGAGAACAGGGAGCAAGTAGGGTGGGGGGAGTTCAACCAATGTTTTTAAATGCTGTGAGACTATTGCACATCTTGCATCC
This sequence comes from Chloroceryle aenea, assembly GCA_013399075.1. Classification (NCBI taxonomy): domain Eukaryota; kingdom Metazoa; phylum Chordata; class Aves; order Coraciiformes; family Cerylidae; genus Chloroceryle; species Chloroceryle aenea. The sequence continues at coordinate 543,462 of VWZY01004812.1, forward strand.
TTGTGTGTGAATTCACCTTATGGTGTTTCTTAACAAAAGCATACTCACTAAATAACTTGAGCACAATGCAAGACATCGTGCCTGAAAATAGAAAACTGCTCCGAGACAATTACTCCATGCTGTGAAATCCGCTCTCTCCTGCTTCTGTATTGTCTTAAGTTGTACTTGCACTGCCATAGCATGTGCTCACATTATAAAGCACTGTGACTGCAGTAGAAAGTACAAATGCATAGAGAGCAAGCACCCAGGATTATTTTAGGTTCTGGTTTTGCCTAAGAGTGGTTTGATTTTGAGTGACTTCTTTGCTCTCTGGCATGTACGGATGTTGAAAACAAAGGGTGCGCAAATTACTTTGACAAAGTCAGCTCTGCAGAGTGGGATCTCTATGGAGAGAACGGTGCCCAGACTACAGAGGAGCAGACTGCAGGGCAGAAACTTAGGAGGCACTACGTGCAAGGATGCTTCAGCAGGAGAACCAGCAACTTGACAAAAGGCAGAGCTCCCTAGGCCGCCTGCAAACTTTGCCCAGGTGTTGAAGAGCAGTTCACTAAGGGCTGCAATGAGGGGGATCTTTCAGCAATGGGAAGCTATTGTTAAGCACCCCGACAGATGAGAGCAGCCCCCTCTCCTGCCACAATAGCTGCTCGCACCAGGCAAGACTCATTAAATATTCAGTTCCAGCCTCAAGCAGCTCATTAAGTCAGCAATGAGCAGTGACGCTGGTGTTGGAAAACCCTGCCTCAGTTAACATCACCATGCAGAGTCTCACTGGATCTCTTGATGTTATTCTGCTCAGTACCTTTTCTGTGATGACCAGCTTGTGCTCTCTGCTTTGCATTAAATACAGGTAAAAAAAGAGTCAAGTGGATTTAAGTTCTCCTATTCTTTGTAGGCCTTTTCAGAGTTGAGTCCTGGGGCCCAAGCTAAGTGTCTATTGCATTTTTCTGTAGCAGCATATGTAATATGAGTTTGCAGGAGGACGGGATGAGGGTTATGTGGCTTTAGTGCTAAAAAACAAACAAAAAACTGTAATGTTTGAAGGATAACTTTAGCAGCAGAACATCACAACATGCAGCAGTTACAGATGCTGTATTACTGCCTGTCAGCTGTGCAGAAACTTATAGTAAGTGTATTTTCCTTAGAAATGGGAGTGTCTTAGGTGGATTTTGGTTTGAACTGTATGCTGAATATGTTACTTCTATGCAGAGTTTCTTTCTGAACAATGTATTTGAAACTTTTGTAACCACTAACTCTTGTGACTATAATTTCATATTCAGTGGTGCTTGGTAATAATATGCACAGGCATTTATGATGTGTGGATGGCAGATGTCAATGAATTAAAGCACACCAGAATCTGGAATTAGAATTGTAACTGTAGAAAACACACATGTGTTTTCTTGCATCAGTATTTTAAATCTATAATGTCTGAAAGTCAGGAACAGAAATGGAGAAGCAAAACATATGCAAAAGTTTTTGGCTATTATCTCAGAGGACAGTTTTTCACACCCTGAATCTATTTTGGTTTTTTCCTTTTGTCTTCAACAGAAAGTGTTTTCAGACTGCTCATTTCTATGTGGAGGACAGCAGTTCCCCCCGTGTGGTCCCCAATGAAAGTATTCCCATTATACCTATACCAGGTAAGATGGGCTTAATGTCCTGTGTTTGTGCTACGTGGATTCTAGTTTAATTTCAAGAAGAAGAGAAGGTTATACCTGTGATAAATCATGGGGGTTTGGTAGAAATTTCTTGTATTGGTGCTGCTTCATTTAATTTAAGGTGCTTTGCAATGGGGCTCTGAGTGATGCATTTTTCCAGGTACCTCCCCTACATTGTTCTAATAGAAATTTTCAGAATAACCTTTGTAAAATGTTGAAAACAGGAGCAATGCTTCTTAAAAACACTAAGACATTGCATACAGGGTGAAACCAGCTGCTTCATCAGGGCAGGCTGTCAACAAGGGATATGTAGCTTCAGTACTCTCTTGAGACTGGAAGATTTGCCCCCCACTTTCAGCATGTGCAGAGGTGGTGTCTGCTGGGTCTCAGGGAGGAAAGCAAGATGCAGGGATAAGCAAACAATCTCAAATGAAGTCCAAAGCCATCTGTTAATTTGGTATTAATCAAGTTACCAAAGGTCAAATTCTCCTCTCAGCTCTGCTAAGAGTGAAGCTGGAAGCAGAGTTTAGCACTATTCTATCTTCATGAGGCATTTCCTCTGGGAATTATTAAGTGTGGGATCCAGCTTCCTTTAAGCCATGATGACAGAGAGCAGCTTGATGTTACAGTGGCCTCTGCAGCTGCTGCCTAGTTGGAGGTTGCTAAGTTTCACAGGCAGAATTGAGATACCCAAAATGTTGTATTTTTTTAGCCTGTCAAATGCAAGTACTTGTTACTTCAAGCTGTTTTAAGTTTCCTTGTTGTATTTTGTAAATTGTGTTGTTTGTCTAGGATTCAATCTGCAGCTAATCAGGTTCATTTTACCAAAACACATTCAAAGCCATCTCAGACACTGAAGAAACATGCTTCCTAGAAAAGTTAAATAATCCAGTTATATTTTCCTTGATTTTATTCAGTAGACATGTGTGATGACTTCTAGAAAGAGTCTTTTCAAAGTACCCATGGGAACTAATATGAAAGGTTAGCGATTACATTCCTACAGAAAACGTTAGGCAGTTTGCCTTGCAGTCTGATGCTGTGCCACTGAAAATAAAAGAAAACATGCTATCATCTCCTCACCTTTTTGTGGCCAAGTTGCATGTCCTGGACACCTCACTTTCTTAGCAAGAAACCACCCTTCTTGTCCTTCAGGGTAGCAGGAGATGGGAGGTTTTAGTCTTAGACCACCTGAGATGAGCTTTCACGAAAAGAAGCTAAATATATAGAGAACTCTTTTCTTCCTATTCTAAAACCACGAGGAGTAGTTCCCAGTTGGGGGTGCTTTTGGCACTCAGTTTAATGGTCCCACCATGCCTACTCTTGTGTGACACATCTTTAGAGCTTGTGAGGAAGGGGAGGGTGGGCTAACCTGGACTCTGTGCAGAGCAGTGTCAAAACCTGCAGTACTATGAGCACAGGGCAGTGGGAGGAAAGAAATTTTCCCCTCAGAGAGAAGTATCTTTGACCAATGTATGGCTTCTTTTACTGTAACTGAGACAATTTTTTTCTTAGATAAAGAAACCAGCAGAAAGCTCCATTTTTTTTCATGCTGTGGTCGAGACAGTGGTTCTTCCCTGTTTTACAGGGATATTTTGGTGATCAGTCCATTAAAGGCTGACTGACATTCATATAAATTGTCATACAGACTGAAGAAGATCCACTAAAACTGCAGGTGGCAGGTACTGTAAGGCCAGCACAAGCAATAATGCTTCTCCACAAGGCACTCTAGTGTGTAACAACTGACTGAGAACAGAACATTGCCTTTTGGAGACACCTTCCCATGACTAGAGCAGGCCATACTGTTGGACCACAGCACCTTTGGGCCTTACGTGATGCTACCATCACTGCAGAGTCCACTGTGGTCTGCTCAGGCTGGTCACCCCTGGTAATGGGCACTGCAGGTTAAGGCACCTGCTGAGCAAGTGCTGCAAGACATCTCAAGAAGCTTTATAGTTAAAAAACTGCAAGGACTGCTGATGAGCTTTAAGGCACATGAAGAACTGGGCCTTAGATGTTTAGCTAGTTGGATGCAAAGGTGAATCCAGCCATCAAATTCCCAATCTACTGACAAGGTTTTTGTGGCTATAATTGACAGACACCTGCATACAGACATCCAAATGGAGGTGCCTTAATCTGAATCTGTATCATACCCAGGAGGTCTTAAGAGAGAATGAACAGATGAACTTGAAGATTGTGGCACTGCCATTAAAGCTATTCAGACCACCAGAGACAAATCACTCTCAGAATGTGTCTCTCTCTGTGTCTATTAATCATTACCTGTGCAGGGAATGTGTCGTGAGGCTCAAAATTAGTAGAGATGAATTCCAGCTATGTTGGCTTTTTCTGAAAATGAGAGATAGTGCCTGGAAAGATCTTGAAGCTCTCCTAAACATTTTCCATGTTGGAGATGTAGAAGAGGCCTGTTTTTTCCCCATATACCTGTTGCTAAATGACAGTCTTCTCTGATGACAGCTGCTGCTCCCACATATGCAGCCTACTGAAATGCCTTAAAAACATTAAATGACAAAATTCTCCTTTGAACTGATTGCAACTGATGAAACAATAAACCTCTGAACTTTTCCTCTGGAAGCTGCCAAAGGGTGTGAGAAAGTTTTACTTGTTATTTTAATCCTAGAAGCAAAATATAAGTGGCATTTTCACAAAAGCACATTTTTCAAAGTAACCTTGTTAGGTTGTGAAACGCTCTCCTTGCAGAAGAAGGTTGATTAGCTTTCCATGGGACAATGCATCTACCGGCTACAGTTCAGTGGACCAACTTCTACTCTCAGTTATGATCAAGTAGCCCCAACTGATGGCAATTTAGAGCAGTGTACCTGAAGAGGTTTAGCAGATTTGCCAAAGCCCATCTACAGCATGCAGGGAGCTGCTGGTGAGAGGAGGCTGAGCAGGTTTGGGTTGGCTGTTTCTCGGCCAGGTATGGGGTGTCTTTGCCAGGTGTCTGGGAGCCAGGCACAGCGATGTTCTGATGAAGCTCAAGAGGTTTTAGAAGTGATGCTGGTGTATCTGCATGCCAGTGCTCTGCTCCATGACGTGCCAGCATCCTCAGAGGTAGCTTTTGTGTTTATTTCAATGCCACATTCTGCTCTTGTTTAAGCAAACCCTCTGTTTTCTCAGGTCTCCGAACTCAAAAATCAATCTGCCAGCTACCTGTAATAGGCACACAGTACAACTTTTCAGGTCCAAAAATCTAAAAAACATCCTCTTGTAAAGGAATTATTTTACCCATTTTCTATTTCATTTCCCATGGCGTACATGCTTAATTATTGTGCATGAAGCCATGTCACCCATAGGCGTGTGCTTATCTGTGCAAATTTGCTCTGAGACCCAAATCATTATCATTATTCATAATTATCTGCACTGCTTGATCTAGAGAAACAGAGGACAAAGGAGATATCATTAACTGAGTCACCCACTGTATATTACAACTGAGTTATAAATCTAAACTCACCTAAGCCCTGTGCCTGACAGTAATGCATCTGTAATCAATGGCAGATTTCTGAAACTCCCCTGCCATTCAGCCCAACAAAATTATTTCTCCACATTTTCTGTCTTTGTCTCCACTCTCAGTTAATTTTGGCCACATCTGTATCATTTTTGCCTGGATCTCTTCACTGTAACATTTGGTCTTGTGAAGATCTCTTTCTCAGTAAATCAGCTCTTGTTCCTGTTCAGTTTGGGTTTTTTCCCATAGCTGGGTCAGTATCTGGTTAAAACATTTCCGGACCTGATCCTTTTCAGTACAGCTGGCTAAGTAAGAACAATAGCAGCATCGTAGCTGCAGACCTGTATGTTTTGCAGCACTGCAAAACAAAATGTATCCCTTATCAGTTTTCCTTTCTTCTTAGGACAAGACTTGCTCCATAACGGCCGTGCCAAGTACACCTCGGTTCAACTTAGATGTTATCAGATAGTGAAACTAGCACACATTTCACTTCTACCCTCTTCCTCCTATCCTTTCAGGGCTTTCCTGCTCTTGGGTGGTGCATTGTTCTGGAGCTTGTTGTGGCTTTACTGGTTCCTTGCCCAACCCGTGTACACTGTGGCACTCATTTGAGCAGGACCTTTGAGATCAGTACAGAGACAGTTGAGGCTTGACCCTTATGGCAAACCTCAAAACTCTGCATAGTCTTGACCACAGTCCACAGAAACGTGGCTCATAAAAGAACAGAACAGCTGGCTAATGCAGTTGATTCATTGAGCATATTTTTTTAGATGTCTTTCACCATTTTTAGCGTAAGTTAAAGGTCTCAAATGTGATGCCAGCCATTTCAGCTGTGTCTAGACTGCAGGGCTCAAGGCTTGGATCAATGTGCTTTCAGTTTTAGGTGTAAAGGGCAGTAAATTAATTTTTTTAACTAGTACTGGAGTTTATGAATGCTGTATTTAAAATAACCACTGGCAGAATCTGGTGGAGAAACATTCTTACGCCTCTTCAAGAATGACTCGGTGTGGGTGCATGAGCCCAGGAAATAGTGGAGTAGCCAGGTGCATTGCAGTGAAAAGGTGTCTTGACCACTTCATGCAGTCATGCAAGGGTGTGGGGCCAGTACAGCCACGATCCTCCTTCATTTCCCTCTGTCTTCTCATGGTTACAAGCGGGAATGCCCTAAGGAATCCATCTTACTAACTTAGCTTATGTTAAATCTCTGCAGATTTTTGAAACCTTTTTCCTTCTTCATTCAATAACCATGGTTGCCTTCAACCTTTCCAGATAAACATGAGAGGTTAGACTTGATGTGCCTTTTACAAGCTCAGTTCCTGTGCTTCTGATATCAGTAGCATCCACCCTGTGACACACTGTTTTTATTAAGAGACTGTACCAAGAGGTATCTCATTTGACAAGAAAACTGCACCAGGACATGTTTGTGGCCACTGCAGTGACAGTCTACTGAGCACAGTCATCCTCTGTGCTAGAGACTGACGAGGTACAAGGAAAAGTGTTAACTGCAGCTGAGGACTTATTTCTCAAGGGCATGAAGCTCTTCACTGAGCACAGAGGTACTGCTCTTCAGCTGTTTAAGACTTTATTTCTGCTTTCTGCTCCCTGCGGATTTATGTTCCAGCACCATATTGTGAATTGTACCTATCTTCAGTTTCAATTAAATTCATGAATGCAATATTGCAAACACAGCCATTCTCTGAAGCCAAGAAAATACCAAGGTATTTCAGGGAACATCCACCTTCTTTTTTCTCTGCTAAAAACTAATGCTCCTGCAGCACAACAAAGAATTCTTGGTATGGTATCTAATCATGGTACCTGTAATGGAGGATTCAGGAGTTGGCTGAATCACCCAAAAACGTGTTTTCAAGGTGGTCTTTTGATATCTGGATAGATTCTTTTCTGAGAGTCATCACACTGGGCTGCAGAACCCTAAAGTTGAACGTCTGTGTGCTTAAATATATACCATGTATGTAATTGATGGCACGACTGGGACCTGAGGATGAAAATGTCTGAGATTAAAATTGTGTTCCTTAGCAGGCCATATCAAATAAGATCATGTTTAATGTCTGTGCTAAGGGAAAATTCACATTATTTCATTCTCTTGGACTGAGATTGCTTTTTTTGCTTAAAGGGAAGAAGTGTATTGCTATTATATTTATAATTAATGATAACCTAATGTAAGATTTGTACAAGCAGATTTAAACTGAGCTCTTATTTTGACACATATAAAATTTTATCATTAACATCTTCATATTCCTGACTGACACATGGCTAATAGCATTGTAGCAGATTAAATCTTGAAGCAAGAGAGATGAATGTAGCTACAATATTACACAGGTGATTTTTCATATTCTGCTTTTTCATGTGTCTCCCCTTTATCAGAAACCTGCCCTTGTATTCATTTGACTTGATTATAACAAATAATAGCAATTATCTTGCTGGAAGGACTTCTGTGTATTTTCTTTCAACGTGCCCATCTACCCAGGACTTTCAAATGTATTCAGTGATTTCTGTGCCTTTTCACTTGGAAAGGTGTTTTTATTAAAAACAGTACTTGATAAACACATGATTATGAAAATGGGAGCATTAATGAGGAATAGTGTCCCCAATAACCAACTCTTAGCAATTTATTATTTATCTTAATTTATTTTCATTTATAATTTGTCCTAATTACTGAGGTCAGTGACTTCAGGAGGGTGCGAGCTTTAACAGGCTTCTGGAGGTAGTTTAATCTTCTAGAATGAAACCTGCTGTATTACATTCTTAGAATTAATGCAGATAGGATCTCCACAGAAAGCAGATACCTTTGCAATACTGAGGGTGTTTTAATTACTTTGTTTTATCATAAATCAATTGATACCCATGTTATACAAGTAAAGCTGTTCTTATATTTCTGGCCATTTTGTATACAGCAAGCAGTGTGATCAGTCAGAATAATTATTCCAAATGAAGCACAATGGCTTCAGTTTCATTTTTATTTTAAATAGCTAAACAAGGAAAGCCAATATACTGCATAATTAAAGTGTCTGACTGTATAAACATGTATCATTAAAATGCATTAAATTTAAAATGACTTGAAAAAAGCTGGGTACCACTCAGTTTTATGTGTGGAATCACTCCTGGAGTCCAGTATTCATGTGTGTTAGGGCAGGAGCTGGTTATGGAGTTGCCTGCTTAAAAATCAGTGCCAGAATCTTCGCTGCATGTGTTCTTTCTGACCCCTGTAAGTGTGTGCACTTCAGAGTATGCACTCAGTCTGTAGCTTTGGAGATTTTTTTCTAAGGTTCTCTGTAGAGTTAAACAACTGACCTTAATGGAGTTAAAAGTTTTCCAATAACCTCTACTGGGGCAAAGTTTACCCAAGGGTACACTGTTAATCCTTGCTAAATTCTTTATGATTGGCTACTTTATTCTAGAGACAGGCCCAAATGCAGACAGATTTGGGCTTTACATTCCCATTTAGTGCTGTGTGTTGTGTGCACTTCCATATTGTGTGCTACAGCTGCATAGGTCTATTTAAATCTGGGCTGGGAGTGCCCTGTTGATGGTTGTGGAAATGAATTGGTTGGAGCTGCAGTTCACATGGTTACTTGGTTAGAGTGCTGCATGTGAAGGCAGGTTTTTGCTATAGCTCTGCAACCTTCACTCTGATATGTATTGTAGTTTATGGATTGACTGTTAGACTCAGTTTTAAGTAATATGCATCCTAAATCTTAATGCTAGGCATTCCAGCTGCTTGCAGAATTTTTCCATCCCTCTTTGTAAAAAATAAAATTCTATGAACCCCACTGAATGTGGTTAATAAAATAAATATAAAAAACAAACAAACAAAAAAACAACTGGGATTTCATTCAATGTTATCTTCAGCAGTAGAGAATAAGAGGGCAGAAGACAAATTGACATCCCCAGGTTGAGTGCTGCTGGGAATAGAAAGGTGCTTGTTTGCTAGGGATATGGAACATCATTTGTCAGCTATGTTATTTTTTGGTGAGTTAGGAGTTTAAATCCAGTCCTACTCTAAGCCTACTGGTAGATATGTCTTTCCGATCAGGAAAACTTTTTTGCAGAAGATGAAATCTGTGAGTATTCACTACTGAGAGTGAGTTCTTCAGGATTAACATCACTAATAATGTCCCTGGTTTCATGGTTGTCATAAGCCAGGTCAAGTTTGCACTGCCATCAAAAGGGGCAATTTCCTTGTCACTTTACTGTTCTTCATGGTGATAAATAGTATCTATCCATATAACGAGTATGATCTACCCATATATTAGGTAATGAGTAGGGTCTGCCCATATACCCCACCGACCCCACCCCATATACCCTAATCTTTCTTCCCCATCCCTACAAGTCAATTAATCCTTCCTTATATTCATCAGCCAGATCAGCAGGCTGATTCATTTCACTGCTTAGCCCCACAGGCAGGAGGAAGGGAGTGGGAGAATCCCCTTGTCCTTTGCCTGAACCCAGCTGTGAAGAGCACACTCAGAATTGATGGAGGTGTTTCTAAGATGCAAGGGATGGCACAGGGTTGCTGAGCAGTGTAGTAAGTGGCTGCTGTTGGAGCAGATGGGTCAAGCCATATGACAGCTATGGCACATGAATCCAGGGGCTTTGCAAATGAGAGACTGAAGTGGTAGTGATTTACAAACAAATGGAATAAGTTTTCACATTAAAAGTAGACCTTGAGATACATGGAGTATATTGGATTTTAAGACTGGGTGAAATAGCTGAAAACCAGAAAGCATTTACAAACAGAACAAAAGACATCGTTACAAGCAGAACAAAAGACATTGGATAATTTTCTTACCAAGACTACTTTGTGTGTTTCAGTCATCTGGTCTTCAGAAATACCAAAACTCCAAACTAGACAAGGGTAATATGAGGAAGCACTTTGGTTTTGACCTTCTGGATTAATTCCTGACCCAAAACCATCTATTCCAATCCAGTGCCACTAAACTATCCAGTGAGGTCTCAGGCTGTAAATGAATCTGAGATCTTATTATGTGGAAATGCCATCTCTGATACGATATCCCATTTTTCTTTTGAAATTGGCCCCTATTCCTTTAACATTACAAAGGCAGCTTATTAAGTGGGAGATTGGAGAAAATCCTTCCTGGTAGGATTACTAATTATCCAAACTCTAAAGGTAACCCTGTTTGAACTTCATTGCTTTTGTGCACTTTGGGCTTCTTTTGAAGGTGGCTGACTTCTGAAGGAATGTGTTAAGTATTCTGCATTATCAGTTGCCATTTCTTAAAAAGTGAGGTGTAAGTGAAGGTTTTCCTCTACCATCATTTTTTCAAGGAAACATGACTTTCTTGTCATTCTCCCTTTGTGGCAGAAAATGAGATCCACTGTGGTCCTCTTCAGTTTTGTGGTTTTGAAACTCCTCTCAGGTGCTTGTCTTGGATGAGGAAGTAAAGATAGGAACTCCACCGAAATGTTAAATATCCAGCACAGTGATTAAACATACCCCCACACCTCTCACCCTCAGCAGTGTCTGATTATAAAGAATATTATACCTTATATTGTTAATAAGAATAAATAAATGTAATCATTTAAAAGTTCTGAAGACTTTTGCCCCGTTCATCTAAGATTACTTCTTCCTCTGTAACACAAAGGGTGTGTTAGTATGGTGCCAGATTCAGCTCGTATTTTGTAATGACACAAATCAGAATCACTTCATTGACACTGATATAACAGATGGCTAAACCCAAGCTAGACAGAACTGTAATTATATCTACGTGTTAGAGGTGAAGTTATGTTGTTAAAACATTTCCCTCTTCTCTTTGAATCATGTGTAGGTCTTGAAAAATGTAAGCATCATACTGACTATCAAATGTCAGTCAGGCTTTTGGATGGGAAAAAGTATATGGTGCAAAAGGGAATAGGCACATAACTATAAAAGCTCCTAATTAACCATTATAGGATTCCATTAATCTCTTCGATTGACTAAAAGAATTATAGCCATTGAAGTCTATTTGTCTTAAGATGGAAAGAAGGCTTAACCAAAGCCTTTGGACTGACAATAGTGCAAGGAAAAGCATTTTTTGTACATCCAGCTACATCTGTTGGTTTTCTTAGACAAAGTCACAGCATCTTCAGGTAACGTCACAACCAGTATCATTCAAGAGTGCTGGGTGTATTACAACATATTTTACTGGAGGTCTGACAAGCTGCCCGTGGCTAAGCATACATATACCCCAGCTAAAGGCATTTCTGTTCCTGGGTGGGAGTTTGGAGTTTGAGGTCATGAACAGAAAAATACAGGCACTTGACACTTCTTTGTTTCACTGGTTAGTGTAAGAGACTGTATCTTAGGTACAGCTGCTTTCTTGTGGCTCTCAGCAGGGGACAAGATGGGTGTGCAGCCAGGAGTGCCCAGCCATGGGCTGCCCATCTCCTCAGGGCTGCTCATGTCATTCAAGGGTTGACCTCCAACTGGCTTCTGTGTAGTAGCTGCCAGATCTTGTACAGTCAGTAGGACCACATTATCCCAGCAGTTTGAAAGCTGGAAATGATAAGCCTTTTTCTGAGTTTCTAACATTTATGGCTCTGATTTTCATCTTCCTAATACAAAACAATTACATTTACTGCAACATGGGTTTCCTGAGTTTATGAGCAGCTTCAGCAGCATAAACTTCCTTTCACCCATTGAGCTCATATGTCAACAGTATTTCCTATTTATTGTTTAATTCTTGCCCATGTTATCGCATAGGCTAAGAAGCTGTATTGGGTTTATGCTTCTGGAGGAGATCAGAAGTGAAAACACAGGGAGAAAAAAAGGGAAGAGAAACAAAAAAGGATAGTGAACAACAAAGAAGTGAATTAGCAGTGGCTATGAAGGTGGATACATACTGCCACCATGCAGTGATAATGATAAAAAGAAAGCTAACCATATTTTGCCATGGGTCTCTGGTGCAGACCCATCCTTGAAATTGGTGGGAATTCACTGGACCAGAGAGCACGTTATCTCTAATGTATTTTTTGGCTCACAGATCACAATTAAAATTAAATTCTGCCTTCTGCAAAATTAAATTGGACACTCTGGTTTGCTGCAGTGAATCCTTGATCTCACTTGGTCTCAGTTGAGCTAGACTACTCAAGAGAAAAAAAAAAACAAATCATAACTATGGAACTTTTCTACTGAGAGTATGTGAAATTGCTATCATAGCACAAGTTATTTTCAAGGAAATTTTGGATGTATAGGTTACTTTACAGGAGAGGAAAAATTGTTTTACAGGCTCTTGCTATTGACTGCTGTTCCTATAGATCATTCCATTCAAGTGTCTTGGCTGCAAAAATACTAATACAAATGTTGTTATGAGATTATGATGTTCTCAATATTACATGGAATAAATGTTATCACTTAAATATTTTCAAGTGCCAGCATTTCTGCATGCTGCAGCTTTTTGCTAAGATAAGCATGCACTTGTCAAATGTTTTGAATTCTGTATTATTCAGTAAATGAGCATGTGGTTAATTAAAGTAGCATTACTATGCTGGGAGGTGATCAGATTGCAAACATATCTTTAACAATTGGCTCTTGTAAATAAAATAGGAGAGAGCTGATTGAAATCTGAAAATGTCAATAGATGCAGAAAGCCACTTTAGAGCATTACCTGATAAAATAAGAGTAGGGAAGTAATGACATGGTCAATATTAACTGCCATCAGCTGGAAAGAAATCAGATTGTCAGGGATCTATAAAATTCTTGCCAAAGTAGAACCTCTTTTACACATACGGATCTTCATACCCTTTGCTAAGAAAAGCATATGTGACAGCTTAGAGGTTTTAGCTGCCAAAGATCTTTCACTCTGAATACAGTAAATGTCACATCTATTTATTTATCGTTAAATTTTGCTAAGTATCTGTAGAAATATTTGGATTTTTTCTATCATAATGTAGATGTTTAAAGGGGAAGGAATCCAGATTATAATGCAGCTGTAGCACCAAACCATATGGCTGCTAAATGTGAACGAAAATACACCACTGAATTACTAGGAGTAAACATAAACTGGATGCGATCTTCAGAAGAATATTAAATGGAATATATAAATACCAGAGTATTGCCATAAAATCATGCAATCAGACAATAGTAGACATCAGGCAATAGATTATTTCACATGCTGAAAGTAATCACAGTTGTACAGCAATTTACGTTTTCTAAACGCCAGACTGAAAATATTAACTAATGAATCTTGGCAAGCACGGTGCTTCTACCAACTGCAGTGGTGGTTATAACAACATTAACAACATCTAGGCCAACTGTTAAAGAGAGAGAGAGAAATAAGGGAGCCTTCCTATACCCAAGCTTTATTAGAATCTGTCCAGGATCCCAGGTGCTCGAAACAGTCTTGTCTTTAATTCAATTCAAGCCTTTTAATTCTTTCTTTTAAGAACACGTCTGTGGGTGATTTATTGGTATATCGGGTGGAATTTGCACTGTGCTGAGCAAGAACAAATGGTCCAGTGGAATCCATATTCGATGTTATGAATAGCGTCTGGCATGAGAGAGAACTCAAAGTAGTGTGGGTGTTGTGTTGCCTGTTCTTTTGCTCCAAGACGGTTTCATGATGAGTCCATTTGGATTCTACAAAAAGGAAAAAGTTGTTACCTTTCAGGAGAAAAGCCCATGTCTGCCCGGTCTGGTAAAAACTTACTGGGGGCAATTGTCAACTGTACTTCGATATTCTGAGTCTCTTCTCTTTATACAATATGTATGGAGAGGAGACTTCTGCATCCTATCCACAGCCATCTTCAAACCACAAACAAGAACTAAACAATCCTTGAACTTCATTTGGACTTTGTAAATTTATATCATAGGGAATAGACTCTCAGTATTCATGGCTGTAGTGCTTAGAATTAGAAATATAATTTGAAGGGTTTACCTCAAAATTGGTCAGATTCATCAAGATATTTTATCACTGCTTATTGAATTCGTTCTGCCCCTGGGAACTCAGATCTAAGAGATATTGAGGGAACACTTTCTCTCCTGAAGTTTTATGTATGAGACAAATAGCAACTCTGAATATCTCTTTCTTTCTACAGATGATATGGAAGCAATTCCAGTCAAGCAGTTCGTTAAACACATCAGTGAGCTGTATTCTAATAACCAGCATGGGTTCTCAGAAGACTTTGAGGTACGATTTAATGATCCACCAATGAAATGTTGTTTTCCAAAAGTTAATTGTGTATTGATAGATAGTGGCCATGTGACATCTGTGTGATGCTGTCATGTCAGGTAAATGCAATGCTTAAATCTATCAGAAGAAATAGGGAAATACCAATTTGCCACTAAGTACAATCAGTGTGGCACTTACAATTACAGACATTTTCTAATCACCACAGATTTTGTGACTTTAAAGTGGGGACCCTCCTAAGTTTTCATTAAATAGAAAAAGCTTCCTGCAATCTCATGGGAACAACATTAAGATACAAGCAGTTGGTTTTAACTCTAGGCCTTTCTTATCATCTGCATCTTATTGTACTCTAGTACAATACTCTCAGAATTTGCTCCTCTTAGTCACACTGAGAAGCCATGTACACCCTGAGCAGCCCAAAAGGAGTAAAACAGTGCTCACAGTGAGTAAGAGTAGCAGAATTTGTTCCTATGTGAAAACTCAAAACTATGGGTCAGTTTCTGGTGTCCTAGTTCATGAGCTCTTCAACCAGGAAAGATTGCTGTTGAAGTTGCTGGTTATTCTGTTCCAATAAAACCAAGGAAAAAGTCTTCAGGATTTAGTTGGTGGTATTTAGCTAATGTGATTATTTTAAATTTTGCCTCTTGTTACCTGTTTAGAACAGATTCTGACCTATAAATCTGCTATAAATCAGAGGTAATTCCAATTAAATGAAAGTCATTTTCCACCTCTGGGTTACCAAAACCCATATTGTGCGAGCATGGTAAATACCACACAGTATGAGGAAGGGCTGCAGAGTCAGGCCTTAATAAGCACAAATCAGTATTCCCTGGCTGGTGTTTGGGTATTTCTTTCACTCAGTCTAATCGCAGTCACTGCTGAACTTTTGGAATTAGTGAGAAGCAGGAGGAGCCCCAGGAAATTTCACGGAGCTGTGCTACAGGTTTCCTCACCAGCAAAAGGAGGTGCGTTTGTGTGCTGCATGGGAATCAGAGAGGCAGCTCGCTCTGCTGGCAAACAAGGCAGTGAACCAAAATAGGCGGCCTAATATCTATGGCTTCTTTGCTTACTGCAGTGAAGACAAGACTGTATGCAGGAATTGTTTTTAATGGGATCATTTAAAACATTTATTGTTGCTGTTTGGTTACTGTCTATAAAGAGTAGCTCCTTTGTCTGACGCCCAAAAACCGTTGTGCAAGTTAGAAACATTTTGTATTCATGAGGAAGGCAAATGTGTAAGGTGTTAAAGTGATTTAGTTCAATTGACTGCTGGCTGGATGGCTGAGCAGGAATATTGAGGCATTTAACTATGTTGATGGTATTCAGGACAAACATTTATTCTCGGGAGAGTAGAATTTGATCAGGATGATCAAATGCAACTCACTCTTCTCAATTATTTATGAATTGTGACCCCAGCGCTATTCATCACAGCTGGGTTTTACACCATTTAATTATTCAAAATAATCAGCAACACATCTGTAAACTTGGTCTGGCTTTAAGCAGGCTTTGCTTCAGCTGTCACAAAATCACTGCTATTAACAAATGTTGGACACCTTCCGCCTGTGTTTTAGCAAAGAAAAACACTGCTCTAATAGCCTTATTTTACTCATCCTGCTGGAGCTCCCTGCTGCGAGTGCCATGCTGTGGCAGCCTGTCGGAGAGATAGCTTTGGCCAATTAGCCCTGTGCTGGGGAGCGTGGAGTCCCCTCTGAAGGGAAGTTAAACTCCTCTGACTGCACTGTGCACGCCAAATTCCGTTCTCTGTGCTGGCTTAAGATTTGGAGTGTCTGCTTTGAAGTCAGTATAGCTACTCCAGATGTGTGTATCCATAGCTGAGGTCTCAGCTTCCTAAAGAGTAAATGAAATCTTCTCTTAGAGTAGAAGGAACAGGAGCAAGACAGTCGCTGTGCGAGATAAACCATCCATCTCTTTTTCAGTGTTTATGTTCTGCCTTGCTGATGCCTCATGGGCCTGATTTTCTTTCTTACGGTTCACAGGAGTGAAACACAGGATTTCTCATAGAGCCTGTAGGTAAAATGTTTCTCAAGTTCCCCAACTCACTCAGATAAGAGATCTGAATCCCAGTTTTGAAAGTGGCCAAGAGATAGAGGAGCCTGCAGTGACATTTATACAGTAGCTACAGGAAACAGCTAGTGATGTAACTTCTCACGTCAGGTCAGATGCAGCCATGGTGTATGTGCTGGAATTGTATCTGCCAGCTACAGTGAAGATTTAGCTACTTTGTTATGGAGAAATAGTAGGATTCCAGCTGAAACAGAAAATCCAGTGTTACAGAGCAGCTAGTCTTGGGTGGGAGGTACCACAGCCATATAACACCTTCATGCCTGGGGAACTTCTGAAAACAGGTATTAGGTTCTGCTGTCATATGAGCTTTTTACTAAAAAAACCTGCATTTTACATTGAAGAGGAAGAGAGAAGATTAAGGCAAGGAGATGCTGAAAAAGTGTGATCAATAGTATAGAATAAATAAATCTTTCTAAAGATAGCCAGTGCCTGGGATTTGTTTTTTAAGGAAAATAGGATCAAAAATGCCTTCAGAAAGTTCTGTGGCAGGAGGTTTATGGTGGAACCTGTGAAAGACTAAGTTAGGCACACACAAACTCTGCCTAATGTAGAAGGTAAAAGTCCTCTGCTTTTTTGCTAGTTTTCAGTGTAAATCTCTTCCTGTGTTTTTGGCAGCATGTTACAGGTTGTATTGAGTTGGTTTTTACATGAAGATTCCTTTGAAAGTAAATTGTGTGAATACTCCCTCCTTCTCTTAAAATGAGTTGTAATTACAGCTAAATATTTTGTGAATGTGCTTAGGAAGCATTTTACATGCAGAGGGGAAAAAAGATTTTGAACTCGCATCTTTCCCTGGAAAGTACATCCAAAATTAATCCTTATTCCCTTTTGGAAATCATGGTGCAAGTAGCCAGCTTTATTGTCTGGTGATAGCTGAGCTTCCTTGTATATACAAAATTGTTCAGATTTCCTCTGAGTGCCACGAATTTTCAATTTTTGATGTAAACTAGAAATACAGGGCCCAATTTAATATTGAACAACAAATAGCTTTTTTAAATAAAGCCCGCAATCCTGCATCTGCAGTGCTGGTCTCCGAGATATCTCGTCTCTTCTACCTTGGAATTTGTTCAACCTAATATTGAAAAAAGTTCAAGGAGGTTTTTTGACTTTCTTTCAGGCAGCTCCAGCACCCTCTTGCTGTGGCAGACAGGGTGAGGTGCCACATGTTTACAAGGCAGCGCTGGGGCAGGGTTTGGTGGCAAGACTGAACAGACAATGAGAGGCTTCCTGAGCCAGAGATTATATCTGCTCCTTGTCTAGCCAGAGATTTTCTTGGCATCGTTATGTTCAGTACTCTTTGATAGACCTTTCTTTCATAAATTTCAGGCTGCCTTGTGAACCCTTTTAGACTTCTGTTGTCCAGAGCATCCCACGGCAATAAATTCTACGTTTTGTTCCACAAGAACAGACTATCTTTTGCTTTTAACTCATACCTAATAACTTTTCTTAGTGCCTCCTAGATTTTGCATACAAAGTACATCCCTGTTCATTTAAACGCCTCAGATGATTTTGTTTTCAAATCTGAAGAAGTATAAACTATTTAGCTTGTTTGTTTGAGGAAGCCGTTCAACACTTACAATGACTTGTTCTCACTGTACCTTTTTTTCTTCCTTTACCAAATCCTTTTCAAGATGGGAAGGCCAAACCCATGCACAGTATTTAATGAGTGGGTTTGCTGCAGAGATTGGTGATGTTTTCTGTTTGGTTTTCTATTACTTCCCTTTTTCCTAACATGCTGTTTGTGTTTTTAACAACTACTGAGTACTCAGCTGACACCTCCATAAAACGATCAGCTGTGACCCCGAGGTCTCGTCACTGAATGGCAATAACAAATTGGGAACCTGTCAGTATGTATGTATCATTAGGGTTGTTTTTCCCAAGTACATCACTTTGCATTTCTCAACGTTGAATTTCATTTGCCATTTTATCACTCAGTCACTCTGTATTGTGAGATTGAACTGTTCAGCTTCCCTTCGCAAGGAGCTTTTCTAATTATCCTGCGTAATTTTGTATCATAAACACACTTTGTCTCCTCTGCAGTCCATTTATGAATAGATTAGGTCCTTATAAGGTCTCACTCACAAAATCTGAACACTGACAACTCCTGAGCAGGTGAATCCCACTTCTAACCTGTTAGTACACAAGGTAAGTTTTCCTTTTGCTCCAAGATGGATCAGTTTTAAAAGTAATGTTTTCTGGGAGGCCTTTTCACAAACATTTTGGAAATCCAAAGCACTGTTTTCTTCCAGACTGTTCTTACCTATGTAGAGTTCTTCAGGGACCTCTCCACAATGTTTTAGAAGCATTCACTAGCTCTGCTATTTATTACAGTGTCTAGCAGTTTGCCCCACAGAGAAGTCAGATTTAGTGGGCTATCTATAGTGCCCCAAATCCCTTCTGGATCTCACTGTAAAAACTGGTGTCATGTTTGTCATCTTCTGTTCCTCTGATAGCCTGACTACATAGAGCATATGCCCTCCAAATTCTTGTATCAAAAAGAGCGTGCTGTGCCACCTCTCTCAGTAAACCTCTCCCCCTGAGTAGTCTTGTCCTTTTGTTCTATGAGAAGAACACAAGCCAAGAAATCACCCTGCATCGCCAAAGCTATCTGTGAATTTTTATAGTACAATGCAGTATTTGGACTTCTGAGACCAGACAGTTTTATTTCCCTCCTCCCTAATTCTGGAATAGGTTGGTCAGTGCTGCTGCAGGAGCGATTAGAGTTGGTGAATGCAATCTCTGCAGACCTCTCCTGCCTGTGGCCATGTGAGTGTAATGATTCATTGCCAATTTGGAGTCTGAACAGGCTCGCTGAACTTGGAGGCAGGCTGTCTAGCTCCCTCATCACATAAATTGAAAATATCTTTATACTCCAGTGGCACCTTCTTCTGAATGTCCTGAAATGTAGGAAAATAACATAAATCTATATCTTCAGTGATGTGGCAGGGATCTGCTAACGTTATTCTCATGGTTGCTGCTGCTCGGGGCAGGGGTCAGTAGCGGTTTTTAACCGGTGACCTCCAAATGCAATTCTCTAGCGAAGGGCTGCATTGAAGACAGATAACGCTGCACTTCCCACATTCCTCGAGACACTGAAAACAGTGTGTAGTTATACTGTCATCCCTTACAGATTAGACACAGCTTCTGCCAGACACATGCTTATAACTGCATCTACACCAAGGAATCTGGCAGTAGAAAGATGCCATTTCAAAAGCATGCTGCTAGTAGACATTACTGTACTGGGAAATGTTTTATAACTGTGGCACAAAATTGCCACAATTAGAATATTCTCAGCCTATGCATTTGCTGTACTGAAGCCAAGGGGAAGCAGCACTGTGAAGCCAGAGGAGGAAGGATTGCTGCAGAAGAGGGTCTTCCTAGAGTTCTGAATTCTTATCTCACTGCTTGACCCACCCTGAGAAACTGGCATTGTGAAGAGATGTATAGAAGCAATAAAAGAAGCTAAGGTCTCTGGGCTTCCTGTTAGTAACCACAGTACCACAGCCATGCTGAAAGTTTCTGCCTGGAAGCCCTGGGGCTCAGGAGCCATAGCCCCACGTGGGCAATGCAGGGTGTTCCTGTCTAATGAAGGGCAGCATACCTCAAGCAAACAGTTCTCCACCATCCTCTCTCCTCTCATTCCTTTGCATGAATTTTTAGCTAGCTCTTTGTGACTCCTCTGCTGTTATTCCTGTGTTGGGTCCTTCTGCTTTGTTTGTTTTCCCTCCTTTCTAGGCTGTCCCCAGCTCATGTCTCTCTTGAGTGCCATTAGAGAGTTTATACTAGTGCTAAATTATTGCAAAAATCTACACTTTTCCTGTGGGATATCTTCAAATACTATCTGCTGTCTCTGTTGGTATGCTTGTCTTCATGTTTGCTGTGATAAAACAAACAGCAAGAGCACTACCACAGAATTCTCTAATTTGGGATTAAAATAATAGATCAAAAGTGATTTTAGGGGTGGATGAACTATCTGCTTTCATGCTGAAAAGTCAGAATAATATCAAAATACAGCTTTGGATCTTCTCTAATTTAGTCCCTCAGATTAGGATCTTTTCTTTGTTCATGATTCCTCCTCATTGCTATTCATAGGCTTTCACAGTTCAGCCCCTGCTAGGACATCAGACTGAAGTAATGGGAAACAACAGCAGCACTGCATAAGGCCAAATCAAGAGACTGAGTTCCTGCTCAGTCACTGTGGCAAGAATTCTTGCTCAGACCCTTATATTGCCAGCAAGACACTGGAGCAGTTTGATTTTACACTTAAATGGAAATTCTTTGAAGTTTAGAAGAAACTAATCTGTAACTTGTTTCAGAAAGGCAATGAAAATGGGTCGTTAAACCTGCGTGTATCAAATTCCAATTAGCATTAGCATGGACAATATAATTAAAAGGTAAATTAGGCATAATAGTATAGACTAGAACACTTTTTACAGTAACTAACGGTCAATTGAAAACATGTACTTTGGTTTCTTGGGTTGTCAATGATAAGTTGAAAAGACAGAATAAGAGCCTGTATCCATTCATCTTTGGACGGCAATGTGTTCTGCAGAGTTAAACGAGAAGAGCAGCAGTGTGCTAGCCAGCCGCCGTTAAAATCACTGGAAGAGACTAAACAGCATTAAGAAAAGTGGAAGAAAAGACTCTAGAACTTAAATGTTTGTGGAATAATTATGGATGTGGTGATACGGACCCTATCTGTCCTACTCCAAGGTGTCAGTAGCAGGTTTTGTGCTAATTAATTGAAGATGAGTTTGTTTAGGTTGCACTGAGTAGCCTGGGATCAGACCTGACCTGGTGGCCGGCCTGCCAACTAAAGTTATAATAGTAATATAATCATGTCAGTATTCTAAATGCAAAGGAAGAGACTTGGTACCCAGTAAGATTTAGAAATCCCAGGTTGTTCATTGCAGAAGCAATAGCAAATGCTGGGAAAGTAAATAGGTAATACACATAAATGTGGTAAAATGGCATAATTAGGATAGTGACTTTCTGGAACTTTCTCCAGGGTGATATTAGCACCAGGCTGTCCTCTTCTGCCAAGGGGTAACTAATACTCTCAAAAGAGGCATAGATAACAGGCTGCAACTAGTCTTGTCTTCTTGCAGCATTTTGTGCATTGATGAAAGAAAACCACTTTAATAACAAAAGAATGTTAACTTCTGCCTTGCTGTCTGGTGGGGTGAGCCTGTGGTTTAGTAATTTGCTGTTAGAATTTGGCGAGATGAACCTAGGAGAGTAAATGAGCATGGGTAACCACCCTTGGCTCTCAGCCTGATCTGTCTGTGCAGCACAGCCAAACATTGTCAGTAGCCAGCATGGAGCTGGAGGATGTCCTTGGTCCTGTTCTCACTGGACAACTTCAGCACTGGTAGTGTCCTTGACTGGGCCAGGAGGAGGGGGCAAAGTCAAAATGGCTTTTTATTCTTTCATGCTGATTTTTAAAAAGACAAAAAGACTTGAGATGCCTCGGCAGCAGGGAGCTTTGTTTGAACATTGTCCTTTTGCTATGCTTTGCAGTGTGCAGACATAGGAATCCACCATTGTAGCAGCTTTCTGGAGTATTAAAAATCATTTAGAATGTCCTGTGTTAAGAAAAGCCATTTTCAGATGATCATCTCACAGCATCAGACCTTCTTTTCTGTTGCTGTGTTTTTTCACCATCTTAACTTAATCGTCCTCTTCTATTAACTTTATATTGGCCAGCTGGGAACATGTACAGTTGAGAAAACAGTCAGCATCAACATAAAAAGGTTAATTAAAATGATTAACCTCACCAACAATTCCCGTAAGGAAAAAGCCTATAGAATTTAATAGAAAGTGATACATTTACTATGTAGTATTTAAACTGTCAGAGCATATTCCTTAGCAGGGAGGTAATTCCCTATTAAATACTATAACTTTTTAGAGTATTCTCTACAGAACCTTATTGCATTCATCTGTATTAAATTCTACAACATTTGGCATAAATGTTTCCAT
The DNA here is from genome assembly GCA_013399075.1 of Chloroceryle aenea. NCBI lineage: Eukaryota > Metazoa > Chordata > Aves > Coraciiformes > Cerylidae > Chloroceryle > Chloroceryle aenea. Next base: position 565,787 of record VWZY01004812.1, read on the forward strand.
GCAAATAACTTCTAAAAAGAATTTAGTAGTGATGCAGGGATATAGAGTTTGATGTGAGGCTTTTCAGAAGCGAGGGGTTACTTTTTAGGATTGACCTACAATGGTACAGCAGTGATGTTATATGATTTCAAAATGAAGAAAAAAAAAAAAGAAAAGAAATTACATTAAATCAACCTAACATGTAAGTAACGCTACTTTTCCAGTTATGACTTAGGCTGAACTGATCTTTCCCATTGTGTAATCAGAAGTCCCTTGCTTACTGGATCTGACAGGCAGAATTAGGGGAAGCGCACACTTTAATGGGTTTTTTTATTTCTGTGATAGAAATGGAACTATGAAAATTCTATTAGGGCCGGCTGAGAGTTTTGCTTTATTCCTCTTTCCCTTCGCTCAGCTCATCTCTTTGAAAGTAGTGTGTTTCTCCCTGTGGGGCAGAGGGAAGGAGAGAGAAAAGCAATTGTTATTTGGGAGTGTCATGTGAATATAAAAGCTATAAAATGTTCAAGGTTTTAGTATACTTTGCACTTTTAAATTGTAAATGCTGGGGAAGATACCAAAATTGCTATGCGAGTCCTTTGAGAAATTTCTGCATAATGCTAAACTCTGTTACATCTGCTGTTTGTATAGCATTTCTCTTGATAATTTTTCTCTGTCACTTAGCTCGTGCTCTTTGTAGCAGCTGTGAGCTCCTAATGACTTTCCTTCTTAGACAGGTTCTATAATGTTATTTTTAAAGCCTGAAGTACAAAGTAATTTGGCACTTCCCCATATATCCTTGGGGGAAATTGGTTCTGTTTGGTGAGATTTCTGGAACTCACGAAAGAACTCACGAAATACAGTTTCTTCCACAACTTTGTAAACTCCAAACATTGATATGTTTAGGGTTTTTTTAATTGTGTTTTGAAACTAAGAACATTTATGCTAGTGATAAAAAGGAGTTTAGTTTTTTGGGGGAATAGATCTGTTGTTGGACAATGTCAGTAAAGGGTAGGTTATGAACTAAAAAAAATCAATGGGAATTAGGTATCTAAGCTATAGCCTCAACTAAACAGAAATTGGCATCTCTAGCTTCATAAGCACCTTGGCAAGCCTGGCATCTTTCTGCTTTGTAAATGTATATACACGTGGATACAGCCTTTTATCTTCTTCCCTCTATCAGGGGCTGTTAATCAGTGTCCAAGCAGTGGTATTTAAAGCACTCACTGTTATCTTCAGAGATCTATTTTATTTATATTTTATAAAAGGCATCTCTCTGCCAAGGACTAACAAAAGGTCAGTGTCAAAGTTAAATGTCAGAAACCCTGTTCTGAGAGGTTATAAGCAAATCAGTTGTCCAGTGATAAAAGGCTTCTGTTGAAGTGGTTCTTATGCTCAGTTTCTTACACTGCACAGGCCACTCTCACTATTGAGGGACTCTGTCTTCCCTTCCCAAGAGGGTGCAGAGTAGGGCATCACAGGAGATGCAGTCCAGAAGACAGATGCACTGCTGATTAGAGGGGACAATTGGCCCTCAGGCTGCCCAAAGTCCCTCTATCCCCAAGTGTGTGGAGGGGATAACCGCACACCAGGGAACAGCTATTTAGAAGCAGACCGTGTCATACAGGACAGTAATGAAGGACTGTGTGTTCAATCCAGCAATTAAAATAATGATATTTTAAACGTGGTATCTGTAAGCTGTTGTGAAAGGGGATGAAACTTAAATTTTTTGGACTTACACATTTTCCATTCCAATAATTTTTATGCCTAGGAAGTGCAGCGCTGTACGGCCGACATGAACATCACTGCAGAGCATTCCAACCACCCCGACAACAAGCACAAGAACAGATACATCAACATTCTAGCCTGTAAGTAAGAACAATGAATCAACCCAAAAAAGCACTCTTCTCTCACAGCATGTCTGTGTGTGACTGGAAAAGGCAAGTGGCTTCAAGTTACATAATTGCACAGTAATTAATGAATATGTGAAAGTGTGACTGAAAGGTCATTTCCCCAACTAAAGGCAGTGGACTCCTTTACTTCTTTGGGGACAGGTTTTCACTCCAGCTTTTGTTTTAAAATATTTTGCAGCTTATTGGTCCAAATGTAATTTTAGAAGTATCAGTTTGGTGTGAAGTTTAGCGGAGGATAAATCGATGAGCTCTTATGCCCGCTGATGTCTGAAAACTGGCCTAACAGAAGGGCAGAGTGGAGCAAGGTTTTATTGATGATCCCTGGGATTCCCTTATAATCCCAAAGGTGCTAAATCTTACAGACTATCTGCTGTATTTCAAACTGCTTCAGCTGTGGGTATGACTTGGACAAACAGTGATCTTTGTAGCACAGTGCCAGCTTTGCCTGTATTCCTCTGAGAACTGCAAATCTGGACACTGCTCTAGAATGCAGATTATTGCAGGTCTGGGATGGAAATGTGGGAACTTTTTCCATATCGTTCTCTGATGTGGAACAAACATCAGATGCAGCAGTCGCTGTGATTTAGGAACAGAGAGCCACTGATAAAAAGTTAACCATGTTCATAAACTTCTCAATAAATCTGGAATGTTTTTGATGGCATAGGAAGGAAATGCATGACTCTAACACAAGTAATCAAGGTGTCAGCTGAGGACCAATTCCCAGACCTGTTGTGTAGCTTTGGGCAAGGAGATTCATTGCAGTTTTCCCAGCTCTGATTTTAGACATAGATGTCTGGTCTCTCCAAGCACAAAGACTGAAGTACCATGGGAGGAGAATTGGAGCAAGCACTTCAGTCCTCCAGTTTGCCCCTGGAGGAACCTCTTTATCTCCGTTGGTGCTCAGGGAGGGCAACTGAAACCAGATTCTTCATGCCTAAAGTTAGCCCACGTGTCTCATCTCTGCATGTGTTGGAAGCACCACACAGCCCAGTGCTGCTGCCTAGGAGCAGGAGGATTGCATTTTTTTTTCTGATTAAACTGAAGTCAAACATTTGGATGGAATGAAAAAGAGGAGCTAAAAAGCGTGACCTAAAATCTGTCCTCTTGATGTGATGAGAGTGGTGAAGGAGTGAGGATGTTCACTCAGCTCCCAGAGCCAGCCAAGCTGTCTGAGCCCAGCACCGAGTGGAGGATAATGAGCTCCGACGCTGAGCCAAGCAGTGGCAGCTTTACTGCCTGCAAGAGCTGAGCCGGTGCTGCCGCACGGCGTTACACAGCCCTGTGGGTGCCCAGGCTCTTTGAGTTACACTACACTGTGTGATGTGGATGATCCTAGAGATGGTGCTCCTGAGGCTCCAGTGTCCTTTAAAAGAATCTGTCCCAGCATGATGTACTTTAAGATGTGCAGCCTGAGGACCTGCTGACATGAGCTGATGACCAAGAGCAGGTACTCCCACCTCCCCACTTGCCTCCTGTCCAAGGCCAATTTCTTCCATGTATTACTAAGGGCTACTCCAATACCTAGGCACTGGGATTTTTACTTGCAAGTTCTGCACTACGTTTCCTTAATGCCCCTCTGCTCTGTTTTATCCTACAGATGATCACAGCAGGGTGAAGCTAAGGCCTTTACCAGGAAAAGATTCTAAGCACAGTGACTACATTAATGCTAATTATGTCGATGTAAGTTGTTTGAATTGTTTTTTCTTCTCTAACTCCAAATCCCTCCACAAGGAGGAAATAACTGCCACTTGTGAAGTGGTCGTGTTTTGCAACTTCCCCCAGCAATTATTCTATAAATCCCTGGCTATTCTGAATGAGAAAGGCACCTTTCTTTGTTACCTTTAAAATATTAATATGTCTGCCATGATGTTGCTTTCATCTCACTTTGGCATTATGGTTTTCTTTGAAGGGTTACAACAAAGCAAAAGCCTACATTGCTACCCAGGGACCTTTAAAGTCTACCTTTGAAGATTTCTGGAGGATGATTTGGGAACAAAATACTGGAATCATTGTCATGATCACAAATCTTGTTGAAAAAGGAAGAGTAAGAGATTTTCTAGTTTGTTAGAAGTTGCTACTTATCACCTCCCCGATTCACATGGGCAGAATTTGTTTTTAAATGGTTTGGGATGATAGATATTGCTGTATAATTTACAACTAACATAACGGGGATACAGAGCTAGCCATGATTTGACTTCTTTAAAAAGCTGTAGACACAAGTATAAAGAAGCAGCTCAAACCCTTAGCCAACCCACCCAACTATGTCTTTGTTCAGAGAAAATGCGATCAGTACTGGCCATCAGAGAACAGTGAGGAGTATGGCAACATAATCGTCACGCTGAAGAGCACAAACATTCATGCCTGCTACACTGTTCGCCGCTTTACAGTCAGAAACACAAAGATGAAAAAGGTGAGTAAAGCCTCCACTGTTCTCGTCCAAATGCCTTCTGGCTTGTGTAGGATTCAAGGCACACAGGAGGAAAACTCAGCGATTGCATAGCAACTTCAGGTAGCAGGTGGATGGGAAATAAGTAAGCAAAGGCACAATTACAAGGAATCTGGTGGAAGGTTTAGGCTATATTTCTTTTTCTCAAGTTCACCGCTGCTTTCGTGTCACAGTTATTGCTGATATTACCTGTTCCCACATGTATTTTTCCTTGAACTCTGTCTCCACCTAGCAGGAGGCAGAGCTGCAGAAGATTTCTTCCACCACTTTTTCAGCTGAGCAAGGCAGTGGGATTGAGTATCTTTCGATGCTTCTCTTCCCTAATCTTTCTCTTCCTTCTGCACACACTTGCACGCAGGGTCAGAAGGGGAACCCCAAAGGGCGGCAGAACGAGAGAACAGTTATTCAGTATCACTACACTCAGTGGCCTGACATGGGTGTGCCGGAGTACGCTCTGCCTGTGCTAACCTTCGTTAGGAGATCCTCCGCAGCCAGAACCCCGGACATGGGACCAGTGGTTGTGCACTGCAGGTATGATGGGTGTGATTAACTCCTGATGGCAAGCACACCTAGTGCGCAGCATGTGCTGTTTCATGCTGGCCAAGACAAATGCTGTAAGTTAGAAACAGGAGTGTGCCAGCCCCGTGGAGCGCTGGTACACATGAGCTTGCTTTGCCTGCAGCTTAAGACAGCTCTGATGCCAAAGTTTCCCGGCTGCATTAGCAAAATGCTGTGTCGTGATACTGAGCTGCTGAGCATCGCACTGATGTGGTCACAGAGTTTCTTGTTTGAAACTTGGTTGTAACCTGCCCATTCAGTGCATGGGCAGGGCACGGTCACCTCTGCTGGCAACCAACCATGAGAAGACAGATGCCTGGGCATGCTATTGCCACTGAACCACTCACATTCAACAGCAGGTGCAGTCAACAGGATTTCCCTTAAATGAGCTAAGGGATGTGGTCTTCACCACTGTGCATGTGGGGGCTGTACAGCACCGTAGCAAAAAGAAGAGGATGATAGGGATTAGAGCTCCTTCCTGAGCAGAAATTGAGAACCTTTGAATCGGAGTTCCTCTCTGTGCCTTCTCTGTTAAGCCCAGGACCACCACCATCCCCCCTTGAAGGAGTCCTGCCTCCAGAGGATTAGCCCCCTCTTATGCCTTTCTGTAGTGCTGGTACCACTTGCATTTCCAGGGCAGGATTTCAGCTCCACTGTGAAACTTAAACCTTTCCTGAAGACTGACGCCAAGCAGGGGAAGCCCACAGCCTGGAGCAACCTTGGTGATCCAGGATAGCAGCATTTCAGCATAAGGTGGATCTCTCTATGGCTTCTTGTAGCCAATGCCAGTAACAACAGCAGTGGAGGCAGGACACCTAAGTGTCAGGTCATGAAATACATGCCTGGTGAAATTCCCAGAAACCAAAAATATTTTGTTTTGAAATTTTCATGTTTGGGATTAGCAGGGAAATGAAAGCCTGTCAACGGGAATATTTGCTTAGTTCTGATCTGCTGTTGTGAACATTTAGTTTGGTCCAGCTGTTTACATGGATTTCTCTTGTGTCTTCTGTAGTGCTGGTGTTGGCAGAACTGGTACCTACATTGTGATAGACAGTATGCTGCAACAGATAAAAGACAAAAGCACAGTTAACGTCCTGGGTTTCCTGAAACATATCAGGACACAGCGCAACTACCTCGTCCAGACAGAGGTAAAGATTGCAGTGGGCTTGAATTTAAAGCCATGCTTATTTTATGTCATAATCAAAGAGAAAATGGATCTTTCAGTTATATCCCTGTAAAAAATATATTATCAAGCATTTTTTGCACTGGAATATCTCTCTAGACCAGAAACTTAAGTTTTTGCTTTTGACTTACTCAGTTGTCCATGCTACACTTGTAAATGTTTATTCTGGATTTGGCAGTATTTGCATGGGTGGCTTGTTTTGCACATCCTTTTCTTTAGTGTGCTCTACCCCTCAGTTACAGCCAGCTGTTTACTTTATTCCAAGCGCCTGTGTGACATGCTGTTGTTTTTCTAGGAGCAGTACATTTTTATTCATGATGCCTTGTTGGAAGCCATCCTTGGGAAGGAGACTGAAGTATCTGCAAACCAGCTGCATAGTTACGTTAACAGCATCCTCATACCTGGCATAGGAGGGAAGACACGACTAGAAAAACAGTTCAAGGTAAGGCTTATCGCTGCTATCCAGAGGGACTCAATTTCCCTACTCTCTTTGGAATAGCCTGTCTTCACTGTCACTTGTCATAGATAAGGAAACCAAATCAGCACACTTGATTAGCACAGCATCTTGAGATGTTCAGTCCTCAACAGTCTTGGTTATGCTGCTGGAAATCAGTGCTAACACTCTTGAAGTCAGAGATGAGAAAAGAGGGCTATGGACACTGGTTAGGAGTGTGCTGCTGGTCTCCCTGTTCCCAAAGGGACTTGGATGTTCTTTAGTATCTGGTTAGCTTGGTTGCAAGTCTTCCTACAAACTGTGGCTCTCATGCATACATATGGAGAAAGACATGAAATGAAGTTCTTAGCACCACCTACTATACATAAAGAATTTAAAATAACACCAGGAAACTCAATATGTCTCATTGTTAATAACTATGCTTGCTGATTTTCCCTGCTCTGTCATAGCTGCTTTCATCCTCGACAAAGTAAATTTTTTTTGTCCTATCTGAAACCTAATTTTTTCTGATTGTATTTTATTTGAATGCATTTAAAAATATTTTGTGAGACTACGTATCATAAGAAGATTATACATGGCATCTGTTTCCACAGCTAAACTCACTCAGTTAATAACTACCTAAGGAACTGAAACTGTTAAATTACACCAGGTGCCAAGCTATTCAAAAAATGAACAGGCTTTTCTCTGAATTCACTTGTAGAACTCTCAGTATTTCTCCATCAGTCAAGGCATTCCAGATGCTTAATTACTAAATTAAAAAACAAGCGTGAGTGCACACATACGCACACAAAATGCAGCAGGAGAAAAAGATTTCTTATTAAAAAAAGAAAGTGTTGCACTTCTACGAACAATAGTAAATTATATGTATAAAGATGTTTTCGGATGACTTGTGGCAGAATTTCAAAGACATAAGTACCATTTTCAGGAATTGCTTTCTCTGCCAGCGTTGCACAGGTATTCAGAAACCCCAGAACTTCTAATGGGGCTTATGCCAGTACATAGGTGAGTGAGTCGAGTGCTATCTTGTTTAGAGAGCATTTGAAACTGAGACGTGACCAGCTGCGATTATTACATCTTTCCTTGGTTTTGCTGGTACCACAGAACCAGCAGAAAACAACTTGCACTCATGCTGTGGTGCAGTGGTTTACATTCAACCATCTTAGAGTAAAATTATGCTGAGTAATGAGGGGCTAGTGCAGGAGATGAAAAAGCCACCTTTGTCACCTTTGCTCTGGTAGCTTCCCCATACGCTGGGCAATACTCAAATACAAATCTGCCTCCCTGACATTTCTCAGTGCCTCACAAGCAGCCCAGAATGAACTTGGCAGACCAGAGAACATATCCTCAGATCTCAGATACCAGTGTGCTGGGTTCCACAAAGGTCTGGCAGAAAAAGACATTCTGCAGGAATGAGCTAGCTTTTATTTTAGAAGAAAACATAAAAGTTAAACACATGAGGGGAAAAAGAAAAAAAAAAGTTAAAAACATAAAAGTAGTTTTGTTGTTGTTTTATTTTGGTAGCTTTTCTTCCTTGACATCTGCTTCTGACTGAACATATCTGCAAGTCTTTGAAATATATTCTCATAGATAACTAAATGTAGTGTTCTGTGAAAATACATTTGGATGGAACTTCATTTTCAGGATGTTTCAAAGCCGAGAGCAGCAGAGATCTTTTTATCCATTAAACGCGTTGCATGAGAAGGATGATTTCCATTGGTATCTTGAGTACTTTAAACAAGTTAAACAATGCAGTTTATTCTTCTACTGATGCATCTTCACAGGAGTTGGCAAAGAAACCTCCTCTCTTCATTTAGTGTGCTATGAGGACTGACTTACTACTTTATTCTTTTTCAGCTGGTTACACAGTGTAATGCAAAATACGTGGAATGCTTCAGCGCTCAGAAAGACTGCAACAAAGAGAAGAACAGGAACTCATCAGTCGTGCCATGTAAGATCACATCTTCAGTTTGATTACTGCCTAGCATAACGTTTTTGTACTGAATTCTCCCGGTGTTATGCATGAAAAGGCATAGCCACTAGGAAGCAGAAATGTAATCTTTTGTTCAGGCCAAGATGTCTTGTCTCCCAGAATTACCCTGATGAGACTGAACAAAAGAAAATAGTTACAGTGTCAGCTAGATATACTGTCCAAGTGAAATGTTAATTTGAGGTGCTTAAGAATTTGAATAACTAGATAGGGGATAAATGTGTGGAATACTGAGAAAATTACTTTGATACAAATCCCCACTCAGGTGAGATCTCCCAGTGCTATTGTCACAAGTTCTTTGTAATTCAGCTACTACATTCAATCTCTGCATGTGAGCCCTCCCCAGATTTGAGGGTGTTTAGTGCCCAAGGCCACAGTTTCACAGTCATTAATATGGAATCTGTGCGTGGTTGCCAAGTGGTATGAATTTGCACCAGACCTAGCATGGGCACAGTGTCGTGGCCATCATGTCACCCAGAGTACAGGACACGTGATAGCCAAGCTAGCACAAAGTAATAATGGTACAGAGATAGTCCACTGTGGAGTCTGTCAATAAAAAGGGAAGTCATCCGGTAATACCTTAAAAACAAATGTGCTTTCTGTTACATATCTGCAGCAATCCTGGTTTGGCACTGGGAGCCTGTCAGTTGTTTTGAGGATGTTGTTGAACCCAGCCCTCAAACACAGAGAAGTGTAGATCTGCTGAAGAACATACACACACACTTCTGGGTGATTACCCGTTTGGGAAGGGTTTTGTCTCTGGAGGTTCTCTCACCCTGCAGCTGGGAGGAGTTAAGTGATGGTAGCGCTACAGAGTGGCAGGGGGAACAAAATAAATCAGCCAGGTCTGTGTGCTGCTGGAGACAAATGGAACACTACAGTCAAGAATTACCTGAAATCCCCTGTTATCACTGCATATGCTGTTATTTGGTAATTCAGCCTGCTGTGAAAATCTTTGCTATAGTAAAATTTGATTCCTGAAATTACTTTGTCCTTGTGGGAATATTGTGCAACATTCTCTTTTATATCCTGTGTTAGCAGGCAATGCTTTAACGCAGTTAAAGTGCTGGCCTGCTCCTGTGGGAGATGGGAGCTGCACACTGTTTGGTTTGTTAACGTCTGAGAAATTCTTACTTTCTGCATTGTGCCATGACCAGCCTTTTTTTTTTTCTTTCTTTTTTAATCTTATAGCTGAGCGTGCTAGAGTGGGCTTGGCACCGCTGCCTGGAATGAAGGGAACAGATTACATTAATGCCTCTTATATCATGGTGAGGAAGCCAACACCTAATTACAAAGTAAAATCAATTCTAAGGTGCTAAATACCAGATGCCTGTAATTGTCTTAATTCTGTATGTAATGGCTGCGTATTAACAGATGAGATTTTAACACCTTCTCCATAATGTAAAGCTATTAACTGTGCTTTATTAAAGATTGGTGCCTAAAAAAATTAAATACAAGATGCATTTAGATGGAATGTGTATTTCCATGAGATACAGTCAAATAAATACTGGGATTTAGAGTAAATGAAAACAACAGGGACTCTGCAGAATGGAAATGGAGTTCTAAAATTATATTCTGTGTGAAAATATTGTGGAATAAAATGAAATAGGGTCATTATGTGTCCCCGAAGATTAAATTAATGCTTTAAAAGTATTAAAGGTAGTAAGTAACTGTGGTTTGTTTTGCTGCAAAAGGGCTACTACAGGAGTAACGAGTTCATCATAACCCAACATCCACTGCCACATACGACTAAAGATTTCTGGCGAATGATCTGGGATCACAATGCACAGATCATCGTCATGCTGCCAGACAACCAGAGCCTGGTGAGTTAAATGTGTCCCTCCCTTCACAGTACCAGAGTCACCAAGCCCAGGGTAGGGTCACTTCATTACGTGATATGGCCATTTTCTGGTAGAAAGCAAAAGCCATTTTTTGAGCCACGATCTCAAAGTTTGCCATAAGCTTGTACAAAAAGACAAGTTTTGAGATGTGAGGCCTGATTTTTGCTCTCCTCTTCTATCATCTCCCTTGGGAAAACCATCCTGAGCTGGATGACCCAGAGTGCTCACAGGCAGCATGACAGTGATGATGACCTCTGCAAAGCCCTGGAGGGCTGCCTGGCTGGCAGGATGCAAGGCACTGAGGTTACTGGGTGGCCAGGGCCACAGGTGAGGATTTTGAGAGGAGCAGAAATGTGAAGTAGGGTCAGTAGGATAGTTACTTGGTTGCCCAGGGGCTTAAGACTGAGGCCATGCAAGACTGTGGCTGTGCAAGGTTACGGATGCTAATTTTGATGAAAGTAGAAGGCAAGCGGGTATCTTAATTTTAAGTGGAAATAATGAGACAGTGAGAGGGAGAGTAAGGAGACACAGGTGAAGTGCTAATCACTACTTCCAGATTTACTAGCATGTCTCAAGAGAGTGTGTTGAAAGGATTAAGAATTAAACAGTTCATTTTTACATGCATGCATCACTGAGGTGAGTAGACGATTGTACCCAAAAGTTGAAGAGAAACGGCCTTCATTACAGCAAGAAAATAGCAGTCATGAGGGGCTACTAAAGAGGCAGCAGTCAATATGCTTCCTGTGTGGTGTGATGAAAGGGATTGCAGGCACTGCAAGGCGAAGATTGTTCAGAGAAATCCGATCGAATCAGAAAGCACTAATGAAATGAAAGTGTGTCAGGTGGAAATGAAGAGGCTGATCTTGTCTTTACAAGTACACGAAATTGCTCTCCAGAACAATAGTGATTAAAGGGTGAAGGAGGAACGCTGGACTCAGCCACATCCCTTGCAAGGATGCCCGATCCCTTCTTTCACCATCAGTATTCCCAGGGTGGAGGTTGGGCAGCAGGGCAGTAGAGTCCATGCATTGGCTCGGTTGGGGGGGTCCTGTTTGCCGGCAAGGAGGAGGGGCACAGGACTGAGACAGCGTCAAGGACTGAATACGTGTCATGCCAAAGGACAAGGCTAGCCATCTGCTTTGCATGAGGACTTGTCACATGGCAGAACAGGTCACTTCCTCAGTGTTCAGCAATATTACACAGCTTGCTGGTGCCTCTGCTTATTGGGGCCAGAACTGTCGAGGCACTAGGGGACTTAGAACCTTAAGTCTCACTTTCAGAAGAAACATTTACGTCCCAAATCTCAACTGTATCTTACATGGCGTGTGCATCAAGGCTCCAGCCTACAGAAATAAGGCTGTCTTTAGAGACATGCTCATGGCTGCAGCACGATGAAGTGGGTTTGTAGTTCGTCTTTTCTCATGAGTAGAACATGGGTTGTTCAGAGATGCAGGTGTGCAGTGCTGTGCATGCTTCCAGAGTAGCATCTGTGCTTATGCTGCAGGGACGGTAGACCCCTGAAGCCAGGAGGAGAAACAGGCATCGCATGTATGTGGTGACCGAGCCTAATTTGTTTTCTTCTCAGTAAATTAGAAATTCACAGTTATTTTTTAAAGAATAGCTCTGGCAGTACATTATCTACATCCTGTCACTTAGGCTACTTAAGCACCACGCTTCTTCAACCATTCAGTCTCACTGAGATTTTACAGTGTCCCTTCAGTAGCAGAGTTTTGCTGAAGAAGTTGCATTAAGTTAAGCCAGTGGTTTTTTTCAAGGATAATAATATTTGAGTTTCTTCCTTCCTCCTCACACGGGCCCTCACTCCTAAAAATTAAAGCCCTACATAAGTATCCATCAATCTTCTATGTAGACCTGATCTACAGACCTTGAATTTTAGATTAGCCCACAATAAACACAAATTAAAAATAATATGCAATTAATTCTTAAAGGTCAGTAAGTTTCTTTCTAAATAGATATCTGACTTTCATGCAAAACTGTGTAGGCAGGAGGTAATAAAGCCTGGGATACAAAATAAAGGTTAAGTATGAGTGAGCTAAGATAACCATTTCCCTATGAAACCAATTAAAAAGCAGACATTACCTGTTTGGACACAGGAAGGATCTGGCGGGCTTACTGCCTGCTGTAATAGGAAATTTGGTTTACACAGAAACAGTTTTTAAAGGTCAGCTCCTGATCATCTCTATTTATCAGTCCAATTTTTTGATCCACTGGATTTTTGAGTCATACACAAGGTGTCTGAAAGGCTGCACTAGTGTGTTGTTTCATTCCTCCAGGCAGAAGATGAGTTTGTGTACTGGCCAAGTCGCGAGGAATCCATGAACTGTGAGGCCTTTACTGTGACCCTTATCAGCAAAGACAGACTGTGCCTCTCTAACGAAGAGCAAATTATCATCCATGACTTTATCCTTGAAGCTACCCAGGTAAAATAAACCTCTAGATGTGGGCTTTGGCTTTTCACCAAAATGTTATTGATGACATTTAAATGTGGAAGAAGAGTTCAGAAACTGTTTTGAAGAAGATTTACTTGTAAATGCATGTGTATGCATGTCGCTCGCAGGGCAAAGGTATTCTCATTGGCTCCTTCTCCCTCTCACATCTTCTGCTTCCAGGTAGGTTCATCGAGCTAGTGAGACTGTATAATTAATTGCTTGTTTTGTCTGAAATGGAAGATTGTTTGTTCCTTTTGAAATCACACAAGTAGGTTCAATTATTCTGTGTAAAGTAAACCGAGGTTCATTGTCCTATTTCTGCTTGTAAAATTCAACTGCTATAGTTTAATTGTTTGAGGCTCTTAATTGAGGGGTTTTATTTAAGTACATTTCTTTGAGCTGCAAAGCTGCATCTAGTTTGCTTTCCGCATTGCAGCTGGGTTTTGCAAGCCCTTCTAAATTTGAATTCCTTGGTTGCTCTTGTTTGACTTCTGAGCTGTAAGGGCTCTCAGAGAGGTTTATATGGATATAATGCCTGAACTCAAAAGTCTTTATCAATTAAACATTTTGTTAAAGTCGCATTATTTTAGGGTATTCACTGTTCCAGAGATGCTAGAGCTGTGTGTTTTCTTCGTTTTACATAACCTGTTTGGAATAAGAAGATTTCTCTTCAGTTTGTAGAGAGGCTTTTCCCTCTTTCTACCTGGAGTGGGTAAATGTGAAACTCAAGTAGCTAATGCCCAGGCTGGTTTTTCATTGCAGGATGACTACGTTCTGGAAGTCCGCCACTTTCAGTGTCCTAAATGGCCAAACCCAGATGCTCCCATAAGCAGTACCTTTGAACTTATCAATGTAATCAAGGAAGAGGCCTTAACAAGGGATGGCCCCACCATAGTTCATGATGAGTATGTTATCTCTTTTCTCCCGTTTATGTGCAGGTTTTACAAGGTGTTACTTTACTCAGCTACAGGTCACTTGTTAGGACTGATGTCCATTCTTGCATGGAGTGGATGGGGTTTAGCAGTCTAGGGAACAGGATCAGAATATTCAGACTTCCAGGGATGAGAGTTTGGTTGGTATCTGAGGTCAAATACTTTTTGCTTAGTGTGGGGTTTTTGTTGGTCATACTCCAGTGGACTCGGAAAGTGGGGCAGTATTTTCTTTGTAACTATTTTGAGTTGCTCTGTACCTGAAGAATCTCAAACAAATGCTACAAACCTGTTTCAGAACCCATCAGAGCCGTGGTTTAGATAAGACTCTAAGCAGCCCAGTATGGGCTTATGAAAACCAGTTTCAAAACAGCCTTACGTCCTGTCTAACAGATCAGACAGAACAAGCTCGGCTCAGCTCTGTCCCAGGATGAGCAGCAGAAGTCTCTTGCAACAAAGGGCCCAGCTTTTCTGAGAGTAGATTTATTTTTCCTCCTCCTGCTTCCTCAAAAGCAGTCCAAGGGGCCCATATGGTGCCAAGTGGGAGGGAGGGAGTCTGCTAACACAGGGCCAGCATGCCCCAACACTTGTCTCTTTTGTAGTGCAGTGGTGAGTATTGTCTTGCCAGCTATGCTTGAATGCCCAGTTATAAAGGATGCACATATTGCATTGCGTATTATTACTTTTCACACATTAGGGAGCTGCAATATACCATTTTAGTGAAGCTGGAGCCTGGGTCTAAGAGGATCTCTTTGGAGGGACTGTTTCCCAGTGGGCAGAGCGCTTCCCAGAGTCATTGATCCATTAAAATCCCAAGGAAGCCAAATATCTGAGACTGCTCAAGTCTCCCTTAGAGCGAACACCAAACCAGCATTAGCGACTGCTGTACCTGCAACCGCCCTGCGCTCCAGTCCAGTAGACCTTCTGTCATTGCTACAAAACAGGATTCGTGGAAAAGTCTTGCAAACCTTCACCTTCTGTGCAGGAATGTTATCACCATACTTGGTATTTGAGTGGTCAGATCAGCCTTTGTGCTGACGTGCAGTCGCGTGCTGGTAGCTGCTGCTGCTGCTGCTGGAAGAGCGTTTGCTTCATAGCAGTGTAACTGCTGCAACAGGTTTCTCCCAACCGACTCCTGCAAATGGTGCCTTGGGCTGCAGCAAGTATTTTTTCTCCCACCACCTCCTGCCTTGCTAATGCACAGTGTAAGCTCCATTGCCTCTTGCCAGCACTGATTAATTCCAGGCTAGTTTTAATATTCATGCTTTGGGTAGTCTGAAGTGAGGTTTTGCTACTCTTGCAGTATTTAAGATTATGTTTTACAAAATTAGAATCATTATTGATTTGGGCATTTTATGCTAGACCAAAAAAAAAATAATAATCAAAATCGCATTCCTAACAGTGCTGAGTCATTCTTTCTGTAAATTGGTTTTTTGGTTTATTTGTCATATTCAATGATTTTATTTTTATGCCAAATACATAATGTGGATTCTGCTTTTCATTGGAGCCTAAGCAAACGTAGCTGAAAATGAAACTTTCCCCTGACTACATGCAACAACTATATCACATAATCCTTTAATAATTACAACTGCAGATTAATTCCAAATATATGAATTTTCAGATACTAAAGGCATGTGGTATTCAGGAAGTACATGGTAGGATGGACTTGATAAAAACATTTCAAAGAGGTTCAGAAATTCCTATGTGAGGCAGTTGTCAGGATTTTTAAATATAACTGCCCATATGTAGGCAACTAGTTAAAGATTTGCTGCATAATTTTTCACAAGAAGAGTCTTCAGATTGTTGGGAGCTGGAGGTTGTCAGCCCAAGTGAAAATGAGGCCATTATACCCTCAGAGGCATTTAGTTGTGTCCCGTCAGGCACAGACACTGGCCATGTTGTCCACTATCACTGCAGATGATCAGTCACAGACATCTGTCTAGTCCTACAGTAGCCCTGATTCTTCTTCTACAGACTTTTCATCAAATATAGCAGATCTATTGTGATCTGATTTCTGTTTCCTATTTCTAAGCAAATGGAGTTTGCAAAAATCCTATGAAATTAAGTCAGCATATGTCTCAATTTCCACAGGAATGCTGTAAAAAATCCTACTGGTAATCTTATGGTACCATATGGCGTTGCAGCACTTGCTGATTATTTAAGTTTCCTTGTTCAGTTCTCCAAAGGGCTTGCAGAGAAAGTCAGCACCAATGTCCCCTTTCACAGGTGGGGGACGTTCAGGTACAGACTGTGCCAAAGTCACAAAGCAGTCCCATAGCACAGCCAGGACAGAATTTCAGTCTCCTGAGTACTGGGATAGCAGGGGACAGTTGAGGCATCTCAGAAGCAATTACAAGCCCCTGTTGCTTAGGATCCTCTATCCCATGCTTCACAACTGCACTCATGATTGAAGCATACCCACAGATTTAGCAGCAGTAAGATTTCTACCTGACCAGTATCTCAAGGACACACTGAGTTCTGCTTCTGACAAATAACTCTTGCTCGGGTTCTTACTAAATGACAGCACAGCTCAACTCTTCAGAATCTGTAATGTCTCTTGGGTCCCCAGCTCTGGGATGCTGCCTTTTGCCGATGAATCAGACCTAAGGAAGACTGAGTTGTGCCCCATTTACTTGCGAACACCTCATATCCGTGTTAGTTTTCTATAATTGTCAGATGTGGAGGAAGAGGCAAAGTCTCATTTCTTTCTAATCGTTTATGTTTTGCTTGAGCTCCCACTAATGAATTTAAAATATGCTCAGCTATAATGCAGATGCTTTCAGGACATGTGGCATGTTGAGAACTGATTTCAGTGTTCTGCTCTCCGGGCTGGGTGTTTTTAAGTGGCTCACATTCTTCTGCTGATACAGTGTATTGAATACTGCAGATATCCTGAGATGACTAGTGTACCATCAAATTTCTTTTATAAATTCAAATGACTAAAAATTAGCCAGTATAAAACAAGCATTTACTAGATACAGAGATGAACTACAGTAATCGAATAAAACTGTATCAACATTTTCATGGCTTTGTTTTAGTGCTGGGGTATATTTCTGAGTAACTTACCATTTTGGTGTGTTTTTTCAGGTATGGAGCTGTGTCAGCGGGAACTTTATGTGCCCTTACCACTCTGTCCCAGCAGCTGGAGAATGAAAATGCTGTCGATGTTTTCCAGGTGGCAAAGATGATAAATCTTATGCGGCCTGGAGTATTTACAGACATTGTAAGTGCTTAAGTGGAATATAAATAGATAGCTTACAAGGTTTTCATCTGAAGCATGAACTAAAATACACATTGTGTGTGTTATCAAGCCCTACTGCAACTGCTACCAAGCAGAATTTGCGTTTGGGCTTTTTCTGTACAGTTGTCATATTTTTATAAGCTTCAAACCCACACTGTAAGTCTGTGATTTGCAGCTAAGCTTATTTCTCATGCAGTTGGGGAGCCGCTGTACAGGCAGCCTTAGCAGAGGGGGACCTTTGAGCTTGTCATCATCCCCCTGCCAGCCCTGTAAGTTAAGCTCTGCTATTTAAACCTGGCAGTTGCAATCTGAAGGGATGCACCAGGGCAGGTAGAGCCGCAAGGAGATAAAGCTTCAGGAGAGGGGCTCTCCCTTGCTTGGTGTGCAGCGAGAGCAGCAGCCTTGCCTCTCTGCATGGCTCTGCCAGTACCAGGGAAAAACCTGGGGCTGAGCTGTGGGCTCCAGTATTGTCCTCAACTCCTGTAGTGTTTAATAATGTATCGGGAATAATATCATCCTCCCAAAACTGGAGTTTTGTGTTGACAAGGTTAAACTATTCTAACAGAGGCAATTGCTTTCTAAGTCTTTTTCTTCGCTATATGTACGCTTCTAGTAATGAATATCCATGACCTTCCCTGGAAATGCCAGATGTAACTGCCACTCATTTATGTACACCGAAAGCATTGAAATAACTTGTTCTTTCTTTTCCAGGAACAGTACCAGTTTCTTTATAAGGCAATGCTAAGCTTGGTCAGCACTAAGGAAAATGGAAATGGTCCCATGACACTGGACAAAAACGGTGCTGTGATGGCCAGTGATGAATCTGATCCCGCAGAAAGCATGGAGTCTCTTGTCTAATTGGAAACCTGAAAAGGCACTTAATTTGTAGAACTTCTGAAGACTGAGTGAACTTTTTTGAGGCCTTTTTTGCCAGACTCTAGGTTATACAATAACCCAATTACTTTTTTACACTGATAAAAGTTTTGATATTTATTTTTTGCCATTTTATGTCTTAATGGTATCCTACTGAGCATTTGCACCTCTGTTTATTTCACACAGTGAAACGCAATTTTATCTAGTTTGCACTATATGATCAGTGTTACTGCCTATAATATTCTAATACAAGACAAGCCCTGATGTGACATTCCATGACAACAAACATATGCTTTTTTTTGTTTTGTCTAAACACAGTGAAGTTTTGCGAACTACAGTGACCCTCGAATTTTAAATCTTGAATGCTAGACCAGGTGGATTCTTTCTACAACAGATACTGTACCCCTTCATACCATATTTATTATTTTAATGATCATGTCACAGTTTTGGTAATGGTGTTCTGCATTCCAGTGGAGTGGATGAGCTGTGTTCATCCTTTCTTGACAAAACGTGGCAGGTGATTATTAGCTACAGTGAAGGTGTAATAACCTTGTGGAGCTGAAACAATTATTTCTCTATTGTTTCAAATTGCTGTTTTGTACAGTTACAGGCCTAAGACTTGCTTCACATGGAATATATAAGATCTACAATATAATGATAAATGAGATGCAATTCGTATGTGGGACGCAGAGATAGGGTTTGAAGTTTAACTTCAAAGTTTCCCCATGTATTCAGAAAAATGTTGACTTAAGTTTTTAACCAGCCCTATGATGGGAAAGTATTTTGGTTTTATTCTCATTAGAGCCAATACAGTGAGAAACCTGCTACAACCCAAAATCAGACCTGTTTCCAGATATATTGAAGGTAGCAATATTTTACAGTACTAAGATATTCGATCTTTTAAACACATTAATTTCCTTACTATTTCTTGAATATGACCTCACACCTAATGGTATGTTACATGATGACAGGCGTTTCTTAATTTCATAACTGTTAGATGCCATTTTTACAGGTGTGTAATTTTCATACTCTAGTGCTAAAACATAAAGTACTGATCCATATTTACTGGTGAAGCAAACTAATAAAAAAACTACCTATAAAGTTACATTCTCCCGCTTTTTTTTGCCAGACTAATTATTTAGCACAAACCTAGCTTATTGTGTTTTCCCTCCCAGACCAATAAAATGGCTTCCCCCAGATTATATAAATAATTGAATTATTGTTTGGAGCATATAACTATACATCATCACTAGCTCCCTTTTCCTTTATATTTGGTCACAATTCAACAAGGTCCGTCCCTATTTAAGAAAAGTAGTAAGCACATACTTAATTGTCCTGAAAATTAAAGCAAATCAAGTTCTTCATAGCTCAGCTGAATCTGAACAGGGAGGGGTTGTTGCATCTGCCTTGAAAAGAAAATCTATCATTTCAACCACCCTTGCATTTGGTGTGCAGCTGAAGGCACTGTCCTTTATATATGGCATTTGTTTCTTTACTTTTGAATTTCAACTGCACAAAGCACACATTGTAATCTTTCAGGACTTGTCAAAATGTTGCAGTGTGTTTTTTTGTTTACATGTAAACCTATTAATTTTTGCCAACCCAGTCTTGCTGAAATAGACATTTGGCAAGGTAAACCCCACTTCTTTTGTTGGAGGGTTGGGCAGGGAGGAAGTTTAGCCAAGAGGAAGGTGCATTTTCACACGCAAGGAAGCTGAAAGCGAACTGCTTAAAATTATATTGAGAGTAGGTATTCTGGTTCAGAACCCCGTGAGGTAACAAGATGCTAACAGCCTTGACGAGAGCAGAGGAGCTGTGCAAACTGGTATGTGGTAACATCTGGCCTTTTATTTTTAAAAAGGGAAAGATTTCCTAGTATGGATACACTCAACTAATTCCAACTCCTGCGTATTTAAGAATTCATCAGCAACCTTTTACAGTGTCACCTTTTGCTTCTCAGTTTGTTGAATCCCTCCATACAAGTGATCCAAATAACTGCTAATCCTGAACAGTGTAATATATCCATGGTTTCAGTAAGGAAATCTCATGTTCAGCACCAGCTAGTCCAAATAATAGCCCAAAATATTTCATAAGAATGCTTTGTAGTTTGCATCCCTTTCGCACTGGGACAACCCAGCACCAAGGAGGAGTTCATTAATGTCTGGTGGGAGTTAAGATTGGCCCTCTAGTTGCTACGTGCCAGTAATGAGAACTGTTAAGTAAATTGTCAAGTAGTGCTGCCTGGAAGAGCTGGAAGGTTTTGCTGAGTGGTCGGCTGGACAGTGTGCATCAGCGTTCGAGACTGGGGAGCACCTCCTTGTGCTCCCATCAGTGATTCTGGCCCTAGATGGTAGCACAAAGGGACTTGGATGAGTTGGATCAGTTTAATCTAAAGTATTTAAGTTCTGGGGAGGTGTAGGGAGAAGTTAAGAATTCAAACTCTGACAAGAGCCAAATGACAAAGTTAACTGCAGGCATCAAGAGGGTTGGATTTGTTCAGTACTTTCATATGATTACTTTTCATTTCAGTGGCATGATGTAAGATAACTGTGGTTCGTGATACACTGCCTGAATATCCTTGGTTTAATCCCTTACCTTCTCACAAGTTTTAAAAATCAATGAAAGAAGGCTGTGGGGGTTGAACTTTGGTAGGTGCTTTGGATATCCATGCATTTGCATTAGCATTTTCCCACACCTGAAATACTTGCTTGGGGTTTAATCCATGGGTAAATAATTTACACTGATATTCTATGAGTTCTCCATGGATTTTTTCTTAAGGGATGTCTAGCTGTGTGTTAAGTGCTGTGCAGACAGTCAGATAGCCAACGGACGGTTAGTGATGCATTAGGCTTGCCGCAGATGAAGCTAGGAATTGCTTGTGAAGGTCAAGATAAAGAGCACGGAAGTGCCCAATCTACCGTGCTGTAAGCAGCTGCAGTTCTGCTCTCTTATATGGATTTGCACCCTTTCCTTGGGACTGAGCGAGACTGGCAGATGGGGCGAGTGTGTATTCAAAGATGTGCACTCACAGAGCTCTGCTGAGATGCTCTCGTGTCTGGCCAAAGTTCCCTCTCAGTGCATCACAACCTTGCTTTTGCCATGCCACCCTCCCACACCCCCCAGTAGCCTTGGCATTCGGTCGGGATCTCCTTCAAGCACCAGAAGTTCCCAGACAATGTGCAGGCCTGAAAATTAAGAGAACATGAGTATATCACATCACTGTGGTCCTCAGCACAGCCCCAGGAAATAAGAAAGTAAGAGACTGAAGTACACGTGCATGTGTGTGTCTGTATTTAGCAAATACCGTTTCTCCATGTCTTGCATGTGAACTGCACCTGCAGACCATGTGAAAGACATTAAAAGACTTCTGTGCATTGAGCCCACATGGGCAGCCAAGCTTTCCAAAAGGGAACGCTTGGAAAGCTGCTGTGTCATCTTAACATCTAAAACAGGTGACAGTCTCAGACATATGCCCCATCCTAGAGACACTCCTTGGCATCAGTAGGCAGGTCTGGGCGAGCCAGCAGGACTGCTCAGGCATGCAGGCTAAGCACCAGTTCTTCTGCAGGACCAAGGTCTAAACACTCATTTCAAGCAGCAGCATTTGTCCTTAGTATTTCACAGTGTCTGTTTCCAAATACTAATTTAGGAACAGGAAAAAGAACAATCCAAAACCTTTAAACTACTTCTTGTGTGTGACTGTTTCTGTACTGTGGGTCTGTTTTAGGTTAGTGGAATCATTTACAAGATCTGCAAAATATCAGTTGTTTTTCCAGTTTCTGACTGCTTGAATTGTTTGAACCCAGAGTGATACATTGGAACATTAGGAGAAGGATCTTTATGACACAGCACAACTGCCTTCTTAACAATCTTTTTTTTTAAGCTGATATATTTTATTTAAAAGCTAAAAAAATACAGATATTGATTCTACCAAAGATACATACTACTAATTCTTAGCAAAACAAAACCAACTTAATTAAAAAATATATATATATTAAACATAATTGTCTTAAAGATTTAGCAGTCTTTCTCAAATTCATGTCTTTTGACATCGGATCTTGTGTTCTGAAGCTTATGTTCAAATGGTGCCAGTGAATTTTTATATGAAGGGAAAATGCCTATTTGTTAATCCACTGCATTGCTTTTCTTCTTTATCTTTTTTTTTTCCCAACGTAATTCAATTTTTACTGTTACCCCTTTGCTCTTCTTCTCTTTGTTGCTATTCTAAAAATGTGAACAACATTGGCTTTACTTATCAAAGGAGAAGGAATGCAAAAATAAAGAGAAGGAACTGTAATGAAGAGATTTGGCCTCTACTTTGTCTTAGCTGTTAAACTGTTTTTAGTGTTTTTGTTAACTATTTGCAAAGGGAAGCATTTTCTACAGAGGATAATTAATTTCAAGAAAAATGTCTTGAGTTTTAAGAATAAACGTCTCCAAAAGAGGAGATAGTCAATTTTATACAATGTCACAACTCTCCAACATTTGGGGTAGTGACTTTTTTGTTTTGTTAGAACATTTGAAACTAGCAAGCAGCCATTGTTTCTAAAGACCGAAGCATTCATGTGTACTCCTATTTTCTTTTCCTTCATTTTTAAAATAGCAAAGTCATTAAAACTGTAAATATTTTGTTGCTTGGATAAGCATCTTCTGGGAACTTTGTATCTATGGTATATAATCATAGAATTTTATATTTTCATATAAAGCTAATTTTTTTCTAGTTTCACCTCCTTCCTAGTTCTGTGGTGGCTATGTGAAAACATACCTTCTGTGTATCGAGGTAGTGAGACACCATCAGCACACTCCAAAAAAGATTTCCACACATCATTTCTTTGGGGCAGTGATTGTGAAAGTTGGATTTTTTTTTTTGTTTTGATTCCATTGTCAGTGTGTGCAATAGGAATTAGACTTAGCCAGTCACTGGATACGTTTGTCTCATTGATCCATTCAGAAAAAAAAATGTGGTGTTTGGTTTGGGGAGAGGGTGGGAGGGAGTATTTTGAGGGAGATTTTTTGTTCGTTTTGGTTTGGTTTTTGTTTGGGGGGTTTTTGTAACTTGAAGAATCTTCTTTTTTTGTTATGTTAAACTATATCAAATCATTCTATTATAGTGTTATTTAATATGTAAATTGTATTGCTATACATAAAATAAAGTATGGTTTTTGATGTATTTACAGACTTCTTCCTTATTTGCATCAACTACACATAGAGAACAGATGCACGAGTCAGTATTTCATTGTCCCAGGCGTGCAGGAAGAATGATGAGATCCAAGGCCTGCTTTAATTAGATCTCAAATTTCCAAGCAGTACTCAGCTGGGAACTGTCTCTCAGTCAGTTGACAGTGGAGATCACTGTTCCTAATTGTCTCCGACTATTAGAGAGCTGCCGGTAACCCCTTTTCCTCTCCATCACCGATCCTCCCCAGACTGTTATTGACCCATCAAAATCCCTTTTGGAAGGGGGATTGTCTCCATTCAGAACAGGACCTCAGAGCCTGAGCTTTATTGCCAGCTCCTTTGGGTGTCCCCTCCCTTAGATCTAATTCTGGTTTATCAGCAGACATTTGCCTGGAGAAAAGGGACTTCCACCAAACCACCGTCACCTGACTCATTGTGCTAACCTGCATCTACTCAGTGCTCAGCTGACCCCAGAGCTGTGGTAGAAAATGCAGAAGTCCTCATCCCCATCTCAGGCAGAGTGGAAGGGAGGGACAGATGTTCCAGATCCTAGTGATAAAGCAGCAAATACTCCCCAAGGAGCACATTAGTAGTCATACCTCCCCGCCGCACCCGAGCCAAGAGCTGTCAGTGAAGCAGGAGCACGTTACGCCGTCAGCGCTCAGTGTTTTGCAACAAAACCTCGATGGGTCCACATGCTGCTTCCCATGCAGATTCCGCACCGAGTGCCTATGTTAGGGGTTTTTTTGTTTTTGTGGGAAAACAGCTTGGGTTCATGGATTCTCATTCAGATCTGCTGCCAGCAGTGAGGCGGAGAAGCACCCCTGCCTGGGCTGATGGAGCCTTGCGAACCAGGCAGCACACAGCCTCCGGAGCGGGACCGTGGCGATGCTGATATCGCTGCCATGCGCGTGGACAAACAGCATCAATAACTGAAATTGCTTGTTGACATAGAATTGCTGGTTAAAATCAATATGCTATATGTCTGCCTTCTTTCGTGTTGCTCCATTCTCACCTGTAATGTCCACATTCTGGTTGACTTGCGAGAAAGAGGGAGCTGGGGACACTAGATGGGGACTGTGATTAGTGTCACACTGCAGTGTGACAAAGCCCCTGACCACAGCATGCTTCCTCCAGCCCTCCCTCATGACACTGCCTCAAGCTGCATCCCAAGAACAGCCCAAAAGTAGCCCACAGACAAGATCCAGTGGCTTGCTGCTCAGGCAACAAATGTGAGAGAGCAGGGAGCTGCTTCCCTGCCCGCCAGGCTGCCCCTGGGGGATGCTACGGCAGCAAGAGCCCAGTGCCCTCTGCACGGCCTTCAGGCTCCTCTGGGAAGAGAGAAGGCTCCTCCGCCCATCTTGGCTGCCTCATCTCCATGGAGAAGAGGGCAGGCCCTGCATGCACAGGTAGGTGGGTGTGTAGTGCTTTGTAATAACAGTACGAGAAAGCTGCTAGAATATCTCATTTGTCTGCAAAGTGCCTGAAAGATGGAGCTGATGGCAAGCTGAGCACAAGACAACACTACCTGCTGCAAGAAAAAGAAAAACACAGGCCTGGCAAGTCTAACCTGAGACCAGGTAAGGAAAACCTACAGGCCTTAAAACTGGTTTAAAACTGTCTCCTTTTGGGAGCGACAACCAAAAAAAGGGGGGAAAAAAAAAAAAAAGTAACCTCACAGAAGATGAAGATGTGCAAAAGGAAAGCAACAGGAATGGTCAGTGAGCTAGAAATCCTCTGAGCAAAGACAGGATGAACCGGGACATTGCCTAGTGAAACACTGGAGGGCCTGGGAGAGCTAGGGTTGGAGAAGAGGCTATGGGGCTTAGTCTCCCAGTATTTAAAACACCACTGTGAAAGAAAGGGTGTAATCTTCTTCCTCCATCTTTGGCAGATATGACAAGAAATAGAGCTTGAACAGCCACAAGGAAGGCAGAGGCTGGGAACATCATCTGGGACAGGGATGCTACAAGAAAAGATTTCTCCATAGCAGCTACAGAAGTCAGAACAACCTAAGGCAGCCCCTTAAATGCCCCTTAAATTAAATATTGCACTTCCATTCACATCAGATCTGAGGTTGGAGCCCACCCCCCAGCTAGCCAGATCATCATGTGCACAGGTAACACACGAGGCAGAGCTTGCTGCAGGATACAGGGTGACTGTTCTCTAAATTACCCGCAGCAGCAGCAGCTCCTAAAACTGCAAAAGCAGTGCAGTGTTTGCTCTGGGAGTCCCTGGTCCTCCTGAGCCACCCTGGTGAGCAACAAAGGCAGGAATGGAGGACAGGAGAAAAGGCAAAGCATTGGAGAAAGTACTTGGATTCTGTGCTTATGCTGGTGAAGAGGCCCAGCTGAGACCTATATCCAGGGGAAACATAAAGTAAGTAGTTCATTAATGCTTTAGCAACAAAGTTATGACTTACAAGCACTTCTCACTACTAACAATACTCCTGAATTAATTGGTGGTATCAGGAGATCCCAACTTCTTCTGTTATAAATAGCTAATGAGTTTAGCCTTTAAGGCTTCCAGAGGCTGCTAGCAGTCATGCTAAGCAGGCACAAATAATAGCAGCATTTTTATTAAATGGATTCAAATGCCAGAAGGTGTACTTTCGAGACCTTTTGCAATATAAAAATAATTTTGATCAATGCTTTGGTCCCAGTCCTATTACTCAGCCACTTCAAGCTCCACAAAGTGCTTCACGTACAGTCGTGTCACCCCCACCTGCTGGCAGCTGCCTTATTGATCACTTGTGGTTTCTGTTCCCCCTTTGCTGCCAATCAATGTTTCTGATGTCTTTCTGACTTTGTAATGCTTTAAGAAGCAACACTTCACAAAGCAATCTTTCCTGACATTGTGTTCAATTAATCTGACAGTCACTGGGCTCACTTTTCTTTTCTAAAGTTGTTATCTTCCTTATGTCTTGAAATCCTTGTTTAGGAGTTAACGCCTGCCTTACTGGTGTTTTATGTTATGTTTCTGAATTTTAAAAAGATTCTGCATTTCAGTTCCATGTCTCTTATGGGAGCAGTTTCCAATATTTCATATTTCACTGTCTTTGTGTCTGTGAGCCATGATTTCTGTATGGCTCATAATTTCTGTCACTCCCAAACTCAAACCATGTTGGTTGTATGTCCCATATCACAGGATATCCTTCCACAATATCTAATCATAAATACATTCTTCCTTTATCCAAGGAGCTGATGAAAGAGAATTTCTGAGTCAACATCAGAAGAAAGCCAGAAGGTATGTGTGTTTTGTCTTGGAAGGATAGCATTATTGGCTGAAAGCCCAAGGTTTGATAGAAGGGAATGTGGCACAACCCTCCACCAGCTGTTTTGATGATTTTTTTATTATTTAAAATTAAGACCAATCCGAAAGATGAGGGCCAGCAGGCTCCTATGTAATGTACAGTATTTTCTGCACTGTTGAGGCTCTATGGGTCCCAGTTTTCTCTGGGTACATCAGGGGATGATGTCAGTAGCCAGGAGTGAGCAGAGCACTAAAGTTTTCCTACACATGAACCTGACCTAAGGTGATTTTGAGACAGCTGATGGCTACTTTTGGTACTTCTCCATAAAATGTATTGCTGCTCTGGTCAGAAGTACTGCATGTGTACAGAAGGTAATGTCCAGTCTTGTTAGCTGGTGTCACATTAGCCCTCAGAAGCCAAACATGAGACACCATGAGGGGGAATGAGAGACCAAGGCAACAGGGGGAACCTCCAAAGAAAACCTAGACTCCAAAGAAAACCTAGACACTGTAAGATATCTAGTGCACATGCTTGAAAAATGCTTTCGCATCCGAAGAGAGAGACTGTGACTTCTTGGCCATGCATCACACAGACCCACAGTCTCTCTGTGCAACACCCACTGCCCGACTAACTGCCCCAACTCCACATGCTGTTAGGAGCATATGACAGCTCCAGCAGCTACTTAGGTGGAAATAGCAGTAATATCCAACCAGCCCATTTTCCATTGATTTTCACTAACTTCACACTGGGTAATCATAGGTAGGCCATGTGTGGGACATAGATGAAGACTTGATATTCTGCTAGAGTAAGAAATCAGCACATCCCACAGTTATTCACAGTGTTCAACCTGTCTGTTCTCATCCATTGGTTGTAGTGCTTCCTTCAGACACACTTTCAGTGAGGCAGCAAGTGCTGGTGACCACAACGATCACCATGAAGGACAGAGAGTTCTATTTCCAATAATATCCATTTGGTATATGGTGCAGTTCAGCACCAGAGCTCTGAGATGCTGCATGCTCTTTTGTTCTGTGAGGGGGGAAAGACTACAATTCTCTTCAGTTTCTTGATGGGAAGAAAAAACAAGAGGACAGCTGATAAGCTTGATTGCAGGATAAAATGAGATCTTTAGTGTTCTCTCAGTCAGTGCATGGGAGGAAAATTATGATCTCTTAAAGAAAGCCTGACTGTTTTCTCTCTGCAAAGAGGTTCGTATGTAGTGCACAAGAGGGATGGAATGGGGGTGTCCTGCATGTACTAGATAAATGAGCAATTTTCTGTAACAAGGTCCTTATCAGGTTTCATCAGCAGACAATCAAGAAGTATAGAAAACGATAGAAAAACAATAAATTGAGGCCTTCATTACATCCAACCTGATGGGACCATCAGTACCACACAGCTTCACCCTCCAGGAATTTTTCTGTACAGAGTCAAATCATTAACAGTATTGGCTCAGTGTCAGGACTCCTGAATAAACTCTGAGTCTCTCCATCAGATGAACATTCTGATTCTGAGCTGTAGTTTTAATTTAATGTCATTTAAATTAAACATAATGTCATTCATTACATTGTGAAGTGACATTTGTAGAGATCATCAGGTTGCAGAACATCCAGCATGTTCAAATGCCATCGGTGTGACTGTGGCCAAAACAAGATGTTGGCTACTGTAGCTGTAATATAGCAAGCTGTATAGAAATAGGTGACAGGGAATAAAAGAGTTAATCTATTTAACACTTTATTTAGCTAAGTACAGAAAGGTTGTCACACTTTGCATTTAGCAAAGAATGTCCTTAGTTTTGCTTCATACTTCATTGGGTGGGGGCAGGGGAATAATAAAAACTCTTAAAAGTTCAGTACCTGAAAGGCTCTGCCTTCTGAATTTTAGTGCTTTAAATAAGCTTTCTTATTACTTAAATCCAATTTTCTAGATAGCTTCTTACTTTGAGCCTGTTAGGCATATGTTATGCCTTTAGCTGAAAGTCTCCTAGTGACCTGTAAATTGATTGCAGCCTGTGAAATTGGCCATAAGTAAATCTTTGCTCTTTTTTTTTTTTCCCCTCTTTTCTTGTCTTTTTATGAAATAAAAAGGATGCAGGTGCCTTGTCTACTACCAGGCTATAGATGCTGTATGCACTTCAAAAATCCTATTGACCTCCTAGCAATGATGTAGCTCCTGAAATCTGTAGCAGTAGACTTTTGTTTTCTGAAGCTCACATCACTGTGTTCATTGACAATGTCACCGTGTAACAAAAACGTTACATTCTTCTCAGTCTTTGCTCTTTGTCATCACAAGTACATTTGCAATAGGCAGGGTTCTATTCATCTGATAGGTTTACTTATCTCATAGTAGTCCACTGTGTAATGTATTTGGAAAGAATGAAGCACACCACAGACTCATCCAGTGGTTTCATTCATGGTATCAGTATAGAGAGATCTACAACATTTGTTTATCTCATTATTTGCATTTACAATTTACACGTTTTAAAATGTCCTTTATCTTTCTTTCATCATAACAGCTCCACAACAGCAGAGTTCTATAGCCAGCTCTTATGTCATTGTATCTTCATAACTTCCACCCAGTGAACTGGGAGAACATTTTATGACTGTGTTAGGAAAAGTAACAGATTCAAGCTAACATGGTCAGGTGAGCAGAGCCCTGTTGCAAAAACAGTTTTCTCTATTTGCCAGAATTCTCCTCCAAATCTTCCTGTTTGAATCAAGGGTGCCTTATCAGCCAGGGCTTGGAACCTTCCAGTCCCCAACAACAATCAGTGACTGGTCTCTGATTCATCAGCTTTAATAGTTTCTAAAACATTGTTTTGCTGGTATCCACAGGAATTAGGAAGATTAAGTATGTAGATGGAAAAAAAATGTCACGTAAAAGATATGACAAAAAGAATAAGCTCCAAAGTGACAGGCAAAAAGAACACAGTGATCCGATATAAATGGCATATAGTAGTTCACATTACACCAAAGGTCACAAATAGGGTTATTAGCAGTTCCCCCACACCTTCTTTTTATGCATTTAGTTCTTTCAGATGCTCTCTGTGATCATTTGCAAAATTAGCTTTATGATACCGTGGAACGTGATCTTCCCCCCAGCTACATGCAGTGGCAGGAGCATAAAAACAAAGTTATAGACACTTGAAACAACAACAAAAAAAAAAATGACCCAGTCCAATGCCCTCCTGGTGGCTTCTGGTTTGTTCAAAAAATTGTTTTGGTGCAGCTGTATGCCCACAGACTTGACACCACACGGCATAAAAAAACACCACTACGTGTGCTTTCATCAGATATTTGTTCTTAACAGGCACTTAATCACAGCATTGGCCATGAACAGCCCCGAGCAGGGCTGATGTCTTCCAGAGGATGCAGCCACCCTATCGAAATTTTCTGCCTGAATCATCTCTCATTCTCTTTTATTCCTCAGAGTATACAGTGGTCCCTCTTCAAATTAGAGAGCAAAGTCCCATTATGTTATTTCCTTCTTAGTAAGTCCAAAAAGCATGTCCCAGAAAGGTAATACTAACTTTGGCAATTGGATTCTTTGCCTTCGGAGCTCTTATCCCCATTCTGCCTGCACTTATAGAGACTTCAATCTTTATTGATTTTCCTGTGCCACTTCTCAGCATCCTCCCTAGGCAGCATGATGCATTAACTTTCCATATAATGAATATTCCTCTTTGGTTCCATACTCTGAAATACACCTATCTCTGAAGGAGATTTCAACACTCTGCATTGCTGATTTTTCAGCCACATGCCATAGCCCTTGGTTTTTCATAGTCTGGGAACACCAAAAGAGCCCTCTGGACCCAGAGATCTTACTTTTAACACAATCACCACCGTAGTGGGTGGGAGGAGAGCTTTTATATTTTTTAGACTAGCTCCAACAATAAAGTTATTAAAGCTATTTTCCACCTTGCAAGAAAGCTACCTGATTATTATATTGTTCCTGCCTTTTAAACTAATTTTATTTCAATATGGTACATTTGTAGTCATCATAATCCTATTGTGGGATGTTATTCCCAGTATAATGACTGAAAATGCTATTGCTTGGGGGAAGGGGGTTGTTCTGGGTTTTGTGGGTTCGAGGTTTTTTCTGTTTAATTTTATCTACTGCTGTAATATCAGAAGATAAGCCAATTTATTCACTAAAATCCTTCCTATGTATTCCTTTGTTGACTTCAGTTTCCAGTGAAGGATGTGAGGTGAAGGATACTTTTGCAAAGCAATATGAAGAAAGACCTACAGTAATTCCACCAAAGGTCAGCTGCATCCACACAGCTACAGTGCAGAGCAGGTATCATCCTTGCAGTTCAGCTTCTCACTGGAGATAAGAAAATATATATATATATTCAGCACCTCCACACTGTGTTTGGAAAATTGTGGCACTAAATCCATAGGCTTTCTAGGGTGGCACGTCCACAGCATTGGGAACACTGTAGTCTTCCTGAACTGAATGGCAGTGGACCTCCAAACTAAAAAAAATCCAGATACTTTATTTTTATTTTTAACTTCTTGCTGGATTTTAAAATTTCATTTTCAACTTGTGTAAAACAGGGTGAGGACTGGTTTCACACCATGTCATTACAACTATTATAGCTTACACTGTAGCATAAAAGCACTATTTTGAGTCCCAGACTTGAGGCAATCCAGAAGGTAATGAGTTTCAGGAGAGTGCAATTTTAGCCTTCCTGCAATTACGAATTGTGTGTTAAGCACACAAACGCCAGAGTCTTTCTCAGCTATCTGTGTGAACCTAAGATCTAAGGTAGATATGAGGTACTTAGTGACCAGGCTGGCACAAGGTGCCATTGCCCTGCTTAGATACCCAGCTTCGACCCACAGTTAGGGGATACGATTTGATTGACGTAGAAGAGTTGTTGCAGGGGTGGGTGACATCCAGAGACTGTCATTTCATATAACCCAACTTACCTGCACAGCCGTTTTATGCACTGCTGTAACAAACCATTTCTTCATGAACCCATTATTGCCTCCAAGCAGCTCAAAACCTGAGCTTCCTGACAATGCAACAGAAGAAAAATAACTCTCTCCTCATGCGTGAGTTCCAGCTGACACATTTCCTATTTAGAGAAGGATCTTGTCAAGCACAAGCAAGTGCTGAAAGACAAAACAGTATTAAAAAAGTGATCTCATATTAGATGCCCATTACTACCATGTTTTGTATTAAACTTCCGTTTATAACAATAAGAATTAATAGATATTTTCACAAATAGGTCTCAGTTGTTATAGGTGATTACAGAGTTCAGCAGGTTGATTATTACTGCAGTAGAGCATTATCTGCTGATGAGCTTGTAACCCATGTTATTCTTATCTATTAATAATTTATAAACCTCCCTCATTATAAGGTTGTAGTATGGACTGTGACAGATTACAGCACAAACAGGCAGTACTCAAGTACTCCGTGCAGCTAATCTCAGCTTCATTATGAATTTTTTGTTTAGATTTTACCATATGCTGTTGATATTCTGGACAGCTCCACTTCTTCCTCGGACGTGGTTATCAATAATCTGTGTACTGCATTTTCCCACGTGGCAAATGATACCTGTAGCAGAAGCTTAGCTCTTGCCGTTGTATCAGTATAGACAGATTTGGGAAGAAGACCAAGAGTTTACTAAGTCTTCAGAGTCAGCAGAGCCCTACACAGATTTATGGGGATGAATGCAGTGGTGAGGCCATCTCTGCTCTCGTCCCTGTCTTTGAACTGGTACCTTCAATCCTCCTTTCACGGCTCTGTCTAGTGCCTGAAAATATGGCTTCACCAGCACACTAAACCATGTTTCACATCTGTGTCAGTCATGCTTTTAATAGATGATTTTTTTTTCACTAAAGTGTTCACAACATAAAGTACGAAACCTACAAACAGAAGCACTTACTGTAAAATGGCTGGAGAAATTTCTAAAGGAGGACTGGGAGTGTTTCTTTTCCTGATTTGTATGTACAGAAGATGGAAAGCTTAGAAAAAAAACTGGTTTCTGCACGTCTTTCACTTTTCACAACAGTCACTTCCCAGTGCTATTTAAATAGCAAGCCAAGGGGTTTGTTCGTTTTGTTTTTTTTTCTTTTTTACAAAAATCCTCTGTACTTGAATGTTTTTGTCAGTTTTCCCTCACAAGGTGAAATACAAACACTGACAACCATGAGTGTTCAGCTGCAGTATCTCACATTGTGAAAATTAACAGCAAAGCTGGAAGGAGTAGGATGTTGGCAGAAAGAATAGTATAGCCATTCATATACACATGCTTGATAAAATCCATTTTCCTGAATTCATAACAACACACCTTTCCTTGGAGCCCCTTCAGGCAGGACATGCTCACAGGACATCTAGGAAGAGCAGCTGGTCTGGGCAGATACTCAGGGCAAAAATCTGGGCTTTACTGAAGCCACTGCCAAAGTTCATTTTGATTTTAGCAGAGCCAAGATTTTACTGTCACCTTATCACTAAATCTCTTGGCTTTCAGAATTGATGAATATTTTTCTGAGCAATTTTAGGTATATCTATTTCAGTCTTCTGACAATGATATTTATGATGAATTGTAATTATTCTGTTGTAGTAGTATCCTGGGACCTTAGCTGTGGACCCATGTGCATCATCAGTAGCAGTGTGTGGATGCATAATAAAGAGACAGGTTTGCTCTTTATTTATGTATGGTGCTCTACATCCTCAGACTTTCACTCAGAGGAGCTTAAACTGAAGAGTAAGCACAAAGATGTGGATACGATCTCTGGTTCAGGATGTGCCAGAGCTACAGACTGTCAGAGCCTGGTAAGAATTAATGTCTGTTGCTCTTTATCACCTGGATATTCTCTATTGTCCATTTTTGGAAACGATACAATATGAATATCCCTACACTCAGTAACACAGACTTTTCTGCCTGTGTTTTGTTGGGAAGCTCTGTCTGGAACATCAGTGGTGTCATGGCAAGAAGATCTGAATCCTGCACCCTGGCTGCAAATGAATGGCTCTTTCTAAAGCACCTCTATGATATAAACTTATTTTTTTCCAAAACTACAGGTGTGGGTTTGTGGAACATTTTGACAATTTTTAAGAAGAATGATGTCATTTCTAACTTAGTGTTTCCACTGAGATTAATCTGATTTTCAGACATGCATTTTGGTCTAGATAGTGGCTAGTAATCTAACTGCCTTTTAAAATCTTTACTCAAAGTAAACAGATAATTTTCCAAGCCACATTTATTTTAAATCTCTGTCTTGTGGCTGTGGATCTTTCATTGTCTCTCTTCCTCCTCACCCCAATGTCATGCTGAGTCATTTTCTAAAACTAATCACATCGGTTTTCTACAAGCAAGCCAAAGAAATCTAAACACAGACTACATGAGGAAGATGATGAGAAGGCAGGTATGTGTTATCATAATTTCCCACCCTTCTAAGGCTTGTATTTCCTCATAGCTTTGAAAAAGCACATGCAAAGAGGCCAAACAAGAAACAAAAACTATAGGGGAAAAGTTCCTTTTTTCTCAGAATCTATATTCCCAGAACTTTGCAAACACACAGTTCAGTTGAGGATAATTCCTGTGTAAACAGGTTTACTTATCAGGCTGAGACGTGAGCACTTGGGTTCTGTGGTATAAGCACCTGAGCTTGGAAGAAGAGAGCAGGGAGTCAAAATAAGGTGGAGAACACGTCTTTAGATGGATATTTCCTTTGTGCTCTATTCTAAACACTAGCAATTCATGTTCTCTTAGCTGAGAGGAGCAAATTCTGCAATAGCTGCTGGTTCAAGTGCATGGTGAGACCTGCTCCTGACAGGAGCTACCTGGGGTCACACACAGCTCTGGAGACACCCACGGAGAAACAGGAATTGCTGGGCATGGGGCTGCTCAAGTGTGGTCCCAAGTACATCCTGCTGTACATGGTACTGGTGGCTGTTAGCCTTTAAGGTTTCCCTTAGGTTAACTATTATGTAGAGCACAAGAAAGGATGAAGATCAAGAGCAATATGTCATTTTTATCACACACATGGACACTAGCATGAGATGGTGTGGAATGACGAAGTGGATCACCAGCTGCAGCTTCTGGTTAGCATGGGTAGTGGGTTTTGGTATGTGTGCTCTTCTCCACTCCTACCACCCCACTGGCTAAGACCGAGGGCACACATGGAAAAGAGCAGTTAGCTGAAGAGACAAAAGCAATTGAATAAAGCTGAAGTCCTTTAAAATTTCTCTTTATTGATTCACTTTGGTTCTCTCTCATAGTGTGTCTCTAAAAAGACTCAGTGACTGAATAGTTCCTAACTTGTATAATTCCAACTTTACTCTCCAAAATTAACTGGCTCTTTATCCTTTTTTTAAATACTCAGTTCCCTGTAAGAGTGAATTCCCGTAGTTTCTTTTCTTCATCTGGTCTCTGATTTAAAATGAATGATATTCCTAATTCCATGCTAGGTCTACAGAGGAGGGTATGCTCCAGAAATGACTCCTAGTATCCAAAAGCACTTGATAAATAATAGGTTACACTGAAAATGATCCTTTACTACCAGAGATTACATTTTTGGGAGGTACTTTCAGCATCTTATGGTGATGTACCTTGCTCCTGTCAGCATGCTGTATGGGATTTAGGGCATGGATCCCAAAAATGCTCTTGTGACCTTTCCTACAGGTAACACCCTCAGACTCTCCTACATGAATGGAGACTAGTGACCATTCCTTCATGTGGCCATGTGTCTTCTAGTGCAGAGAGTCTATAACAGACTAAGACAATTCAAAGCATATAAAAGTTATGAACTACATTTTTTAAATACAACTAGGCAAGCATAATTTTAGTCAGCCCTGTTTGATTATCCCAGTTGGCACAATGTGTAAAAAGGTATCACAAATTATTTTGAGAAATTAGCCAATTACAGAGAGCCATTTCCAGAGAGGAAATTTAGGGCATCTCACTAATGGCTTGATTTATACAGCAGGCCATATTTTAGCAACAGATCGCTTGATTGCTTATATAAACTAGTTTAATTTCACTTGCTTTAAAACTAGGAGAAAAAAAATAAGTAGATAAGCAGCTATGTGAATAAGAATCCTATGGATTTCAATCAGTAGGAAAAGTTCCTACATGGATCCTCCATCTAGCAAGTGGTGAGCTCTCCTTATAGCCTTTTTTTTTTTTTTCCTTTGAATAGCCATCTATTTTCACAAAACATGTAGAACAACATCTTAAGGACCAATAACCTTGGTGTTGAATTTGACTGCAAAAGGACAACTTCAGAACTTAATGAAAAAAGAGATACGAAAAGTATGCATAGACACGTGTGCACAGCTACATGTGGACACTCACAGAGCACGACTGCATAAGCCCCATTTAATTAGAAAAACATGCTCTTTAAAAATCTGATATAAACTGCTCTAACTCTACAGCTTTTGCTAGAGTCATGCCCATTTTCAGAAACAGAAGAGCCAACCATCAACTGATATCCTTCTGTGATATGGTTTCATGAAGAAAATAAATTATACTCCCTAAAGAAAGACATTTTCTTATTCCTCAGAATGTATTAATTTTCTTATATTTCTCACTGTACTTACTGCTTCCTCTTTCCAAAGAAAATCTCCTTTACTACATTATTGCTAAGCTGAAACATAAATAACAGAAAACCAAGCATTGATCGATCCTTTTCACATCAATGGCAGCACTGACATTTTTACCCAGTTATTTTAAGGCCTGGACTCTATAGTGCTGTCCATAACTCTGATCACAAACAGAGCCCTGTTCAGTAAAGCCAAAACCAGTCAATTGAGCTGGAAAATCTGAGAATGTTGTTAGAACTTGATGGTATTTTAATATTTTAAACTGACAGCATTTGAAAAACAACCTGAAAACTCAAATTTAAATTCACCTGCCTTTCTGTGCTTTAGGCTATGAAATAGGTTCAGACAAATAGCCAACTACAAATAATGTCATGTAGAATTTTGTAATGTAAAGCTCATCATGAGATCACAGCAAACAGAAGTTTACATTAGGAAGCCTACATAGACAAAAAGATTTTCACAACACGGAGATATTTTGTTAAAAACATTCTCGTTCCAATGCCTGAACGCTGTAGCAACTCTACATAGCATTGGTGTCAAGTGCAAGCAGGCTGGCTTGGCAGGCAAAGCCAAGCAGACTGCAGAAGTCCCGCATTAAATGGTTTATTGCCTATTTTCCCTCTGCAATACTATTCATAGCCAGAGGCATAGAGCAGCAGGTGACTTGGAGCTTTAATTTCCAAGTTCTCTCTCAAAGACAACTATCAGCTCATTACAATATTGACACTGGTGATGTGAATCTGGAATTTCACCAGCACTGCTCAGCAGAACATGGCTGCTATGAAGGACTTGCCTTTGGAAAGGCTCTACAGGTCCGGTTTCCCTCTGGAGGACATGCAGAAAGCCATGTCTCAGATTCACAGACACAAATTGATGAAAGTCTGTGTTAAAAAGAACCCATTTTCTTGCTCTCTCCCCTTCTATTCTGTTTAGGAGGCTGTCCTAGTAGTTCACTTACCGGATGCCTAAGCACTTCCCTCAAACTTCTCTGTTAAAGAGAAGGTTTATTCATGGTCTCCCATTGTTCTTTTACTAGCTCTATCTTTCATGCTTAAAAAGCTTTTTTTTCACTGATGTTAACACTAATCACATATCAGTATAAAACAATCAAATACTCTTCTTGCCTTTGTTCTGATAAATAAGTCAAATATTTTAATCTCTTCTCATAAAACAAGTTCACTCCACTACCTCGATCATCCTAAAAGCTATTTCTACACCCCTTTGTTTTTCTTGAACTCAGGTGACCAGGAACACACCATAATGGTCACAGCTGGTCAAATAAGTAGAATGACCCATAAGAGGCTTGAAAGGAGTTTGTCTGAACAATTCTCTTGAAAGAGAGGTGAGCTGCTCCATTTTTTCCTCTATTTGCTGATTATGGGTAAACCTGAGAAGGGGGTTTAAACTGAAGGATAGAGAATGTGCTGTAATTTGGGATTAGTGCAGATTATTTGTGTCCCTTAGAAGTATTCTTTAATTGGGTTTTTATATTACTTAGATAAACCTTGCTTCTCTCTGCTTCCCATTCATCCGTACGAAGCAATTATGATACATTGCTATTTATTCTTTACATAGTGTTATAAAGCAAAGCTGATTCATTTTATGACACAAGGCTTGAGATATTTAGATTGTTTGCTTTTCTTAGATTTATGTGATTGTGCTGCTTGCTTCTCTGCTTTTAGTACAGTTATTAATGTTCTAAATGTTTTGGTACATTCTGTTTATATTCATTAATTTAAACTTTAAAACATGTCCTAAAGAGAACTGTTTATCAAAACAGTATTTTATTTTTCTAAAAAAATTTAACTTCTCTCCTAAAAAAAACAAGCAACCAATAAAAAAAAAAATAAACAAAAAACAGAAAATCAACAACCACCAAATTTTATAGAAGCAAAATAAAGGAAATGGATTAGGCAAAAGAAGGTATTTCCATATCTTTTAAAATCTGCCATAAAAGCTACTTCTGAGGGTCTTCATTTCCTGTTACCTCACAGGATGCCGTTAGTGCTCTGGACATCACTCAGAACTATTTACATTGCAGCTCTGAGTACAGCTTCTCTGAAAAATCAGGCCCTGTATGGGCCAAGTTGGTCATTTACTCTGAATGAGCACTTAAGAAAACACTGGCTTTAAGTGAGTTCATTCAGACTATGAATCCACCCTGGCAGAGATGGGAACAGAACTCAGGTTTTCTGACTGACTGATCAAATGACTTGACTGTGCTATCACAAAGAAAGAGGGTTTAAATAATGACTCTGAAAGGTTATTTTCACTGAATTGCTGAGTACATAAAATGTGTTGAAAGAAAGGGTAAAACTTCTTGAAAGGGTTTCGAAATGGTTATATTTATAATCTGTTGTGGTAGGATTTTCAAGTCCAGTGTTCAGTGAAGCTAGACTGACAAATTTATTATAGTTATAAGGCTGAGAAACCTATTAGAAGAAATATAATAGAAGGTACATTTGTGTGAAGCTTTAATAGGAACTGAAACAATTCAACAAAAGACTAAATTTGGTAAGGGGGAAAAAGTCATTTATTAAATCTTTCTAAAAAGATTGACTGACCTTTCTTTAAAGAGAGCAGGGGTTTTTGTAAAAAATGAAAAGCTCAACCTTTGTAACAACAACCTAGTAAAAGGGTTTATTAGAAACTGGCTTTTGTGCAAGTTCAGTTATTTTTATTGTCAATAAATGTTGTTGTTGTTACGCAATAAGAGAAGCATTGTTGCCCCTCTAATTTGTCTCAGGGACTGAAAAAACTCATAATAAAAGCATTGAAAATCTGAACGGAAATAAAAAATAGAACACTCCTGCTCAGGTTTGCGTGGCAAAAAACAGAGACAGAAACTATGGGCTGAGAATTCAGCTCATGAGGAAACTGTGCCAGAACTGTGAAGGTGGTGTTATTTCTTCTACCTCTGCTTACACTAAAAGTCAAGCTATTAATATCAGGCATCTTGACAGTCACATCAATGCATATATTAAAATCCAAAGTACTTTTTGCTTCTGTAGATGTATCATCGTTACAGAATAAGACAATTTTAATGCAAGACCAGATGGCAATAATGTTACTTACAGTGGGTAAAAATTACAGGCTGACCTGTATACCCAGTGCAAATGGACCAAACGGGAGATGGTGTCTGTCACCATCGCAGAGCAACAGCAGACATCAAGTTAAATAGCCCAGTCCATTCAAAGCAGTGTGGGAAAGCCCCTGTGAGACTATTTAAATAATCAGCAGTATCTTCATGTGATACTTCATCTTCAGGTGAACATTAGTAGGTGATGACTTGCTCCTCAGTAAACCTGCTACGGTTTCAAATTGGATTCTCAAATCAGGCCAAAGTTGACAAGGCTTTCTGTCCATGTGGCACAAAGATCAGTATTGAAGAAGTCCAATAACCCCCGTGTGACAGACATAAGATGTGGGTGAAGTAGATGATGTTTCCCCAACATAGGACTTATAAGATTTGGCTAGACAAGGCTCTGGGCCATCTTGTCTATACGGTGATTTTGCCAGGAAAGGTGGGACCAGATGATCCTTGAGGTCCCTTCCAACCTGGTATTCTACAATCTGACACGGTACATCAGGTACATAGGCAACAATCTGAGGAAGCCATTTTCTCAGAGGTCCCTATATAGCCTGTAGAGAATGATACCTCTGGTCCTTCAGAGCAACTCCAAATGCTCAGCCTCACACCCTACCTCAATGTAAAGGAGAGTTTACCTCTCCGCACTGACTAGGGAGACAGCCTGGGGAAAATGGCCTTCTTGTGTATAAATCATCTGACATGACTCTCTCATTTAAGAGCCAAAAGGTGCATTTCTGTCCCTCTTAACCACATGCATCCTCTTGTTGCTCTCAGGAGTACGTTCTTGGTGCACAAGTGAAGAAAGATGTTGTCTACATGGGTAAGTGAAGTGCTGCTTGTGAGATCAAAGCTGAACATCCCCATTTGGCATACTTTAAACAGAAACTGAGAATGGTGGCTCTCCAAGTGCTTGTTTTTATTCCATTTCCTGTGTTCAGTTTAGGGAAAACAGACAACAGGAGTTGTTTGAAATAAAGCTCCAATTTACTATCCTAACATGCTGAGAAGCAATTAGATTCAAGCTAATTACTGTAAATAGTTTTGATAATTACTTGTAAAACATTCTACTACCTGTACTTCTGTTAAAGTCAATCAAGGCTTGTAGATTTCTTTAAAAAAAAAAAAAGAGAGAGAGAAGCCTTATTGTCATTACTCAAGAGTCAAACTATTTCCCTGAAATCTTCAAAAACAAGTAGCTGTGCCACAGAAACTACTGATGGAAAGCACCTGTTAGGGTATCTATGACAATACCAAGGGGCTGTATCAGTAAACTGAAGAATTGTCTTCCTTAGAATATATTTCACAGCTCTATCTACTACTA
Source organism: Chloroceryle aenea (assembly GCA_013399075.1). Classification (NCBI taxonomy): domain Eukaryota; kingdom Metazoa; phylum Chordata; class Aves; order Coraciiformes; family Cerylidae; genus Chloroceryle; species Chloroceryle aenea. Next base: position 606,036 of record VWZY01004812.1, read on the forward strand.
TCAGGAAAGACTGTTCCAGAACCTAAAAGGATCTTTCTCAAAATCAAACAAACAAAAAACATACGAAAATATTCAAACCTCAAGGGAATATGATTTCTTAGCTTTAACCCTATTTATCAGGTTTATATCTCTACTTGAAGCATAAAGAAAATATTCTCTTCTCTATGTCATTCTAACACAACCATTATTTTTCCTTTGATGTTGGACAGAGTTTGGTCTGGCCTGATCCACAGTTTCATGCCACACTTTCACAGGCACACAAACCTGTTAGAGCTCCACCACCTCTGTGACCTCATACTCAGAGCTGCCAGTTCTTTTTCCCACAGGTCTTCCAAGTCTTGTCCCGAATGTGACCAAACTGTGTCTAGTCTGGCCAACTACTTTTGCACCAGCTGATGGGTGCTCAGCCCATCCTGATCTGTTGTTTGGATTCTGGTTCACCTGAAACAGGTCTCCTGATTTCTGGGGGCAGTTCCAACAAGCACACACAGATTGTTCATATTCGTTGTCTAAGCACACACTAATGCACCGACAATTTTCTTTCAACAAAGTGTGACTTTCACAGGTCCTTCCCACGCCAAATATGCAGCTTCAGTTGCCAGATCACAAAATGCAAATACTGGAGTGTGTTGTTGGGTTGTCCTACTAACCATGAGCTTCATCTCAGCTCTACTCTTGCTACTACTACAGAGAAGACAATTATTTATAACCCTGAACAGAGAATAGTGTGGGACCTGCCAACAGTGAGGTTTAGAGCAGCTCCGTGAACACTGGAATGCGAAGGAAAAGAGGAACTGGAAATCCATTTTGCACTTTCTAGGTTTGATGCATTATTAGCTTGCTCCTGCACTGGGAGGACATCTCCTTACACCCTTTTGCCTTTCAGCTGCTTGTAACTTAAAGCAGCTTCGCACGCAGCTTGTGCAGTGGACTGAAAAGCTGCTGACTGCTTCTGCAGTTGATAGGAAAAACTGCCAGAGCCCAAGGTGATTGACACAAGCTGATCTGATGGGATCTCATGGCTCTTAGATTGTCCCATAGGCTGGTTATATTTCACCAGTGCTATGACTTAAGAAACGTTTATGAGCAAATAGACTTTGAAGCTCCAAGTAGATACTAATAGCAATAGAGATGTACCTCCAAAAGGTAAGTAAAGAAAGAAGAGGAAAGCAAAGCAATTAGAAAGACACTTAAAATATCTGCATTTCTTTTTAAAAAAAGTTTTGAAGTGGTTTCATATAAAAAACTCTTATTTTTTTCCCTTTGAAATACTCCTGGTTTAAAATCCCCATACATAAAAACATTCTATTTTTTAAAAACTGACATATGGCAAAAATTGGTACCAGTAAATAAAAGCACATAAAGTTAAATCGTGCCATTCTAAATGTTAGTAAAAATGACAAAATAAAATACTATCTGTATAAACTACGCACAGGTGTGTAGCATATTACAAGCAAAAAACATATCTTGCAATTATAAGCCTACAGTATTTATTTCACTTGTCTGTAATTACATTTCATACATGTTTGTTTAGTAATATCAATCCAAGACATCATTTTGAGGATATAATTAACTGCATGTTAGAACAGAATGTGTTTGACTGGTTTTGTGTGTTGCAAGACATAAAAAGTCTTTGTTAGTTGTGTTTAAGTGCCACCTAGCGTTACAACTCACCGGCTTCGCTCAGAAAATCCTCTTCAGAATTTTCAGAGAACACGAAATTGCAGGGTTAAGAAAAACCTAGGGTCGCAATGCCTGCACTTCAGCACTAACAGTAAATCCTTAATCCCTGTTTAGGCACTCATGGAGTAGCACACTGCCTCTTGCACAACTCTACTGCAGACTGTGACCAAGCAACAGAGCCGACAATGGTGGTCAAGTGTGCGCTCGGTCATTTTAGGGCAGCCAAGCCCCAAGATTCAGGGTCTCCCTTGCAGGCATCTAGTCTTTCACTTTTTTATACCAGTGACCCAACAGTAAACGCACATAAAGACAGAAGTGTCTAACAGCGGCACAGTATCTGGGGGGAAAAAAAGGACTATTTTTTTCTTCTGTACAATGCACAGTCTAACTGGAAACTCAAGGATAATGACACACAAGATGGCACGACACACGCGTAACAGTCGAGCACAGTACGGTTGGGTGCCGGTGCATTAAGCACACAGGAGAGAATGTCTTTGCCCATGAGACTCTACCTGTAAAGCCCCATTTGTGCACCAACCCTCACGGACTTCACTGCAGGTGCTTTGCAGATACAAGGATACCTATTCAAAGCAGCCTGAGGCCAGGGATTTCTGCCTGTTACCAAAAACCGCCTTTTTTTCTTAAAAAAAAAAGTCCATTTAAAGCTTATATTCTTGACAAGTTCAAAAGTGATCTGGATTAGGTTGTTCTGAAATGAAAAAAAAAGAACATAAATACTGAAAAACAAAACGCAGAGTTTATAGCTCATTAACTATGAACTTACAGAGTGTTTCATCCACTGTCACATAAAAGTCATTAAGAAATGATGGCTTCCATCCTGTCTCTTTTTTCTGCAACACCGAGCAATTGATAGTATCTGCAGCTTAACTAAAATACTCTTTGCATGCTCTCCACAAATGGCATATATAATGGCTGATGTAAAACAAACTTCAATTTGTCTCTATTCTTTCTGAAATTCATTAAATGCTACAAGAAAGAAAGATCACCACCATTACAGAGAACTGGTGTAGCTCAAAGTGGAGTATGCAAACACTTAGGCTTTCCAATAAATTTAGTGAGACCGTAACCATTAACTTTTCACACCACTAGAAATGAGGACAGACTTGTATTTCTCCGTATCATTTATTGCAAAGTCTTTAAATCACAATGGTAAAAAAAAATAAAAATAATATTTTAAGCGCTATTTATCCTGACTGCTGCAGGGCTAAGTTGACAAGTACATTAAAGAACTTCTATTTAATTAGATGTCACGGAGTGAATTATGAGTTTATTGCAGAAATATAAAAACTGAGAATGGAATAAAATAGAAAATATGAAAAGCTGAAGCATCACAAGAAAAAGCTTCTGATCGGCATTAGAAAGGCTCGTGATAAGGCTTCTTCAAGTATCAGGATCAGAGACTGTTTAGAAGGAAAATGGCTTAGGCAATCTCCTTCAGAGCAGCTTTTAGAAATCACCTGTGCCTGCAAATGTGTGCAAATCTATTAGACAACAGTGAAAAAAATGAAGGAATGTTAACTTTCAGCTGTAATTTGGCTTAGAAGCTTGGCTTATGTTTTCTGCAAAGGGCAAAACATTCACAAACAAGTGGATTATTTTTTGAAAGTACTCTTTGATGGGAGTTTGGCAATACAGGACTAAAGCCAGCCTTCAGCTCCGAGGTCTGGAAGAAGTTCTGCTCTCAAGATACAGATGGAAGACCACAGCGGGGAGTTTGGAAAGGCCTCTGGAGGCGCTGCCATTGAGAGCACGCCTCCCGCGCCGGCAGCG
>VWZY01004812.1:610114-626459 GCA_013399075.1 Chloroceryle aenea
ACCATGGTGGGTGGTTGCTTTTCTTTGGAAGCCTAGGAGGCTAAAGGTAACCTCGGTCTACATAAGCAGTTATTTTTCTTTCTTGCCTTCTCGTCCCTTAAGCCTACAGAATGGTACATACCGTCGNGTGGATGTGTTCCTCACTAAGCAGAAGGGGGGGCATTAGCTACATAGAAGTGTTCTTAGAGCGTGGTGAAACATGCATCCCTGGGAGGTGGCCTCTGCTGATGTCGGTGTGGACGTGCAAATGACTTGCTTCAGAGTTACACATGAATCTCTTGGCAGAGAGACCTTTCCTAATGTTCTCAAATCTTGAGATTTCTTTCTGCCACCCATCAATGCTGTGAACATGTGATAGGTTCTTTTTTTCTCTATTTTTACTTAATGTGACAACAATGCAGTCACCTCTGAATTAAAGAAATACTGGGCTGTAAAACACTTTAAGCCCTCTGCAAAATGCTGTATGATCTTGATTTGCACGCAGTGGGCAGTTATCTTCATATCTAAAGATGTAAACAGCTTCAGTTATGTATTCCATCCCGTGCTGTGTTACACTACATGAAAGTTGAGCTCAGTAAGTTTTGATTTAATTTTTCAAATACTCAAAAAAATTACACTGATTAAGTAGCTTAAGGAAATTAGTTTAATCATGCCTGTACCTAAAGGTAGGCTCCTATGAACAGGGCACTGTATCTGTGAGGTAGTTGTACATTATATTTATAACTTTGTGTTCAGAGCAACACGAACAAAAGCCAGAAATCATTAACGTAGACGATAATACACAAATTATGCAAGCACATTGTTTCTGTGTGTGCTTGTAAGCATCTGAAACGATGCTAAATCTGAAACTTGAAAGTCACATTTTATTTCCTATAAATTATTAGAACACAGATTTTCCTAAAACTTACTGTGCACATCTGCAGTGTGCACATATTCAAAGCGTAGTGTAGCAATATCTTGTGGCAGGTTTTGTTCAGATAGCTGATACATAAATGTCATGCGTGCAGATTTTTAACAGAATTGTTTTGTACTGAGAAGTGTATGTTCATATATGTTTGTGGAAGATTTTAATTTCACTTGGTTTTCCTTTTATAGAGTTACAAAACTGGGGTTAACTGAAAATGTCATCCTATTTGGCTCAGGAAGTTCACCTTGCGAGAAGACATGAGGAGATGTAAGTAATCGTTTCAGCGCTGTGCCCTGCCTCACAGCAGTTGGTGTTGTGGTCCTGCCAGACCTCCCTCACTGCACACGATCATCCTGTGAATGGGGAATGGGAGCTCTGCAGAGCACAATGATATTTCAGCAAGGGGCTGGTGTTCCAGGAGGTGGCACTCTTCCTTCATGAACTATTGGAATTAGCATATCCTTGCTTGCCGTTAAGGGTATTGAGGTTGATGAGGTTTTTTTGACTTCCAATGGTGGTACTGGTTTAAGATCTCCATTGTTAACCTCCTGTCACTGTTAAATTACTATTTGGGGAAGGTAATTGGATTCTGTCACTCTATGCCTCAATTACAGAGTCGCTTCTTTGTTGCCCTGTAAACTCAAGACTGTGAAGCAAATACAGTAATGAATCAGAAAAATCTGCTTTTCTTAAAACAACTAGTACTTGCCAATGAGCAAGAGTAGTACTGATCGAGTCACCCCAACCCACCCTGTCTTTCCTGTTCTGGGAAATTCAGTGCTTCTAAGCACCTTAGCATATGAGGACTGCTGGTTGCAACAGTATAGCTTCATACAAGCGCAGCAGGTGGTGTCTGCCTGTACCTTTTCCCTCCCCCAGCACACCCACCCTGCAGCCGGCTTAATTAGCCCCATAGTTTTGAGAAAACTGGGTAAGGTAAAAAGGTTATTTTCTAGCTCCTGAGCAAAATGTTCTACCCACTTAGCAAAATGTTTTCCTTTGTAGACTGTCTCAGAGATCAGAGCTGCTACAGCAGATGGAGATTCATCTAGGAGACAAAAAGACTAAAAAGACATGGCAAATTCAAGCAGCTGATGCAGCTCATAAAAGGAATGCAGCACTTTTAAATGTAAGTTTCTGCAACTACCAGGAACCGCATTGAAATGTCATGGTTATGTAGCTTAGAGAATTAAGAAAAAAAAAAGGTATTTGCTCTGTAGTTATCATTTGAATTCTCCTATATACACAGTTCCCTCTTCTGGAACTTGACCAAAAGTATTAAGTGACAAATCTTTATTATCTGATGGCATCACTACCTGTTTCCCATGCCCTTCTTATGTGAGCCTCATGGTGGCAGCTGCTGCTATTTTTTAATATTTTTTTTAAGTACATGTAGAGATACAAAACATGCTATTACATGTCTGCCTAAGAGAACTTAGGAACCTGACAAGACTCACAGCACCTCCACACTTTGATTCAAGATACAGGGGTAATTTGGAAACAGGGACTGACCAGCCTATAAAGCTTTCAGTCCAGGGTAGGAATTATTCTCCCACTAGGGTTGTGTGAATTTGTGGAAGAAGGTCTCGGTTTAATGTTCTGCTTTAAAGAGGTGTAGAGTTACTTCAAGAATCCTACTTGCAAGTCTGTAAAAGCAACATTTGGTGTTTTGCCTCTTCCTAGTGGTGATACTGCTAATAATGTTAATAGCTGTTCTACCTACCTGTTGTCCTGTTTAGGTAAGATGTGTGTTTCCTCCGTATATTCAGCAGATGTTTCAGAATGGGCAATTTAAAAGATCTAGGTTTGATATCAGGGACTGGAATGTTCAAACCTGTTTTGGAACCCTTAGCTTAGGCATCTGAGTGAAGAGATTGCACTTGACTGCTGACATGAGCACTAATGGGAAAGATGTTTGCCTGTTGTTCAGGGAACAGCAGAAAACAATACCTCTTGTGCATCTTCTTTGAACTCTTACCTATTAAGGGTCCATCTGGCATGTATTGTGTTTATTGGACCAGTAAGTTTTACTATAGAAAATTCAAATATTAATTTGTGTGACTGAATTTTTTTGTTTGTTTCTTCGTGCAGAGCCTGGTTAAGATTTTAAATGTTCCCATTTCATGTGGGTATAAATCTGTTGCAAGCCCTCTTTGTATTTAAATTAGAGTTATATTTAGGGAGTGGCAGACAAGGCAGAACAGTTAACCAGGATTGCCTTCCTAACTCTTCTGTGACAAGGAAGATTTTTCATCTTGAACTCTGGTAAACTGGTGCATTCTGGGCTGAGGCAATCAAACCCCTTTGTATTGGGTATAGATAAGTGTGGGTGCCTCAGTGGGAGAAGTGGATGGTTTATTTTTAATATAGTTCATACTCCATTGATTTAGTAATCTCAGCCATTATGACTTCCATTTTTCATATGCATTTTGTAATAGATTCCTCTTTATAAATACTGGTGTTTATGAATCATTTGTATTTTATAAATGCATTCTCAGTTTACATATACAAGCAAATATAATAAATGCAGGGTGTGTTTCTGCATGCTGAAAGCTTGTTGTATTGGAAATGTTAACAATAGTTCAGACATATACGGAGTGTAAATATTTTTGCAGTTAAACAGATATTTGCCATCTTCTGTCACATCCTCAAAATTGTTCCTTTCAAGTGTCAAAAATGTTGGTGTTTGCATGGAAAAAAAGCAAAAACATATGTATCAAAACAAATTCTGTTGCAGGATAAAGTAGCATAAATCAGTTTAAATCTATTAATTTTGTACTAGTTTTAACAGGCATGCACTCCTGCAGATGCTTTCTGATAACAGAAGAAAACAGGGGAAAAAAAAAATCCATGCAGAATAATATATGAGAAGCTTGAAAACAAGACTGATTAATGTGCCAGCTTCAGAATATTGTTCCTGATACCAGGCACTGTACATTTCACAGTTACCATGTGGAGAGTTGTTGATTTGGCCTACTCAAAAATACATGGACATGATGAAGTGTTATTTTTTTATTTGCATTTCTGTTTTTCTGCGTGTAAGCAAAATTGGTTGTTTTCAGTATGTGATCATAGCAATAGACATTTTTCTTTCTCTGTGCTAGTCGATATTTATGCACAGGAAAGCATTTCAAAATTAATTTATTTTTCTAATCAATAGGAAGCAAGAAACTAAACATTCTCTTTTCTTTGTTTTTAATATAAATTATAACACTTGTTCAGTGCTTTCCTCAGTGTCTTCAGAGGGAGACTGCAGATCAGGGAAATCTCTATCATTTGATACTTATATGATATTGTTATAATAAAAGCAGAAATTAGACTAGTATTTATAATCTAAGTTGTGACATTTGTTTGTCAGTAATATTTCTTTTGTTTAGAAATACATATTACTGTGCAACAGCTTATGAAATTAAACAGAAAATAAACAATATGCTGTAAGTACTTAATAGCAGGAAGGTAATTTAGACCAATTTTTTTTTCTTCACAGGCATGTAATTCTAGAAGTATTTAAGTGGGATTCTGCCAGACTGCTATCAATATAAGTGACAGCTGAATTTGCTCCCCTAAAAGTGATGCATGTGTCATGCATTCCATTTTACCTCTGGGGAAGAGTTTTGAATTATTTTTGTTCTAGTCCTTGCGGATTTGGGGGAAGCGTCGTAAGATGCTCTCTCTTTTCACTGCTGTGACATACTAGATGTGCTGGTTTTTCCAAAGACATTTATTTTTATATTGACGAGGATTTCTTTTTCATACAAAGCTTACCAGCTGTGTATACACACAAGAAGTGCCATCTAATCTTTCAGTAGTTCCAGTTATTTTCTAAAGCATACTGCACCTTCCAGCAAAAATTTCTTTCACTGCCTGTCTGTCATTAAATCAGTATTCTGAATGACAATAGACTGCACAACATGAAAACTAGAGTGAGCAACGAAAAGACACATCCTATATCTAGGCTATGCCAAAGTGACCTTCTCTACTAAACATATATGCACAACTGCTGTCTCCTTTCTTGCCTGAAAGACACTCATTTCCTATCAGCATAAACATTCCAACAACTTAGCTGAGTATGTAAAGAAATAATGATCTTGACTGATATTCTTTCTTCCTGTGAAAATTCCTACAGGAATTAGGAAGCAGGAATCAGAGAGGAGAAATATGCTATGGAAGAATATGAAGAGAGCATTACTGATGGATCCTTCTTTTCAGTATGGTGATAACTTCTCCAGACTTGGTCTAAGCCATAGTGATAGGAGCTTCATTTGGTGTTATTTGTGGTGTACCCGTTCTAAGTATGTGCAACAGAGAAATTTCTTGTTTAGATTACTTAAGACTCTGTTTTCCTTTTATTAGCCATTATGATTTCAAATGTCTTCCATCTTTACTCATATCCCCCCTTCATGTTTATCCCATCAGCCTTCTCACCTGAAAGGGGGCAGCCTCTTGCTACTTCTCAGAGTTTGGATAAATCTGAGACTTAGTTTGCTCTTTCTCAGGCATCCTTTATCTTCCTACAAGGGTATGCACTTTGCTGTAGACAAGGGAGAACAGTTTTGCTTGGATTAGGTGTGTAATTATGTACAAGGAAATGCAGTTGTGCTGTAAAAGGAATTAATGGAATAAGATGGACATTAAATGGAATGAACTGAGTGTATCTGTATCAGAAAGTTGAAGTTCAGCTAACAGCAAGGCTGTTTTCTGCTCTTATTAATCATACTCTACTGAATTTGAGTCATATTTTTCAAAATAAACTTGTCGAGCAGCATTTACTTATTGATGGGTTCAGATTGGCTATTATTCAATGCGAGTAATCATGTTTGGTCTCTCTTGTGGATCTGCTTCTCCAGAATCTCACTCTTTTCAGCGGCAGTGGTGGTGAATATTTGGGAAGTCCCTTTGGGGAATTTCCTCTCTCATTTAGTTTTTCTGTTGTACTCTTCACACCCGCTCTCTGCTCCCAACTCTGCCATCTGCTATACTTTCTTTCCCCCTCCACTCTGTTCAGCTTTGGCTTCTTCACACCCCACTCCCACGTCCCTTTCTGTCTCTCTTCATCTGCCCACCACTCAATCTCTTCAATGTTTGGGTATGGAACTAAGCCCACAAGAATGGGTCAGAACTTTAAAGGGGGAGGGCGGTTAGTTTAGGGGGATGTTTTGATTTGTTTGTTGCTGTTGGCTTTTTGTTCATTTCTTTTTTAAATTAAAAAATCATTTAGGCCTTTGGGAATCCAGCGCACATCCACTGGACAAGCAGAAACCCAAATACTGGGGTTTTTTGTAAGAAAGCTATGTGAGGTGCATTGTCATCCAAGTTTGTCTGGTGAACAGCTTGCTGCAGCTCTACATTTTTGTGCACATGTTATGCATGCATATTAGCAAGTCATCTTTGTCTTGAGGAGTAAAGATCTTGCACATAATTTGCCTAGTTACTTTACAGTTACAGTAGCTAGAATACATCCTTCGGTCTTCGTGAAGCACAGAGAAAACCATTCTGCTCCCCTCTATTTCCTTAAGTTTTATTGAACAGAATTTAACTGCAAGTTACCCTGGTGTCCAGAGAGAATAACAGTGTTTTACAGCAAGGGTCTCGTGTGGTCACGAAAATTGCTCTTGTATCAAAAAGGTACAGCAAACATATTTAGAAACTGTAGGATGTTAGCCTTACAAGTTGGATTTCAGAATGACTAAACAAAAAAATTTGGATGTTGTTGTTACTGTCTGTTTAGCTGTAATAGGTTTATTTGGTTAATTTAAATGTCTTTATGTGAGCAAGCATTTTCCTTTTGAAGTTCCCACTGTTTGTTTCTGTTTTAGGATATAGAAGCAGTAGAAAAAAAGCTGCAAGAAAGACTGTATTTACTTCCACATCCTGATACTGTTAAGTTAGAAGTAAGTCCTGGAACTTTGTCTTTTCATTTGCTGTTTACCAAATATTTCCACACACACCCCCTCCCCCCTGAAGCATGTTCTTAAAGTGAAAATAATTGATTTTAAAATCCAGTGACTGGTATAGCCAAAGGCCTGTGTACTGTGTAGCAAGCTGAACCTAAATTCTGGGGCAAGGTCCCTAGATTCTAGAGCATTCTGGTGGAAATATTTAGCAGCTTTCAGATCTATACAAATTTCCACTTAAAAATGAAGTAATATATAAAAATTAATATTGTGAATAATAGAAGATTATCGTGTTTCCCATGTCAGAGCTATTTAGTTTGTTTTAAATGGTCACCCTGTCTTCAGCTTGCCACACGTTGTCATCTTTACATTTCAGGGTCAACAGTTTATCAGCATGAACAGAGAAATCTTCACTCTGAGTTATTTTATGGTTGTATGGGAGGGAGTTTATGAAAAACACAGCAACAGCAGGAACACTCAGTTTTTACTTCTCAACCTGTAGTCCCTGAAACATTATTTAGAGATAAAATTTTTGAAGAGCAAGTTTCTCTGAGAACTAAATATTATCCTGATACAACTTAACCGGTTTAGTTCCCTAGTCTCAAGACTGTTTTATCAGTCTTGCACAGTGATGAATGAATGATGAGGAAAGAAACAGTCATGGGAACAGAAGTCGGAGCACAGCTTTTCCTGATGCAAACTGAACACCTTGACCAAAGACCACAGAGACAGGTTCACATTTTTATTTCTTTCACGAGTGGTTTGTGGGCTCTTTGTTGTATGGTGGCTTAGTTTCCACAGGCATAGTAGCACAGAATGTCCCACACTGGTTTGTGTGCTAGGACACTATCAAAGGAGGGGAAAGGTATAGATTTTAGTGCTGGCAGCCTGTGGAGAGGTGCATTTTGCATTAGTTTCACACCTTTTGGGCAAGTGTAATGCTTAGGCTATTACTTAAATAAGAGGCATCACTTCTTGTGCTGGTTACTTTTCAAGTTTTTGTCTGCCTTTGCACTTTGTAACTAGCCTGCTCAATCGCTGTGACAGGGCGCACACTGAGTATGGCCATTCCGTGGGGCTTTAAAATGGTTTTTTTAGCTGTTTTAGGCAAAATGGTATGTTTTTCTAGATACCTGTGTACCTTGAATGATGCTAAGAATGATGCCAGGTTACCAATATTGAACCTGTTTGGACTGTGTTCAGAAGGAGTTTTAGACTCCTTGAGAACTTGCAAGGCACCTCTAGAGTTGTTTGGGTCAGTTTGGACTGTTTCTCCCTCTGGCCTGTGTTAGGTGTTAAGCTGCTTGCAGCACGTAGACCAAAGTCCATACAAATTGGAGAATGCAGAGCAATTGCTTATGGCTGCAGAGATGTCTGCACTCTGCAGCAGCAGTTAAATTTTACAGAGAACAGAGTTACTATTTGAAGGAGAAGATCCTATTTCAGCCTTTTTATACTTCTAGAGAAGAGTGCTATAAATAGTGGAAAAAGAAAACTTTCTTTCATGGTACAAAATTCTTCTGCATGCTTTGTTCCAAAACACTTCTGAGCATATTTCACTCAGCCATATATGTGTCTGTATTAATATACTTTGAAAGTTATGGCTATAATGGATCCCCAGCTTGCTAAGTCGGAGTAGTTTTGTGTGACAGCACATATGCTTGTCAAAAAAGATTCTTTGAGTAAATCTGTTGAAGAAAATATTTTTGTAAATCTGCAAGAGCCATAGTTATATCTGAGATACATGTAAGGATCAAAATGATTAGCCAGGAATCTAATACTCTGCAGGCAGATGTTCAGTTTTCTGATACACTTCTTCTACATTATACACTTAAAGAAAAAAAGGCTTAGTGCATCTGTACTGTAAATGTTTTCTTCCACAAAATTACCTTTTTGTGAATTAAATTGTTGTCTAAAAATACATAGATTGGTAGATGGATTAAAGTGTTGGTTTGATACAGCTCTTTCACCACTTTATTCTGTGGAAAATAAATTGTACATGGCATTTAAATTTTTCTTCAAAATCCTACAAACAACAAAGTTATTCTTAGGATACTGAGACAAAAATGTTGAATAGTATGTCCATTCCACAGATAGAAAAGAAGTTGAACTTGCTACTCAGGGGCACAGGGGTAATGCAGAGAAAGGGATAGATAATCCATGGTGATTTTTCTAGACCATGGGGTGAGTATACAGCTGCTTTGCCTCTTTTTTTTTTTTTTTTCTCTTTTTTTTTTCGGTGATCCAAATGCTGGAACCAGCTATTTCATCAGTGGTTTATCACATCTGAAATTTTACTCAAATATTTTGAACTATATTACTGCAATCTTTTCTAGGATAATCAATTTACATAGCACTTTTCATTTAACATTTTTTTTCCACTTCAAAATTAAATTCCACTAACATACATACTTAAATATAAAACCTGCTTTTGGAAACGTTGATTATCACAGAAAATATTTTATTAAAGGTACTGTGAGGCTCTAAGCTACTCTGTTGCTTACCACAAGAGGGCACATTCAGTCACTTCACAGTTCATGCTGCAGAATGAAATTTTTCCAAGGTGGTATTTTGTATCATACAAGGGGTTTGAAATAGCATGTGTAAGTATGTTGTTCTTTTCAGAAGATTCAGTAATGCATTGTGTATCTATATTGTTTTTAAACAGGCTGACACTTATTTTGAAATTAAGTTTATTTTTTCTTATATCTTTCTCAGACTCTCTATTGGGCATCAATAAAAGAATCTCTACCCAAGTGGGAACAGTTTCTTTTAGGAAGAGCAGAAGTTCCTATCGGTTTTAAGAAAATGAAAACTACAAAACAGAACATAAGCTACCCAGAAGAAGATCCACAAAAATAAACACTATTTTCATTTTTGTAATTAAACAGACAAGATCATGTAGTTCAGGCAACAGAATATCATGCCATTAAGTCATAATGGTAATCGTTTCAATGAAAATTATATTCAATAATTTACTTCCATTGTCACAACGTATACAATTTTTTATTCTGTATTAGAGAAGCAATCCTCAAAAGGGCTTCTAGGAGCAGAAGTGAGAAACACTGGTGTACAGAAACCCACCAAGGCAATTGCTTTTTCAGTATGAGAAGAGTTTTAGTTTATTTTTAGTCCTCTGCTTCTACATATAAGTGTGATAAGACAGATTCATGCATTATCTTTTTTCACTGCAGTCATCTGTGCAGTATGCCTCTTTGTAGTTGAGAGAGAAAGGAGGAATTTACTGTTAACAGGAAAGGCAGGCTGTTTGCGTCAGACAGAATAGCCTTGGGTTAGCACCAGGAATCTCTGCAAAGACCTTCAGGAGAGCAGTTGTAAAAGGAACACCTTGAATTTCTGCATCTTTTTTTCCCTGATTTTTGTCATTTCCACTTTCATCACTTCCACACCTCACTCCAGTAACCACAGCTGCTTTTCCCAACCTCCTGCTGCCTACTTTGTATTTCCCATGTAATGGGTGGGTAAAGTCAAGAAAAAGTAAACAAATCTCTAGGGTTTATTGCTACTTCTAGATTGCTTTTAATGCTATTTTCCTTCTGTTGACATAATCTACAAGTGAGAACGTTTGCTTACACATGAGAAGTTTGAAAGAAGCAAACTGAAAGGTAGCGAGCAGTGGCTGTCCAAGAGCCAAGGAGATAACATTTTTATTCTCGGCCGTTGAACAGCTCCTGTTTCCTCCTGCAGAGATGCATCAGTATAGTGAGTTTTGATTGTACAGTGGGCTAACTTGGTATGAAAATGTCAGTGCTCTGAGTGCTTTTTAAAGTATCAGTTCAGTGAAAGATCCTTTCAGGTGTTTGACTTGACCTGCAGAAATTTAATCCTTCCTAAGCAAAGGAATCCTGGATATTTCTTTTTTTTTAATTAAGAATCTGAGCTTGATTTGATATATTGTTAAAACTTAATCTCATATGCAACAACATGCTTCCACCCCTGACTATAGGTGATAAAGTAGGAGAAAAAAAAAATTACCTTGGCCAGTATATGAGGATATGAAAATGTAATGATTACTAATTTTCCTAGGCTACTAATGAACTGATCGATGCATCTCCATGCTACATAGAGATACACCCTATTGTTAAAAAAAAAAAAAAAAAAAAAGTCTTTATGTAGCATGAAGAATTACTGACACAATAAAATCAAAAGTTCCACTGTGATATGAAATCATTATATGTTTTCCCCAGGAATATTAGGACTTCATTTAAAACTTTTCCTGTTGAAGTGTCCATTAAACTGATAAGTTTTTACAGAAACTGCCATCTTAGAAATATCCTGTTGAGTGGGTGTTGGTGTTTGTAACAATAACGTTGTTTTCATAATATGTGATGGCAGATTAGCACACTTCTCTGCAGTGTTGTTAACAGTTGTAATTAAGGAATAAACAGTAAAGGGTGTCAGTCCGATGACAATTTCATCTATAGTGTCACAATACAAAATGTCACAAAATATTAGAACTGTTATATAACTACAAAAATATCAAATTAGGCTTTCATCTTACAAGAAGAGAGCTTAAAGGAAAAAAAAAAAAAATCTGGCATTGAGACCACTGCAGTTTTATACCTACTCAGTGTTCTGTCACAAAGACAACTTGGCAATATTTTCTTCTGTAAAATCACAATGTGGTTCTCAATCTGATTTAGCGGGAATGTGTATGGAGCTTAGAATTGTAGTAGAGCTCACGTTTAAAAAGCAAATAATTGGAACCAGTTGAGCAGACAAGGGAAAAGCTATTATGCATGATGCGTGGAATGAAGGGCTGGGTGAGCAGTTAGTTGCTAACAAAGACTTAAGATTCATCCTGGTCTTTGCATCCAAAGGGAAATCACTTAGACTAAAATCTGGGCCCCTAAGTACCTTATATGTGTGAATAATCTGGGTCTTTATCTCTTTCGACTCCATCTAAACATTAGGACACAATGCAGATGCTCACTGTCTCCTTGCCCCTTTTGAGTTCCCGTGGAAGGAAGGTAAAGTGTATGGACTGTGAGGGCTTTGGCAGCTGCATGGGGAGGATTCTGAAGCTGCTGTGAAAGGCACCTGTGAGCAGTGCTAGCTTAGTTTCTGTGCTACAGTTAACTGCTCAGATAGTATGTTTCTGATTACTTTGTCATTGGGCAAAGTGATTAACATGAAATTATATTATTTTCAAACAAGGATTTTAAAACTTATTTTAGCATTTAATAGCATTTAGCATTTTAAAATTTATTTTAGCATAGCTTTAGAAAAAAATAGGACAATTAGTGCATGGAAAGATAAATAGGAGCATGTTCAGAAAATGAAAAAATGAAGAGAAACATTTAAAGCAGGAATGTGTATAGGTGACTGCTCTGAGAGACAGGGGCCTTTCCGTTGGCCTGTGGTCTGATATAAAGTTTTTTCCTTGCATCTGACTGTGGAGCAGCAGGGCTGGGAAGGTACAGGAGCGAGTGTTTCCTCATTTGGCACAGACCTCGGGGCAAGCAGTGGCAGGGAACATAGTTATACAGTATCTCTTGTTAGACATAGATTCCTTGAGTGCATGGTTTAATTTGCTATGGCAGAGCTAGCTTGCCACTTGCCTTGCAGTAGATATAAATTTGGGAAAGCAAATGTTAAACTTAGCTGTGTAAAGAAAAAAATAAAATCCCTAAGACTGAATTATATTGATATGGTTTAATATCAGCTTTAAATGAGATCTTGAATGCATATTCTTCACCAAGTCAAGGCTGTCACTTCAAGCGTATCAATTCTATCTAGTTATACCCCTTCTTATCCCAGTTTTTATATATATAAAAATATAAAATATACATTATATGTATTACATTATATATAATCTCTTATGTAATTTCCTACCCATCCTGGGTAAATGTTTGGGGTTTTTTCCCTCTGTACATAACCTGTAACTCTGCATTCTTGACTTGCTGCTTGCCCTTTTGTGTTAAAATATATGTGTACATAAACAGCAGTGGTCCTAAGTGCCTGTTGCTGCTTTTGCTTTTCTGGTGGGTGAGGAAAAGCAGTGAGGAAAATCAAATGTTTTGCTTGTAAGTTAATCTTTGACTGTCTTACAAGAAGAGATAATTAATCATCCTTTTATAGGTTTATGCACAGATGAGTAACCACAGTACTAACCCAGGAGCACAGCCTGTTCACCCATCTTGTCACCTCTACCATCACATTCCTGAGCTTTTTACTTTCTCAGTTATTCTGGCTGTGGGGGCAGTACCAGAAGGCATGTTAGTTTTCCCTGGGATAAGAAATTTGTTACTCCACAGAATCTTTCTCAAGCCTGTTAATTTCATTTGAGAGTACATATGAAATAATAAGCTTTTTCAGACACATGATATTTGACACTTACTCTGGTATCCTCTTGATTGTATTTATTCAGGGTCATGTTTTCACAGAAGTCAGGAGATAGACTTTAGGTTGAGTTTATACTTCCTCATTTCTGTCTTTTTCATTCTCACGTAGAGCAGGTCAAGGATATAGATGCTCAGTTTGAGCTTCTTAGTACTGAAAAAATAAGAAAACCAAATTTGAAATGGAATGTACTTTTAGAGGTTACATCTGAAATAAAACATTATTTACTCCATAATGGTAATTTTCATAATATTTTAATAGTTGTGTTCAGTTACAACTTTACCTTAAGTATCACCCCAAATGTGAGCTGTTTTAACATATTTGGAATGCTAAAGTCTTCATTTCTGTAACATTTTATTTGCTCAAAGATTATAATCCATGGATAAACTGTGTTACATTTGAAATAAAGCTTTTATGCTGTAGTCACAGCCTCGTGGATTTCAGTGTTATATCGCACGTATGAGTTGGATGTAAATGGACGCCTGCTTTAGCCACGTGCGTGGACAGCGAGTAGGCCAGTGATAAATACTTGCTTAGGTGTGGTGTTTATTTTCTTCTGACGATGATCTGAAATACTAATCTGCCAAGTGAAGATTAGAATCTCTGAAGTCTGCCGCTGAAAAATCACGATGTAATGAATTCTAGATCGATTATTTGCCCACCTCCTCTTGTTTCACAATAACCGTGAGCTAAATTACTTTAGATACGTGATTACTAGCAAGGTATGGATAGAGAAACGCTTGCAAAGGAAACAGGTGGGAAAAGCCACCCGGTTTTCTAGCGCATCCTCCTGCTGTGTGAAGCTCTTTGGTTTTGCCATAAGTAGGGTGATTTGGTTTGGGAATTTGCTGAAACAGCTCTTGAAAATGCCTTACGCTGTACCTGCTGTGTATGTATTCTTCCAGCTGTATCTTTTTCATCGGAGTTACTTTGCATACGTTTGTTTTTAACGCATACAAATAGGAAGTACACTCGCTTCTTCCCCGAAGTTTTATCACTAGTGATGATGATCTTAAAAATAAATGTGTGGTGTTCTTTCTCCTTACTCTTAGTCGTATCACCTACCAGAAAGCCCTAATAGGAAACAAAATAGTGTGAGACGGTATTTACATCACACTTTTGAAACAGAATCAAGCAGAACCAGCTGCCGTGAGATTATTTTACAAACATCTTGTGGATTAATAGAATAAAGATTTTGGCGTCCTTTAGGTAAATTACAGTCTCCTTGACTAATTACATAGCTTGAAGCCGCGGTAAATTAGTACCTGCCTCACAGTGATGGTGGGGAATGTAATTTTGGTTTCCAGGCTTGCATTTCTTTACCCATTTAGTTTGTATGTGTTCCCAATAGCTTCATTCACCGTGCTCTAACTTTCTCCGCCAAAGCTTCGGGAGGATGATTCGCTTAAGCCAAGCACACGCCCGCAGCTCTGTTAGGCGCGCTCTAACTGCGCGCTGCCCGGCAGCTCGCCGCCGACCCGGGGGAAAGCCCGACCCTGGCGCTTTGGGAAAGGGAGAAAGGGGGGCGGGTGGAAGAGCGTTTCTTTGCCGTTTCCCAGTGTGGATGCAGAGAGTGCTGGGCAGGTCTGGGTGGGCGGGCGGCGGTCGTGGCGGGGCCGCGCACTGTCGGGAGCGGTGGCTGAGGAGGGGAACGAGGAGCACGCTGCGTGCTCCTCTCCCACTTCACGGTGCTGACGTTCCCAGGGAAGCTCTGGACAGCGGGTTTGACTCCTTAGAAATGTTCGTGCTAAAAACCGTAACGGTGAAAAACGTATCCGTAAATCCATAGGGGAAAGGTTTGTATAAGTGAACGGAACTGTCCCACCCCCCATCACCCGTGAGCCGCGTTCAGAGTGAGTTTAAACAACTGCAGCCGCTCTACACTATTTCTCGGACGCTTCTTTTTATTAAGTTTCTGGGTACACTTGGCTTTTTCCTCTATAATCAGCTTTCTTTCGCTGGATTCATTCAGTGGTGCGATAATCCAATGTTGGTAATATCTCAATTCATTAACATAATGAATCAGAAGGAAGAGGCTGATTATAAATCAAAAAGCTTCTATTTATGTGAAATATCTTGGCAACTGGCAGCGGCGAGGAAGACAGTGGAGGGAGTATCACACAGTTAACGGGACTCTGGGAACGTGATTGCAGGAGGTCTCAGGTGCTCTCTGGGCGAATTAAACGCCTGAACCCATCAAAGGGCAATCGCGCCCATTTCAGCGAGGCAGCGGCGCCAGGTTGGGGAAATATTACTTTGCTGCTCCTGCCCGGAGGGAGCCGGGGGCTGTTCACCTCCGGGAGAACTGAAAGCGGGTCCGAGAAGCCGGTCGGGCGGTATGCGCAGTCCCTGCCCCATCAGCTGGAAGTACTCCTACCCCGGACCAGAGCACTTTTAAACTTATTCAGAAGCCTGCGACTTCTGCAGCCGTAGATGACGAATGTTTGTAGGAAAAGCAAAGTTTTATGTTGTTTCGAAGATATAAATTCAGAATTCCGGGAGCTTTTGATGCGCTTCATATTTGTGAGCATTTTGTCCCCTTCTCCGCCGGGCACAGAAAGGCTTTTCCGTGACTAAACATGCTCTTACCGGAGTCACTGTAAAGCGAGCACCGGTGGCTTTCAGCACCAGTACTGAAGGGCTTGTTCGTGCTTCCTCAGCCCAGGGGCGGGAGAGAGCAGGGGAGCCGCGGCTCCTCATCGTTCCCCGGCGATNCCCCGCGGGCTGAGGCGCACGGCCCGGCCGCAGCCTCAGCACCTGATCGGGAAAGGCAGCCTACCCCGAGGAGAACAGCACAGAAGTACAGATCGCCCTTTCCCGGCCACCCGCCTTTTTTTTTTATTTTTTTTTTTTTTAATTGAAGGCACGTGCAGGGCTCACCTTTCCGTGATTCAGTCAATTAAACAGTTGCGAAAGATAAATGAGATAAACGGGCAAAACGCGAGCGTGCGTGGGGAGAGTGAGATTAAAGGGTGCTCAAAGGTCACCTGGAGAGTTAGAGAAGGCGGTAGAGTCAGCCTTCATCGCTGTATGTGTCTTTACTGAGGACCTGTGGTCGTGGTGTCGAATGCTGGCGAGCGCAGCGCTGAGCACGCGGGAGGGGGAGACCGGTAACAGCGGGGCCGCCCCGGAAAGCGGCTGGGCTGGTGGCCCGCGCGGGACGGGTAGCACGGGGGGAGCA
>VWZY01004812.1:638227-651527 GCA_013399075.1 Chloroceryle aenea
CTCTGCCTGCCTGTGAGGAGTGGAGAAGAGACATCATGGGTGAAGTCTAATTCCTGGTGCGAGACTGGTCTGGACTAGAAGGCAGTAAAGGAGTTGATGAAGTTCGTGGCATGTCTCATGACAACCCGGCCAGTAAGGCAAGCAAGAAATTGTTGAAGGGGTGAGCTGCTCTTCTCCATCCTTATTGTTGGAGATAGTAATTCTTGACATTGCAGTAATGGAGCAATGATACATTTAATTTCTGAATGCTGAAACGGAAAGATGTCCCTTCTTAATGTTTTGAAATGTTGTACATTTTTGTTTTGAAAGAGTGGGAGCTTTTAAATTTTTTTTCTGGTTTTGTCTGTTTTTTTTTCCCCTTATTTTCTATTTAGGAGAAAAGGTGGGAGGAAGTAGAGAAGGAGAATATAATGGGGGGATGGCCTTGTTCTCACTTTCCTACTGAAAACATTTCAGAAAAAGGAGCAAAAAGCAGTGAAAACGGGTAGAAGCCCACTTCAGTTTTGTGTTCCTATTCCTTCCCTTTTTTTGCTTGAAAGAAGGATGGCCAAAAAAATAAGTGGGACAAACCCCACGTGTTTTGAATTATTCTCCCCTTAATGAGATAGAAGAACATCTCATTTCAAAATAACTTGCCTTTTCAATGCAAAAAAAAAATGGTTAGAGTAAGAATCTTTCCAAAGCCAATCTTTCCACCGTCTTTTTGCAACTTACTCTCTGCTCGGTGTTGACCAGTTGTTCTGGCTATGCCATGTGTTATGTTGTTCAAGATTTGTAGTTGCCCTTGTTTGAACTGTTGTCACAGATGTCCCCGTCCACTGCAGAGCAGGACTCCACAGACTGCGAGGAACCGAGGTGACAGCAGACGGCAGAACATTACCTGCTTCCTCTGGGGCATGTGGAGCCGTCTGAGCTGCAGCATCCCTGTCCCCAGTTGTGGTGGCTAAATCAGAGAGCCTAACAGGATTCACAGATTGACTAGTGAAGCTGCTGCTGTGCCACTTGGGTGCAAGAGATGTGCTGATTTCACCCCAGGAGATGTGATCTAGAAGAACCACTAAAAATCCCCCCCCAACAGAGTCCAAACTAAAAATCCAGACCTTGCTATTGCATGAAAAATCTTCAATGCACGACCCAAGTATTCCCTGAATGTTCAAGAACACCCACAAATTATGTAAAAATAGCTGATAATTTATTTATTTGATTTAATTATGAGCCGAGCTTGTGATTTTGTGGTGGGGGTGGGGCTGGAGTTAGTGATGCTGAAAAAATGATTTAGAGAAAAGCCCAGGCAAGTCATCAGCTCAGGGGAGCAGGGAAGCTGCTTAGGCTCTTCCTCATAAAACACAGAGCATTGCAGAACCCACTAAGGGCTCTGAGACTTCTTGGGTGAGGAGGACCCCATTGGGGTAAACGTTTCTCCCCAGGGAGCTATAGATCTTTAGTCCTGCAGTCCGTGGATGAGGATGGTGTCCCGTGGCCATGGCTCAAGGGTAGATCTGTTGTGGTGAGCATTAGCTGCCCCTTGGCGGGTCGTCCTTTCCATCCCCATTGAGCTGTGCTACTAGGTAATCCCCAGTACCGGTGAACGTGGCTCTGGGATGTGCTCTTGTCCCTTAGGTGAGGATCAAGATAAGATGGGCTTGAAAGCTGCCATGTGCTCCACCTGATGTACATCACAAAACCAAACCTGCCATCTTGGCTGTTTTAGCTGTGTAGAAAAAAACCTCCTCTGTTACCAGAGTTCACTACCATGTTCACTTCAAGCCTTTGAGCTATTTCTCTTCTCCTTCCTCCCTTCCAGTGTGTGCCTCCCTTCTCCAGCTGACAGCCTGGGACACCCCCCGAGATCAGCTGCTTGTGGAACTCTCTCTGCCGAAAGCTGTCCTAAATGGTGTGGCCTTTGTTCCCCCCCAGCTGTCATATCCTCCAGGATCTGCAACAAGTCCTCGTTTTACAGACCCCATCTTGTCAGTCCCCAATCTGATCTGACCACCTGGTTTGTTTTTGAATCAAGCACTTGAGTCATAACATTTCTGTTTATTTCAACAACTGTATTCCTTGCATAGGAAATGAGCCAAGATGGTCTAAGGCGGGGAGAGCGAATCATGTCGTGGTTGTAATTGCTTTTGCTCTCCCAATATCAAATTTTACAGTATAATCAAAATCTTATTTTTGTACTACTGGACTCTGTTATTGACTTAATCTTCTTAAGTGCTCCTATTATTCCAGTGATTTCATCGTTGCATGTTGATTTTAATCTTTTGATCTCCATATTAGCTACTGCCTGCAACTAATTTGTTGCTCAGTGTTTTTCTTTGTTTTGACCTGTGAGGCATTTTCCTCATGGCACACAACTCTGCTGGCAGATTGCATATAATCTCTGCACTTTTTTTCTCCCATATTTTGCATAGTTACAACAAATGCAGATTTACACTTGAAATGGAATATTTATCTTTCAGAAAGGCTGAGGAAAATATCATTCCAGGTTTAGTTCAAGAGACGAAATGTGCTTGAATAAAGGAAATACTGCTGAATACAGCTCACTGGAGAGAGGTATCATGTGGGCCTGTTAGTCCAGCAAGTTCAGAATGGGTGGCAACTGCAGTAATTGTAACTTAAATTATATGTAGTCAGGGATCAAAGTTTCTGAAAGTATTGCTAGACCAAAGATGAAGGAGGCTGTTTTTTGTGAATGGCTTAAGACACTCTCTCCTAGCTGGACTCAGCTTGATAAAGTGGTGGCTCTGTTGAATGATGACACCACAGAGCAGGTTTCTGAACAAGCATCTCTGATGGTGGTGGTAGTGCAGAGTCGTGAACTTCACAGACAAAGTGCAGAAGCTGAAATATGTCTCAGCTGCATTCTGGTTGCCCATTAGACAATTGCATTTTCCCTTGGTAGTTGATGGTTTAACCTGTGTGGATTTATTGGGTGCTTTGTTTGCTTTAGCTTTTTCTTTTAAAGCTTAGAGAAGTAATTTTTGCCTTAGGTTTGCTGTGACTTTTTTTTAAAAAGAACACAGCCTGAACATGGACAAAATCATCCCTGCTTTGCTGCATGCCTGTTTATGCTTCTGAACACAAATTGTCTTCTAATATTTTTGACATTTTGGTCACTAGAAAGGCAGAAAAGCAATTTCTAAGATGCCTATGGGCCAGGAGACATGCATTACAGCAGAGGGGAAAGAATCTGTTAGTTGCTGAAATATAAAACAAATTGGATGAACAGCTGCTGACACTTGTCAGTCAAACAGTTGATAGCATTTTCAGTCTCCATGCCACATGCTTTAAGTAAGTCTGTCAAAAAAAGGATATTTTCGCTGGACTTCCCTGTAAATATGAGAGAAGTTTTGGCCTGATCTATCATTTAAAATTTTGCTGGCAGAAGAATGAAATTTTCCTCTTTCCCCAAAGCTGATTGACATAACTGTACTGGCAGATTCTTCATCTAGGTGCAGTTGTACTGGCAGAAAGTCCTTTGACTGTTGGAGCTCGTTCTGTTGCAGCAATGGGTTGAAGCAAAATCAGCAGCAGACCTTCTCATTCTTTGGCTGGGTTTTCCAGAGTTCTCCCTTCCATCAGCAAGCCCTTTTAGATGCTGCCCGAGGTGTAGCTTCACTCTGTGGGAGCCTGAGTCCTGTCCAAATTGGAGTCCATGGCCAGGAGGGCTTTAAACCTGGATTTATATTTTTTCAGGCAAAACCAAACTGTCTCAGATTCAACATTTCTCCAGGATTATCCCAAGCTGGCACTTCCTGCTCGTGGTACCATGGTGCAGCACCCACACAGGACAGGGTCAGGCTGCCAGCACCCACGTAACCATGTGCAGGGTTAAATGCAGTGGGGCTCAGGGTACGATGTGCTCCTTTACTCGAGTCACAGGCTGCAAGCTCTGGAGTGGGAGGTTAAATCCTGCTTTGCAGCATTACTTGAGCATGAGCTTTTCTCCCTGCTCACACCAAAGTATGTAATTTGAAGCTCAGGATTTGGGTCCAAACTCCTTAAAAAAAGTAAGCTGGCTAATGCTTCCTTGTTTTGAAAGTGTGGTCAAGCCTGACATATCCGTGGGGTAGTCACTGTGTCTGTGAGGTGCTTTTATGGGGGTTGGAGGACACACAAAAAGCTGTCACAGGCTATAGGGTTATTGCTAATGACAGACACTCAGATGAGGGTGTCCATCACCACCGTTTCAGGGAGGCACCTATGCGTATTAGTGATGCACAGCCGAGGATCATCTCCTGAAGGCTGCGCCCACACTCTTTCATTCAAAAAACTGAGCAGGGCTCACTGTTTTGAAAGGTGGCAGGTGGAAGTGGGCTGTGTTTTACCCAATAAATATTTCATGTTAAAAAAAAAAAAAAAGAGGGAGCCATTTCCAGAGCAAAATCAAGCTTTTTCTCCAGCTCTGCTCTGCCCGACTGGGAGCAGAACTACAAATTTGGATCACTCCCAGTGCTCTTCGCTACCATCCTGGTGACCAGGTAAGGCTTTCCCAGTGCTTGTTGAAGTTGTTGCCGTTCATATAAATACATTGCAGAGCTGAAGGAGAGGATGAAGAGGGCATGAACACACATAGGCATGTATATGAGTCTCAAGTGGATCTTAACCACCTAGAAAAAAGGGACAGGTGGTGCTTGCAGTTTGTTCACTGCTTTATGTCTTCTGATGCTCGTTTTGTCAGGCAAGTCCTGTGAGGGCTCCAAGCCTCAAGGTGCAGACTTTTTTGTATGTGTCCCAGTGACAGACCTGCAGGGACACCTGAACTGGTTTTCATAGACTCAGTATGACTTAAGCACTCCACTGCTACCTCAGTTCCTCTGGGTTTTTAGAACCAAGTGGTTGCAGAGCTGGAGGGTGATAAGAAGGGGGAAGCGCTTCCTTTGTCAATGACCACAAGGCCACATTCCTGCCAAAGTTCTCAGAGATGGCTCTTCCTGACAATGCTTCCATCTACCAGCATCATGGAACAAGACATAAAAACAACAAGTGGTCTGCTGGACTACAGCTGGGGTTCAAAACCCATCTAGCCTAGTACATGAAGTGGCTTATTAACACGTAAGTGGTGCTAAAGGTGCATGCCTATTACCCACTCCTAAAGTAAAGACCCTGCTAATGTCCCTCTTCCAAAGGGAATGGTCAGGTCACCATGGGTAGGTGAGTGTTGACTGTGTAAGGCACGGCCATCCAGATGAGGCTGCAGAGCACTTCCAGAACCAGGTGCTAAACTCTGCCACTGAGAGAAGGAACACAAAAAATCCAGCAGTGCAGGTGGATGTGCTTCAGGCTCCATAACTATTCAAGCCCCATTTGGAACTCAACACCCCCTCCACAAGCTGTTCCCTGAGCTCTACCCCACCCTCCTCCCATATGGGAATGTCTCATGGCTCTTGGGCACTGGAAGATGGTTTAGTCTATGGTTCATTATATTAGGCAAATTTGTCCAGGTGGGATGTTTGTCCAACCTTTGCCCATCTTTTATTTATGGATGGTGAACATTTGTCCTCATTCCCCAAGGTGGCAACAGGTTGCTGTGCTTGGGGGTGAAGGACATCAACTCATATGCTGCTTTCTCAAATGACTGAAATCTGGACTAGCAGAAGTCATTCTCGGTTTGAACTGGCCATTGTGAATGACTTTCTGCAAAACATCTCCAAAACCTCCCGATCTAACATGCTTTCTATCAAACCAGCATACTTTTTAATTTCAGATAGAGGTTCGTCCAGTGCCACATGGTTTTCAGTGCCCTGCAGGCTGCTGCGAGTGGCTGCTTTGGGAAAAGTTAAAATACAAACTGAGGCCTTTTGATGGAAGGCAAGGCTGATGATCGTGTAACAACAGGGGCTGTACCTGGGCAGACCATCAGTTAGATATCTGGAGACAAATCATAGGACATAGAGTGCAGATAATGGTGGAAATAAACATGGAGGTGGTAGCAGATATGCCCTTGTAACTGGGGAACAATCTGGTCCCACCCTGACCTTGGGAAGCAAATCAGGAAATCATCTTCTTAATTAATAAACTCTAAAAACACCCATGAGAAAAGAAAATGCCTTTATTCTGAGGTGGGGGCTCTTACATCTCAGCTTGTTTGGTTTTTGTTCTTTTTTTTTTGTTTTNTTTTTTTCTAAGGCAGACATAAAAAGACTCCATAATTTATTCTTAGGACATCTGAATAGTTATTTATTGAGAAGCCACAGTTCTCACACTTTTACAACTGTCGGCTTGTATAAGGCAAAAAAAGCAAGATGGATCACTTACACAGAAAGTAAAAGCTCTGGAGGAGGGACTGATGGACATGCAGTTACTGGTCCAAATGCAATGTACATGACATATATAAAAAACATTGTGAAACAGAGGAATTGTAAATTATGGGTACAATCTACTGAAATAAATATTCAATATATTATTATAAACACATTTGTATAGTCTAAGATTGTAATTAAAGTTGTCTTTGTACATACACGGTTATTTGAAATTTAAACAAAAGTGTAACATTTAGAGGAGCAAATGTCAACATAAAACAACTGCTTTGGACTTGTAATGTGGCATGATATATCCATAATGATAGGATTAATCTGGTGTGGCAATTAGAATGACTAATCCTTTGGGATGTAGCCTCTATGGAGTTAACTGCATATTGAAGGGAAGAGCCTGGTACATTAACAAGGATGCAGAATGATTCAAACTGCTGTCTGGGTTTGTTTGTTTTCTGTTTTTTAAATGAACAGAGAGAACAAAAAAAAAAGTGTAATTGCCTCATTCTTTTAAAAACAAAGCTGGGTTTGGGTTTTTTTTGTTTGTTTTTTTTTTTAAATTATTATTAATTTTAAGCAGTTGGCATCCACAGAAATGAAACAAAGAAATGAAAGGACTCGATTCACTCATCTTCACAACAATTTACCATCAATGTATATACAGTACATTAATGAAGCATTGTTTAAACTTTAATTATAACAGGGACACACCTAGCATGTTTTCTATGTAGTTTTTTCATTAACAGTATTAAACAATGGTGCTCCATATTGCTTATGAACATATAGATATGAAATTAGGAAACCAATGAATCAAAGAGAGGTGCTAATCTTATTACCACACAGCTAACATGGCATTTGTATTGGTAAACTTCTCATGGGCATTTAGAGCTGACATAAAAATTCCTAATGTGGCTAACTGAGTTACAGACGAGGTACATGCACGGATACCAGGCGACCCCCCCCAGCCCAGCCAGTCTTCCGGGCCAGCTTCCCTAGTCGTCCTCTTCATCTTCCTCATCGCTGTCCTTCATCGTGATCCCTTGGAGCCCTCCACCTTCACTGACTGACGCCGTAGCCTCCTCTACCGTCAGCCGGTTCCGGATGGTCTCGTAGGTTTTGCTGTTCAAGGTGGAGTCCAGCACGCCTTGCAATCGGAAATCCCGGTACGTTTTCTAGAGTGGGGAGAGGCAGGGAGGAAGGAGACAGCACAGGGGTCAGGGCTGACACCGGCTCCCCCGCTTCGCTGCAGGTGTCAGCCCGTGTCCCTGCACCGGGGTTTGGGGCCACTAATGGAAGAGGCTGGGGTGCCAGGGACGTTCCAGCCCTGGGGACGTTCCAGCCCTGGGGACGTTTTGCATCTCCCCAGGCAGTGCAGGAGGGGTTTCTCTGCCGGCCACTGCTTTGCCATGGCAGAGGTCCCTTCAGGCTGCCTTGGGCAACAAGTTACGGCTCTGCAACTCCAGCCCGGCCCTTGCTGGGCCTGCAGGTGGCCGGGCTGGGTGGCTGCAGGCTTTGAAGCAGGGGTGTACTGGGGCCTGCTCAGGGGAGCTTTGCATATTGGTAGGCTGGGGTATAAAAGACATGGAAGCATCAGATAAGGGCTCTGCTCCTGCTGACTTCCCTGGCTTCTGGACGCATTTGCCCTGTCTGTAACATCAGTTACAGTTCTCCACGTAGCAGAACACTTATCGCCCATAACTGCAGATGTGATTACACATCCCCAGAATGGTCTGTATTAAACAATCCTACCTACGGTACTGAGTTTAAATAAACTAAGTCTGGGATACTGGAGAAAATTGTTGATGTATAAACATAAGCACACAGCATGTGTTTCTTAAATCTCTTTTTCTTCACCTAATTCTGAAACTGGAATTGTATTTCCATGGTTAATTACATTACCCTTGTTACAATCAGTATCTCGCATCTGAATTTAAGTTTAAAATCTTCCTGACTCTGTGAGATAAAACTCTGTCCTTGTAGTTCATTTAATTGTGCTGTGCGTGGAAACTATTTACTGTTCTGCTATTTCAGAAAGTCCTTGGATTTGTTGTAGCTGCTTCTGAATGTAATATTGGTATAAATAAAGCACAAGGCAGAAAGCTTTCCTCAGTTAGCTGACAAGTAGAAATAATTTGTCTGTGCCTGTTGTTTTCAGTTATGAAAAGCACATTTAATACATTTCAGTTTTAATTTATTCATGCCTTCAATGTGTTCACTGCACACAAGACCATAAACATTATAAAATACTAGACCAAAAAACATTAGATAGAACCTAAAATGATCAAAAATATATTTACCCCCTTCTGTGATCTTATTATTTCATGTAAACCACTGTGATTTCACACTGAAATAATTATCATTAGTCCAAGGCATGCACACACACATATACACATACAAGTGCACTCAAGGAAAAAAATGTTACTTTCAGGGTATGTTATCTCACCTTTGTGATCTCTTACAGTTGATTATATACACCCATTGTAAAAGAAACGACTTCAATTAACTATGAGAACAATTGTCATTTGCATTCTGACAATAATCATGAGCCATAGCTGGGCTTAAATGTTTCTAGTAAAACCGTGTTGAAACCCTTTGGTTTGATTTAACCCATTTTAACACCGGAGTTCATTGGTGTAATGAACATGTTTGGCCACAAACAGGCTAATTTTGGTGCACTTACTGTACAGGTAGGGTCAAACAGCAATATTGCTTCCTTTTTTCATTCAAGCAGTTACTTCGTTCTTATTTTGCATCTATATGCATTCCAAGGTCTTGTTTATCCTTCTCTACATGCCATACACACAAGTATGATTTTTAAGAATTTTAATGAATGGCTTATTTGCCAGTGACAGTTTACCTACAAGAACATGCCGTACACATGCAGACAGACAGACAGACCCTCATACACACATGCTCCTTCCAACAGCAAGATGGTATTGAAAACACATTGGATGATTACCTTTACTATCCTAATGAGAGTTTTCAGCTGGTAAATGTGAAGCTGCAGGTCCATGCGGTCTGTCAGCCAGGTGCAGACAACATTCATCGAGCTGGTGTACCATTGCTGCAAGAGAGACAGGACTTCTCCAGCAACCACGTTAGGGCTGCGTGCTATGCTCTGAGTAACATGGGCTGCACCCAGCACGCACTCAGCACCAACTTGTCCCACTAGCCAGCCTGTTCATGGGCTATGACAGACTTAGAGGGGGAGACAGGCAGCCTCTTTTACACAGAATTTTCATGCATGAGCTTTTGAATTTTAATAATAACAACAACAAACTTATTAGGAGGGGTAACAGCCACTGGCAACACCACAAGATTTTTGTAGTCCGATTTTTCCACTGATGAGACTTGCCAGCAGTGGTGTGTGCTTGGCCTCATCCAGTTTTTAACCCATTCTGTCCCCCTCTCCCCCCCAGCAGTGAGAGCACAGTCCTGCCTTTAAGTGTGTCAGACCCGTACTCAAGCTACTTACCGTCTTGCAATTCAAACACGACAAGCCACAGGGCGAGTCTGGTTCCCCAATGCCGAGCTGAGGGGAGGCTCGTGCGGGGCAAGGGTTGGCCGCAGGTGAGGATGCTGGTGTAAACATCTACAGCCACCTGCCCAGGTCGCGTGGGAAATGCTCACAAGTATGAACGATGGAAAAGCAGCAAAGAAATGAGCTTGTTTCAAGCTGTTGAACTCACAGGGTCCCTCCCAGGGCTGAAATTTTGCTGTTTGTCTGTGAAAAAAGCTTGCAGCTGTGTGGCAGCAGCCTGCCAGCCCCCTGTGTAGGAAGTCTCAGGTGGGCTGTGGATCAGCGCCCTGCTCACACAGGGCTGGCATTGCACATCTGACACCCCACAGATGAGCAGCAAGCCCTTGAGATAAGGAAAACCAAGGGCTGTGGTGGTGGGGGATCACAAACCCTCAACAACTGATTACAGTGTGGTCTCTATACAGAAACACGTCCTGCCTTTGTACACACAGTCACACCCTTCTTTCAGGATGTCTTTTACACGCTTTCTTACACACACAGAGAGATCCAAACCTATACTGCAGACCAGCTGCAATTAATCAAGAACCAGTCAAAGAAAAACAAACCCCACCGGACCAGTTTATAAAAGTCCCGATCGAGCACTGTCCAGTTTAGTCTGACCTGCAGCTTCCTCCCAATTAGCCTAAAACCTTCCATCAGCCTAACACAGGAATGATGTCTTCCCTTCACCACACCCTCGGGTGGGGTTTTCTCACACAGAGATGTTCCCTCTTCTCTCCAGCTGATGAAGCTGCCAGTGTAGGAGGTGAATGGAGACAACTGAATATTCTGTAATTGCAAAGCTGAAGCCAGTGACTTGTCACCCTTCACCAAGTGGCTGAGAGGCCAGCACCTGCCTGGGAGCAGAGTGAGGATGGTGCTGCTGGATGTGTGCCTTCAACACTATCAGCAAGCACTGGGTAGGGCTTAGCTGGCAGCATTGGGATTGCAGACGCTGCTGTCTTGCAGCACCCACAAGCTGGTACAAGGCTCACCAAAATTAGTCCAACCAGCCCAGCATCACATAAATGTAGGCTGGACACACACTAATGAACTGTATGGTAATATACCTGGGAGTTGCTAACCTCCACCAGGAGCAGACAGCAGAGGTTAGCCATGCTGCACTGGAAGGTTTTTTTTTTTCCCCCACTTCAATGAAGACGTTCCTGTACTTCTATTTCTACACAACTTCTTCTAAAATAGAGCAAATAATGGGATGGAAGAGCCACCAAACAAATGACACGTGGTGATCTCTTGCTTGATGCTTACATCTTGTGCAACTTGTGGCAGAGATTCCTGCTGGTCCTTCATCTCTAAGACAAAGATCTGGCAAGAGCAAAGAGCTTGAACAAAACTATTTGAGACAGGCAAGCAGAAGCTCTCTCCACAACAGAACTGAAGCTCAGATGCTGTTAACTGTCACCTGAGGTCCTGACATTAGCTTGCTGTTGAATTGCAAGTGAAGGATGCTGGTTAGCTGGTGTAGGCTTAACCAGCATAATATAGACATAGTCTGGTGGGTCTTCATACCTTCCAATCCTGCAGGCTCATCTGAGAGGTCACAGCAGCACTGGGTATCCCCAGAGAGCCCCGGGTGCCTGGGGGTGCTGGGACAGCCAGCATCCAGCTGAGGGGCACGACACAAAGTGACTGCTCTCACTGGAGGATCTGCCAGGATTCCCTTGTAATGTTGGGGGCCCACGTGGACAAAACAGAGCAGTCGTTAATGTTTATATGCTACTTCTCTCCAACCAGCATGCTTAAATGAGTCATGCTCTCGGGTGACATTAGCTGTGACCCAGGGCTGTGTTGGCACATGGATGCCCAGGTCACCCTAACGTCTCCTTCCACCACCTCTTTAAATCAAAACCCACAGAGGAACGAAGAGACTGTATGTTACATACACACACCCTCTCCATTCCACTACTGCCTCATGTCTTCCACAAAATGATCTGCTGGGTGCTTATGTCACCTCTAAACGAGATGAGAAGTCCCCAGCAGGGGCAGCTCCTGCCATTTGTTTGTCCCACGCTGCACACACCTACACCCTATGGATCTGTATGGATCTGAAACAGAATTACAGAGTCTGTCAGGAGGTTATCAGCAAGGTGACTTTGCTGCTGTGAGACATCCAGATAAAGCAAAATGAAAGATTTTTTCATGTTTCAGGTAGGCACTTGAACACAGAGATGCAAACCCCTCCAAAATCTGAATAGTAAAAAAAAAAATCTGAATAGTACCTCTCTCCTCTTGAGCACTGGCTGACAAGGGCTCAGCCAGGCGTAGTGCTTGGCTGCATGAAAGGAGCTCTCTTTCTCAAATCTAAGTTACTCCAAAGACTTTCTGCTTTATGAGAAAAAGACAAAGTCTAATTCATTGATCTTGATACACAAAACCGTCACGTCACTTTCATAGAGCACACACCAACTGCTGAATTTAAGCCCTGCATATTCATAAAAATAAGTTAGCCCATAAATTAAATGTTCCCTTTAGCTATCACTAGTGTTGATGTGCTATAAGACGCACAAGCCCTCTGATTCATGACTAACCTACCAAAGCAGATAACATTTGCATATGATTATATTATTAAAAAAACAACAACAAAGCCAAATGCTCTGAAGCAGAAACGTGATCATTTCAGACAAAAGAGTGCAGTGTGGTCCTGTAGTGACACCAGCCGCCTCGCTCTCCCCGGGTGGGTCTGTCATTCCCTGAAAGGAAGGAGGGTGCATGCTGGAGACACAGGGCTCCTTGGGGCTCCAGCTCCAGGCTTGCAGCTTGTCCCCATAGAGAAGGTGCAGAGGGCACTGCCCAAATACTGAACTTTGAGGCCTTGCACGGGGCTGCAACACCTTTTAGGCACATTTCTGGAGCTCCAGTACTAGCTATCTTGTGGCATGTACACACCAAAGTAACTGGTATAAATATACTTCCTGAAAACTTTGCACACCTGGTTGTAAAGAACGAGCAGACCTCATTGATGGTCTCAGGCCCATGGACCTCAACTCCTCATATAGCTTGCTGCTGCACATGCACATGATTCTGCTAGCTGGCATCCTTGCCAGACAATTTACACTCTGTCTGGGGGCACAGGGTGAGGAACAGCTGTGGAGGGTGCATCCTGGTGGATGTCACACATCCATTGGGATGCCAGTGGGGAAGGGACCATGGCTCCCACAGAGTCAAGCCATGGCCCTTCTGCCTGCTGTGCGGTGTGACCTGGATAACAGCAGTGGAAATGCAAACAGGTGATCTTTGGGTGCTATCAGAGTCCAGCAACAGCAAGTAGATACCGTGTTTGCATGGTCAAGAATTCAGTCCCTCTTTTCAGGTCAATTTTCCTGTTCTCTTTCTGTCTTTCACAGCAACTCTCATCACTGTGTACTAGCCTAGGTATATGAGGTGGGCCACGGGCTGGCTGTGATTCTCCTGGACAGGTTATCAGAGGATCTGAAGCATCCCAAGGGTG
Source organism: Chloroceryle aenea (assembly GCA_013399075.1). Lineage (NCBI taxonomy): Eukaryota > Metazoa > Chordata > Aves > Coraciiformes > Cerylidae > Chloroceryle > Chloroceryle aenea. The sequence goes on from VWZY01004812.1 coordinate 651,474, forward strand.
GCTTTCTATGGCTGCCCACCCAACGCCCCAAACAGATCAAGCACTGAGCTTCCT
>VWZY01004812.1:651561-721348 GCA_013399075.1 Chloroceryle aenea
TCCCCTTATTACTTTTTTTAAAAGCAAAAGCATGATCAATACGTTGCTGAAATAGCAAGTTTGTCTCTGAATACATAAATTGCAAAAATTGATATGAATAAATCTGCAAGTAACACACTGAGTGTGGCACATTTTATCAGGAAATAAAGCCCTGTGCTGGGTTCCTGCGCTTTCCGGGAGGTGGTGTCATTACACATACACAGGAACATCTGCAAACCCCCGTCTTCTTTGGTGTGAGCTGAATGGAAGCATGACCCCCTGTTCCTTGCCATGAACCTTGAGTTCACACTCATATTTTACATGTTACAGGAAGCCACAGCTCACCCCAGGGGTGCTGCAAACAGAATCTCGTAAGCCAGATGCAACACTGCTTCTTAAGGCACCTGAAGGAGCTGTATTCTTCATTCAAAAGCTTACATACTAGTAGCTTAAGGTCACTTCAGCTTTTGTAAAGAGTGGGACAAAACCAGGAATGCTTATAGGGCTGGGTTGTCAGCAGGGTAGCAGAGGGATTACAAGGAACCTGTGACTCTGCCTCTTTCTGCCTTTACTGGTAGTTTTTTTGTGTGTGAACAAGTGCCATACAACAGATTGAGGCTGGTATAAAGGCCTGGGACTGTGCAAGAGCACCCCGCTGAGCCTCAGCTGTGCTTGCAATTAGCAATAGGCATGAAATGATTATTGTTGTGGTGGCTGATGGCAATCTGAAGTGACAAGTTTTATGGGGGAAGTTGTAGTAGGGATGTTCAGCAAGTTTCTGCAAACCATTAATCGAAGGCTGCAGCACAGTTTAGTCAAAGCTATTTTATGTCATTCCAAAGGTCTCACAAGGATGCTGAAAGAATATTTTTCTGCTCTCAGTGCCTTGGAATGGAGTTTTTCTAGGTCAGGGATTCTTTACTGCCCTATTTAGTGTCAAAAATACCCATTTGCCTCAAATTAGCAGAAAGCTTGTAGTTAAGGGCTAGAGATTAGGCATACAAAATTACTCAGCAGGTGACTGCTGGGTGGATTTGGGGGTTGAGAAGTCTTTAAAACTGACTACAAGACATTATATACTTCTGACAAAAGAACATAGTAATCCTACCTGCTTGCTTTAACCACTGTTGTTTGTCTATTATTATGTGCTTTAATGCTCATAAGAGCAAAACTACTGGTGATACTACTCAATTACCATAGTAACTCTCCCCTCTGACCTCTCATTTCAGTACTCACTTTCCAACCAGAACCAATCCAAGCAGGGCATATCTATTTAAAACTGTGACACACTGCACAAGGAGGCTCCAAATGCCTGCTGGCTCCTTCTCTTTGTCCGGGACGTGGACTTGCTTTGAAATGCTGAAAGGCAGCTTTGAAATGAAGCCTTGAATTTAAGGTGTTTCGAAGGTGAGGGGATGGGTATCAGATGTCTGCCTCTGCAGCATCCCTGAGCCAGTCATCACAGAGTGAAGGGACCACAGAGGTGGGAAGGGAGAGAGGAACAGGTTGACTGTGAGTCTTATTTCCCAAAGGAAAACTGAACTCGCTGTCAGACAATCGCCCTTTCTCAAAGCAACTCGAAAAACCAGGAAAAAAAAAAAAAAGAATGAAAAAATTACCGACTCTTTGTATCTGGTGTTTACATCCACGTCCAATGGGTCAGAAGCTCAGCTGGTAGAAAGCACAGCAGGGCTGTGCTGATTTACAACTGCTGACAGTACGTGACAGCCAACAAAGCCATGTCCATCCCCATCCTGGGCAGCTCAGAGATCAATTTTGGTATTCGGCGTTGTCACATGCAGTCGCAGCAGCCACCTCCCCTTGGCAGGTGTCGGCTCCACAGGGAAGGTAGGGAAGCAGCCACGGCACCTCAGGACCATGTTTTGTGGGGACCAGCTCTGTGCACACAGCTGCCAGTGCTGCGTGAAGCCTTGCTTGGTGAACAGGAGCTCGAGCTCTTCTGGTGAAGTCTGACTGCCCGAAGGAGTGTGTGTGCTCCTGTGTCCACTCGCAGCGTGCCCTGTACACACACGCAGCCAGGTTCGTGCACATGGAGCTGGCTGCAGGACCGAAACCCAAAGCCCAGGCTGCTTGGTGGCAGTCATGGAAGGACCATTCTTGTCCCTCCAATCTTCTGTGGCCACCAAAGTGTTCCTCTCCGCCTTCCCTCAAGCTGTTGATCTAAGTCAGCCATTGGAATTACAAAGCCTGTTAAAGACAGTAAATGTGCAGCATGGAGCCTTGTGGCCAATGCAGTTTCCAACTCTTTTCTTTCAAAAAAGAGAGCTGCTCTCAGCAAGCCTGAATGTAAATGGCAGTGTTTGTGGTCCCAATTTGAGAGCCTCCTCCAAAGGCCAGCTCACCTGGAATGCTGGATGTGGATGAGAGCAGTGGTAGGACCAAGCTGAGACTTGCCCTGCTCCCAGTCAGCATTAGCGAGGTCTCGGCCGGGCTACCAGAGCTGAGCCCTGTCTATTTTTCAGGCTGTGTTTTGGAAACCCAGGTTTTGTCTTGCTGCAGAAAAAGACAAGCTGTCCTCCAGCCGGGACAGTGGTGGAAAAGCAGGGACACGGCCTTGATGACAAGGTGTGACTGAAACTCTTGAGTTAAGACATGGTGGTGGCCCCAGAAGAAGACCTGGCACAGCCAGGGTGGGTAAAGAGCCACAGTCCCTCAGGTGAACACATAGATCTGATCTCAAGGGTCAGTGAGAAGACAGGAACGGACATTCTGCCGCACGATGAAGAAGGAAGAGGCACATCTCTCCCCTGCAATCATATGTCTTCTGGATGGCAAGAGGAGACCTGCCCATGCAGCAATCTCCATCCCATGTGTTCACCAACTTTTCTTCCTGCTACTCAACAAAACCATCCTCTGCACTGCATATCACTCCATGGTGCCCTGCTTATGGGTTCCCTCTCCCCTGCCATTTGACCAGAAGAGCCATCCAAAGAGAGATCAGAATTTTATGCTACAAAACCTCCTCCTCTGGTGCAGAGGGTCAAACCTGCAGCAGGGTCAGCGGCTCAGGCAAAAAGCATCTGTCTCGCTCACATCCTGGCCGTGGCCATGGGTGGCATCAGTAATAACCCAGTGACTCTCGATTTACACCTGCCGAGGATTTGGTCTGTTCCTGCACTCCTGGCAGGGACCAAGACTCAGGGGACTGAGTATTATGCCTGGAAGCAGAGAAATTGGTGTGACACTGCCCACGTTACAGAAATGAAGTTTAGAGGCTGTGGATCTATGAACACAGAGCTAACCAGAAAATAAGCAATGAGTTAATATCACAGGCATTGATCAGCTAGTCTTACAATTAATGCTTCCAATAAAAAAAAAAAAAAGCTCCCCCTTTTTATTCAACAGACTAAGAAATTAAACACTTGTGGGCTCATTCTAAAGAATGAATGAAATTGAATAAGCTACCTAGCACTTGAGATTCCCAGCGAGTGCTTGAATAGAGCAAACCTCCTGAGTTGAATGGATTGCCTTTTGGGACCAATTTGTCTCTTTTCACTCTTTATTCCTCCTTTTTTGCTGACAGATGTACAAAGGCGGAACTGCGCTGTGCAGCTTAGCTACATGCACCCACAGCAGCTGTCACTTTTGTCGAGCAAGTTAATCAAGCAAATGCCACCATATCCCACTTTCTATAAGGAACAACATGTTATAGACAGTAGTCTTGGGAGACAGGGAGGGAGGGAGAGAGACTTTATTTTAACTTTGAGTAGCTGGTATTTTTTTTCCCTCTGTGTGTGTAAAAAAAAAAAGACAAAAAAAAAAAACAGATAAACTCAGTAGCACAAGCTGACACTTTTGTTTTCCTGTAGAACAAATATTTAATATGATTTTAACTCTAATTTGTACTAGAGAGAGAGCTGTCTGGTTTTAATTAAATTTAAGGGACTTAGTGGAACACAGTTAAAAAAGAAATGGAAGCTTTTTGTTTGCGTTAACGCTTGTTGATAATAATATATTGATTGTCAATTGCTAAGCCCAAAAGATTAGTGTAGTAAATACCATTATCTGAATGCCACAAGTGAAGTGCTAGCTTCCCGTCCCTGCTTTTCCCTTTGTGAGGCAGTTTGAATCACTGGTTGTTATTTATACATTTTCTTTGATAAAACCAACTTGTGTGGCTGATTTTTTTTTAAACCCTGCCTCATTAAGTGCATAATAGCATTTACTTGTGGGGCTTTCTGCTTTTTAGCCTTTCAAGCTTAAGCTTATATTCCCCTCTCACAACCATGTTTCAAAACTCGGGATGTTCACAAACAATTGGATACATACCAATATTGTATATATCAGATGCTCTCTTGCTATTGCCAAAGACTAGAAAATAACAGAACATTATTTGCAAAGAGTAAATAAATAGTTATCATTCTGCTACGCTGCCACACGCCAGATAGTAACATTGTCTGATCATTAGGTAGCTTTTCTGTTGCACGTAATTCTTTAGGTGCATAGACTCGTTCGGTATGAAAAAGTCAACATCACAAGTAGGTCTTTTGGTGGAGACCTACAGAGCACACAACAGCAAAACACTTGGTTTGTTATTAGAAAGGTAGCTCCCCCCTAGACTCACGTACTATTGAAAGTATCTTCTCTTTCATAAAATATATCCGAGTTTTGGTAACAGATTGCACCGTGCTAATTTAACTTCTCCATGGGGTCTTTGGCTTGGTATGTTCCGAAACTGAGCACGCAAATCAGGAGCGTTTGGGATATGTGGACTGCTTCTGAAACTCTGGACTCTACATTTGCATCTCGCCCGTACAAGCAAAACTCCACCAGACATGCTTGGCAGGGCTCTGCCTACACCCCGGCAAGCAGTCCTCACAAGAGGCAACATGACCCTCATTTTCTGAATTAAACCTCTCTATTAAACTCCATGTTAAATTCTACAGATCTAGTAAAGCACTAACAATTTAATAAAAATCCCCTGAAGACTCAGGGTTTTGCCTGTTTTTTCTTAGAAGTTATTACTTTATCAAAGCCTTGTGAATCTGTCTGGAGTCTCCCAGGTCATACTCACACTGAGCTATTACTGAAATAAATGGCTGTACTGTTTTTTCCTGTTTTTTTTATTGCTATAGTGCTATCACTGCAAGTACATGCATTGTATTCAACATCCACTCCAGTGATGTGATTTCTGGATGCCTTTTACTCTATTTTATATTCCTTAACTGATACATTTCATTCACATTGACAATGTAGCTACACAAGGAAGTTACAAAGTCAAAGGGTCTCAATATTAAAATAATTTGTATTATTATTTAATAAAGTCACAGTCCCAGAGTTGCATAATAGGGTTAAGCTGCTAGCCAGAGCAACTCATCATCTGTCTAAGATGCAAATGGCATCACCGAATTACATTATCATTTTTATCCCCCCCTTCCCTTCACAAAAATAATCCACAAAAAACTTTGAATCTCGCAAGAGCTTTGCTTTCAAACAGGGAAGAAAATTCAGAATAAAAGCTGAGACAGAGACCCAGGCGCACTGGAGTGCCACACGCTTTTTGCAGTACATATGGCACCTGAGATCACCCACTGTTTGGGGATCTCGGCATTGGGGTGCGCTCAGGCTGGCGCTTCACCCTTAATTGGCTTGAAGTTGGACCCGATGGGGCTCGGCAGGTCGGTGCCACGGGTGTTAATGGGAGGGAGGTGTGGGACTCCTTGCGGTTACAATTTCTGCGTCTGCTGGTGAGATTGCACAATTTCCCTGCTTGACAAAGGGCCACAACTTACACTACATGCTCCTTGCTGCAAACTTCTCTCAGCACGTAAACCAAAATAATTCTATTCCTTTTCAGGGAGGAAAAGAAGGACCAATATCTTCTGTGTCAGTGGGGCCAAGGTCCCCAGCAAATAAATGTGCCCAAGAAGAACATCTCTAACACTCCCCTCTTTCAATGCAGCACAAAATCAGTTAACACCTAGACGCGTTTTGTGCAGCTGCAACTCCACACGCCTTGACGGGTGCAGGTTTGTTTACTCTGCACGTCAGTGGCTTTGCAGGCAATCTGTGTGCTCTCATCACACAAGCAAAGCTTTCCCACAGCAGGTACATGGCCAGACAGAGCCAGAGAGGGACCTGCAGATGGTACTGCACCTTCACCAGAGGAGGAACAACTTTGCTGCTGGGGATATAATGGCTTGTTCTTATTCAGGTGTTACCAAGCAGTACATGAGTGTGGTCTACCCTGCTAGGGAGATGCCAAAATCTCTGTCTAGGCAAGAGCCACAAAGTCCCATCCCTGGCAGAGGTGAAGTCAGGGAGCCACGGGACAGGACTTGCCAATGCTCCTGGGGTGGATCTCCCTGGAAGAGTACTGCAGCGTTGGCTCAACGGATGGATGTGGTGGCTGATGCTCACAGTGATTCTGGAAGGAAGGTTACTGAAACCAGTCCTGAAAGCACCTGTAACTTCTCTCTTATTTGCTGTGTCCTCAAACCAGGGACACCTCATCCCTAAGGGAAGGCAGGCACCTGGAGGTCTGCAGAGAGTGGGTGCCTCTTTTCCACCTGCAGAAAATGCTGCCTTTTGGGCAACATGTCCTGGCTACATACAATCCTGAGCTGGGAGGTCCTGCCTTTAGAGGGCACGCAGCATCCCGTGTACCTGCATGCAGGGAACTGAGATCTTAATTGCACCCTGGGTACACTGTCAGGTTGGCTCTGGGTGCTGGGCTCTCTCTCCCTTTGCTGTACATACAGCTCAGCAAAAGCACAGCACGTGCTGGTAACTGTCAAATAAAACTCAAAAAAACCTGCTGCATGATTTTGTAGACCTTGGCTTTTCTAAAGAAACCACACTTCTGTATGGATACTGTCTCTCAAATACTTTTTTTTTAACCTATAAAATATCCTCTGTTTATTTCCATTTTTAAAAAAAAAAAAAAAAAGAAATTAAGTTGACATGTTAAAATCTGAGTTTCCAGATAAAGCAGCTTAGTCAAACCAATATTCACACAGTGTGCTGTTTTTTTCTGTCCTGATTTCAGGGCCCTGTTAGTGTAATGCTATAACTGGCTGCAAAGTTGCTCACTAAGATGCCATACAGTAATGCATGCTATGGCATTCTTTAATGATACTTGTAATTAGGAATAATCAAAAGCTGTAACAAAGTGGGACCAGGTAGACTTCAGGACATGCTCTAGTGGAATGGTGAAGTGTTTAGTTTTGATTTGGTTTGGTTTTTTTTACTGTCAATGGTTGGATGTGGTGATCTTAGAGGTCTTTTCCAAGTGTGACAATTCTGTGATTCTGTGATTTTAGGTTTTTCATAGCCTACAAATTTCAAAACAGCAGATACAGGCTGCCCAGATATCTCAGTCCTTAGAGTTTTGTGAGTATGGAAGAAGCAGGATCCCTGGTATCATCCCTGGGGTTACACACTGGAGAAAACACACTGCCTGCCTGAGTCCTGCTAAACATTTTTGAATGCTGATATCATACATCCAGGGTGAGGTTTAAAGAAGCACTGGGAAAGGAAAGAGCCACAGATCAAGAGAAACGAAGTGACCTGGGACGGCTAATCTCGCATGCACTGCTGGCTGGCATGGGCAATGGTAGTGATTGTGTGGGGCTGGATTGCAGGGGGAGAAAAGGAAAAGAGGGATTGGAGGCACTGCTGGAAATCAGACAATTCTTCATTGTCTGTGCAGGGGCTGTTGGCTCACCCCTGCGTGCACCGTGAGTTTCTTTGGGCAAAGGCCCTTTGCACAGCCCGGAGGGAGGGAGCAAAGCTGCCGGCAGCGAGGGGCTTGGCCCTGCACATCTGTGTGCACCGGGATGTCCTGGCCCTTCCCACGCTCCTCACACCCCCGGGCTCAGCTGACAGCCGCCTGGGTCGGGGTTCACGGGGAACACCAGCACCTTCGGGCTCTCCTTCCTGACAACCCACAAGTCTGGAGCTTCAATTAGCTAAGTCCTCTTAAACAAAGCCGGAAGGCAGCTCAGCGCATACTGTGCAACTTGTATGCAGTTGTAAATGTGCACAGGCAGCTCCCGGTCAGGGAGCAGAGAAGCTGCTCAGAAAAAGGCTCTCTGCGAATCAAGGATGCCTTGCTGCCCGCAGTACAGCATGATGGTACCTCTTCCCTAAAACCTACCTTGGCTACTCATGCCTACTGGGAAATAAATGATCTTTCACTCAGCGCCGGCCCTAAAACAAAAATCTCTGACACTTAAAAGCACTGTGCAGATGATGTTAGGAAGCCTATGCTGACCTTAACGTAACGGAGCAATCAGTCTGCCTTCTTAGAATGATTAATGGAAAATCTCCTCTGGAAAAGAAATCAAATTAACTGTCTTCAACCAAATGTCTACTGGAACATGAAAAGCTGTTCTGATAAAGACATTTAGAAGGGAAAAAAACCCCTTACGAGCATGTAAAATCCAGTGACAGATCTAGGACTTATTTTATTAAGACTTCCCCTAAAATAAATTAAATGGAGCCTACTTAAATGAGCACTTCAGGAAAGAAGTTTTGCTAAGGGGAATGCAGGAGAGGCAGGAGGCTACACTCGAGCGCATGTTTGCTGCCGTGTGAAGATCATATAAAGGAGTATAAAAGGACAGGGGTTGGCTCCGAGGAGCAGTGTCCGTGCTAAGCTCCTTTCCTCCCTTCTGTGTGGGTCTGAGAGGGCAATGGGAAGAACAAGAGGCTACAGAAGGATGGTGCACACTGTGCCCCCTCAGGACAAAGACGATATGTCCCTTCCTTGGAAGGTGTATGGATAATTGCTGCCATAATTTTATTTTTTTCCCCAGCTAAGGTCCCTGCAGTGGGACTGACTCCAGGTCTGGGTCCGAGTCTGCTTCAGCAGAAGCTTCTGCGGCAAAAGCTGCACTGCTCTGGCTCCTCCAGAGATGCATGGGGAGAAAATAAGCAAGCTGCACTTCCTTGGGATCAATCTGCCTAATTGTCTTCATTTCACAACTTGCTTGGGAAGGAGGGGAGAGGGAAAAAAAAAAAAAGCAAAAACCAACGCAGAAGAAATAGCTCAGTGGAGGCCATATCAGGATGGGAGTGGGAGAGAGTTAGTGCCCTAATGAGCAGTCTAGCTGCGTAGGAGGGAAACAGGTTGTTGTCTGTCTAAGAGAAAGCAGTGAGTGCGGCTCCAAGCAGATATTAGATGGGAGCCCGGCACACAGTCTGATATCCGTTCTTCCCCTGATCCTGCAACCCATCCTCCTGTGAGTAATTCTAACTCACAGTGAGTAGCTCCACTGACTCACGACCAAGCTTTTGAGTTCAAGAAGGTGAAGGAGAAGGGAGGGTGAGAAGGACTCTCTTTTGGCATTTGATTGTGCCTTGCAAGGCTTACAATCTAGCAAGAAATGCCATGATCCTGCAAGCACGCCTTGAAGGAGCTGCCAAAATTCAAGTGGATAACCCCGCTGAAGGCAAAAGCTTTGATTTTAAGAGTAAGCTAATGCCTAAGTGTCTGTGGGGAACTTGTGGAATCAACGGATCTAGCTGTCGGTCTGTGTTCAGCAATTTTTCAGCAACTCAGGTGTGATACCAGGCTCCAAATCAGCAGGTACTGAAACATTGCTGAGCTGCCTGTGGATGCTCCAGTAAACCCGTGAGAAGTGCTCATTCAGGTTCCTGGGAATTTGTATAAGGATTTTGCTGAAGTCTGGAACTCGCACAGTGCTATGCCTCCTTATTTCTCAATATCTCTGATACTCAGAAGTCATTACCAGCCAAGGGCTTTTGCCTCCCTGAGGGCAGTGGGAAGGAGATGCTGGCTCCTCTAACGGCTGAGCCATGACTTCTCTTGTGCTGCTGGGAGAGGACCTGGAGCGACTGTCTCCCTGCACTGAGGATGGAGCGGAGCAGAGCAAAACCCCAGCCTCCCCCATTGCCTTCCTCACTATGCCTGCCCGGACTGGACCCTGCTGATTCCACTCTCGCCGTCAAGACAAAAAACCGCCTCCGTCTTGCAGAGATGAACGGGCTCGCTTTCTCATTTCAGGAGAAAATACTCCGTCTGGTATCCCGGCTGTGACACAGACCTTTGAGGAAGCTGAACATACAGAGTGACAGTGAAGTGGTAAAACTGCCTTCTGCAAAAAGCATGGTGACTGCTGCCACCTCAGCGGGCTGTATCACTGCGTGATTAAGTTCTTACCAGACTTTTTGGTAAAGGCAACCTTCCTGATCTGATAACTGCCAAGGACAAGCCAAATACGCAGGGTCAATCTATGCACATTTAATCCCCAGAAGGCAGATTAAGTGTATAATTGACCCATATAATCCGTGTATCATCTCCAGTGAAATGTTTTCTATGTCCGGTTTAGGCAGACATGAGGCCCATAAGAAAGCGATCAGAGACAGTATTACCATTGCAGTGGATTTCATCAAAGTTAGAGATGGCTTTTTAATCACTGATCTCAGAGACTGCTAGATTTAAGCAGATGAACTAGCACTAAGCACATCTGTTTTAATCCTTATCTTCTACTCAGGCTGGTGTCTTCAAGAAGTACAAGGAGGAAAAAAATAAATTAATTTTTTTTAGGTCCTTGCAATCTTAGGAGCTTCTCTTGGTGTTTTGATCTCTCATATCAAAAGCATGTTTTTTTTTTTTTTTTTTTTGGTAAGATATTGAATTAATCATCAGAGAGAAAAATGCCATCTGTGCTATTTAGGGACTGCATCAGGATGCTGGAATGTGCAGGATCTCAGGGAGCTCACTCCACGTTCAGTAGCCTTTTGTGTACGTGCTACTTGCCTGTGCTGGGGAGGCAATATTCTCACTATGCTTTACTTTAGTGTTTACCAATTTATGAGGAAGAAAGGTTGGCATTCACACTATTTACTAGCAAATCATAGACTTTCTGGATCAGATATGTTCTGAGGGGTTGAAACCTATACTGTGAGTATCTAAGGCTGTGTATAAAGATGTACACAAAGATATAAATAACTTCCACCAAAGGCCACAACCCTTACAAGTTATGCCTTCAGATAAAATTCTGGATGGATAAACTTTGGACCTATGACATTCTATATGTCCCCAGCTCAAAGGGGACCTGAATTTTGCAGGATTGATCTGAAGACTTGATACCACTTTTAAGATACTTTTCTGAAGATATTTTTCTTAAGATGTTTAAGATACACCCACTTGCCTCTGCCTCATTGTTCCTATAAACAGTCACATTCTGCATGTCAACTCTTCCCTCTTTCCAGGGATAAAGTGATAAAAATGTTACTTTCTGTCAGGCACTACACAGTTTGTCACATTTCTGCATTGTGTGCAAAGCACCACAGTGGTTTAAATCCCAAAGCACCTAGCCATGCACGGGAAAGCAGGGAGCGGGTGCTACAGTGCTATTCTGAAACTCCTGTTACCACTGCTCTCTACCAACGGGCCTTATTACAGTGTTTTAGCTTTAAATGTTATCAAATTAGTGAGCCAGGCCAAGTAAATAAGTCATGTTACTCTGCAGTAAACAGCACTGCCAAAAAGCTAGTTAGGTTTTGATTACCAGCAGAACTCCACGATCAATCTGTTCATTCAATGATCCCAGGAATACAGATTTTTAAAATTAAGATGACTCTATTTCGGGGGTGGTGGTGGGGAACCCTGACTAATTTGCAGAATTAAGAGGATTAACACACAGACCACACAGAAATATTGCCATAATCTTCCGCAAACACCAGTGTCTCCCAAAGAGCACAGCCCTGTTCTGCAGGTGCAAGCAGGGTTCATGATGCCATGGAAGAGAGATGATTTCTGAGCTAAGAAATTGTGGCAAATGCCAAAAAAGATGCATTAACCCAGCTTCTGCTGGGAGATGGCCTAACGCACTCTGCAGCCTCTGCTCCCGGGGGGAAACAAAGGGGAAATGAATGGAAATACTGGGCGGGACTGTGGAGAATGTGGGGATCCAGAATATCCTGGGAGCTGCAAACCCCACCAAACGTGTGCTAGGCAACCTCGCGCCTCTGCTTTGGCGTTACCTGCAATTGCCCAGAAAGGGGATTTAGCCTTATATTGTGAGTGTCCTTTAACGTGAGCCCCCTGAGAGCAGAGGAGCTGCCTGCTGGCAGATTTAAGCTGTTTACCTGTCACTGCTGCATGTATTACCATAGAACATCCTAAAACTGGAGGAAGCTTTTGGCTGGGGTAAGCCAGCATCACAGCACTAAGCCAGTCTTGAAAGTGTTAATAATCTCCTTGCCTGGAGAAACTCTGCAACTTAAAGGATCGTTCCTCTGCTGTGCTGGGGGAAGCAAGAACAAAATCAGGCCCAAGTCTAATTCAGCATCATGAATACATTTTTTTACTATTCCTCTTCTCTTTCTTATTAAAAAGGTATCTAGCACCTAAAATGTCCTTGGAAACCATGACCATCAGTGCAGAGACCAAAGGACCTTAAAGACCCTGTGGCTGTGCTGCTTTGCTGTGTTAGGTAAGGGGACAAAGGGCTGCAGGGCTGTGGCTGAGCTCGGGATAACTGAGTCAAGCATTTGCTCCTGTCCTTACTGAAACGCAGGTGAACACAGCACTGATTTGGATAGGATCTGGGCCCAAGTGACCCCGACATACTCATAAACCCTGATGATACTGACTCGCTAGCAGCACCTCAGCCTTGCTGAGAGCTGACCTCAGGAGCAAGTCAATTCTTCAGCCGCACCATGGTACGGCTGCTCAAAATACAATTCCGATTTTTGGGTGGCTAGGGCTTGGCACGTCCCCCTCTGTCCTTGTGAACCAGCCAAGAGCCCTCAGCTCAACCTGCTTGTGGGCCACACTCACCAACATGAGACACATGCAAAAGGCCAGTGGCACTGGGTCCCAGTGCTGCCCTGCTGGTGCAGCGAACAGGAATGGGACTGGGAATAGGAATGAGAACAGCTCCCACATGTTGTGGCTTCTGCCTGCAGCCAGTGTGGGTCAAAACAGGCAGAGTATTGTAAAAAGTCTACTCCTGACTAATTTATTCCACATGCACCAGGGAGACATGAGGAAAGCAGGGAGGGAAAGAAAAGTTTTATACTTTTTGCTTTCCACCATGGTAGCTGCTCTTTTTTTTTTTTTTTNTGCTTTTTTTTTTTTTTTTTTTTCATGTCAACTGTTAATTTGTTTAAAATATGGCTTGGTAAAACTAAGTACAAGCGGATCAAACTGAAATCAACATTTGTGCTAATTACAGCCTTTTGAAAATTGGAAAGAATGGCCCAAAGAGTACAAACACATCAACTGCAAATCGTAGGGAAAGGATGAGGGAAAAGGCAGTGAGGGCCTTGAAAAGAACAGTCCAGATGAGCTCTGGAAATTTAACTGCTCATGGAATAAATTTCAACACAAACGAGCAATGCACTCGCAGGCCGGCTGCAGATGGAAGCGACAGTCTTTTGTTTTATGTTTTGTTTTTTCTCCCCATGCCTGCTTGATGGGTGATTTGCGTCTGGTGCTCTGCGCTGCAAACCCTCCCTGGAGCGAGCACGCGCGGCGCCCGGAGGAGGCACTGCCGTGCTCCGTGCATGAATGAGGCATTCTCAGTGGATATGGGTCATGCTAGTAGATGTACACAGTAAGATTATTTGACTCTAATTCATGCCACTTGATATAATGTGATAAAACATTTGACATGAGAGATAAGTTCCATTTTAATCCAGTAAGGTACAGGGGAAAGAAAGAGTGGGAATTGTAAAGGAGGAAGAGGTTTCTAAGGGATAGGTAATGCGCAGAAAGAGAGGTATTGAGTGGAGGAGGAGGTTGGCTGGGAGAAAAAGCAGCTTTCCCTGCACACCGAGGAAGCAAATGAGCAAGTAAAGAAAGCAAGGAAGGTTGTTACAGTTCCAGAGCCGGGAGACTGAGAAATGGCACTGCTGAGAGATGAAAGGAAGGAAAGTAGGAACAGAAACTGCTTCAAACAGAAATTGATATATAGACAAATACCCTAAAGGAGACTGAAACAGTAATGCTACAGGCTGGCTGTCAACAGAAAACCTTTGCTATAGAACAGCTACAAGGACAGAAAGGCTGTAACACAACAAGAGCAACAGAAACAGAGATATCAGTTAACATGCATCCAAATCCAAAACAAACGGGCATCACAGGTCACTGTTCTCTTACAGTACAATGAATTTATCTTGTGCAACAGAAAAACAGCTCTGAGCATCTGGGTCAGTTCCTACCATGCCATCTTTATCAAGGAGAATTGTTTCAACTTTACGTTTGGTGTCAGACACCACAAGACAATCCTCCCAAAATACGAAACTTCATTCCTAATCAGCACTGTTTTGGTTAGCTTTTAAAATTAAAATTTAGTATGCTTAATTTGCTGTCAGTTTTGGAGTGCTTGTCAATGAAACACTGCAAAATGTACAGAAGAGATGGCCCTTAGCAAATGCATCTGCCAAAAACCCGGCTCAAATTTTAACAGTGAGAACAATGACCAAGATGTTCTGTTACAGAGAGATTTTCTGCAAGCTTAAACATAGTAAAGGGCTCTCTTAGAAGATGCTGTTCTCTTAAAATCTACGCACAGACAGACCGAGACACAGTAGACTAGAGTGGAGATTTAAAGCAGGCAGAGAGCAGATACGAGCCTTAGTCAGAAAGAAAGGAAAGATTTATTTATTTTTTAAAGCTATAACCGATAAATTTTCTCAAAATGTGACTTATCCTCCTGTCTTATTTTGTCACATTTTGGGTATCTCCTGCTTGGTGTCCAAGGAGGAGAAGGCATTTACTTACATCAAATAACCTTTCTATATACATCTCCTCATTGACCTTATCACGCAGGACATCCTGAGAGTGGCGGACAAATGTCACATAGGCATCAGCAACATCCATCCCCGGCTTCTGCATGAGGGAGAGAAGAAGAGAGAAAGAGAGAAGTGTGAATAGCAGTGCAGGGGGCAGCCCCTCTGTTTAGCCTTGTCGAAGCTTTTCCTTCTTTTCCACCTCCTGCTGTCTTCCAACAGTCGGGCCTTTACTTACCTGATGGACACCAAATCCTGCTGCTTTGTGCCCCATGCAAAACACTGTCTGCAGTCCAATTTCATGCAGAAACACTTTGCACTTTCTCTTCTTTCACCTAGAGCAAAGTTGGTTAGAGGAATAAAGCTCTTCCTCAATGTACTGGTGCTAGGAAGTTGTCTTGCTATCTTTGATGCTGTGGACCTAATGAGTGAACCAGCAAATCAGGATGGAGGTTTGTTGTTTTCTTGGGTCATCTTTTCTATGCAAGCCCTTTGGTTTCTGAAGGCAGAAGGCTAAAAGCCAGAGCTGAGCTCTTGGCTCTTCTATGGTGTGAGGATGTGTGTAGTAGGCAGCTTGTGTTGCAGGAGGCTTCCCAAAATCACCTTTCTTTTTCTGTGTAGATCCATGACTTTACTGCTGCTCTTAAGCACAAACTTGGTAAATGGTAAGTCAGGGAATATATGCCCAGGGAGGCGGTGGAGTCGCCATCCCTGGAGGTGTTTAAAAAACGAGTGGATGTAGCACTTGAGGCTATGGTCTAATGGATAGAGAAAAGTTAGGATGAAGGTTGGACTTTTCAACCCTAATGATGCTATGATTCTATGAATGTTTAAGCCGCTGTTAAATGGCAGGAAGAATACCTGTGCTGTCACATCTCTACAGCTCTCTGCAGAATTTAACTGGTTTTAAACAGTAAATTACAAGCATGCTAGAGTTTGGGAACAACAGCATTTCTTTAAAGAAAATGGGAACTGAAGCAGGTGGATGGGAAAATACTTAAAAAAAAAAAAAAAAAAAAGATCCTGTTTGAGTTCACATTGCTTGATATACTGGAATCAAACTTACCTCAAAGGAAACCCATTAAAATACTGTAACACGAGTCATTACAGGACCTGCCACAAAAATCTTAAATTTCCATGGCACATTGTAAGTTTGTTAATAACTAGTGTCATTAGTTTCCATTACTGTGATTTACTTCAGATCACAGAGTATCATTTCTCTGCAAGATACGATTGTCAGCCGCTGTAAATTGAAGTTAGTTAACACATCTGTGTAATTTCCAGGGTGAAAATGAGGACAGTTTGGAAAGCAGTAGGAAGGGAGTTTTTTAATACAAAGCAAACAATTATCAAGCAAAGGGCCAGTGCTTGGCCCTTGGGAAGCCAGTAACATTTCTTAACACCTACTGCAACAATGACAAGGTATTAATTTGAAAAACAATGAGGACAACACAAATGTGGCAGTAGTCAAGTGTTACACTTTCAAGCAATTTTCAGCACGCCAATTGTGCCCATTTCAAGGTGGCATTAAATGGATTGGTTTGTATCCAGGCAATTGCAACAGCATTTGTGGAATTATATTTAACTGATAGTTTTCTGTTCAACCCCTCTGTGCTCTAGCCAAACAGGCTTTTCTTTCTCCTTCCCCTGGAAGGTAGTGGCTCAAGGATGATGGAGCATCCTCCTGCAAAGGTCAGGTTGCTGTGTGGGGCTGGTGGCTGATTTCATCAAAAACTTGGGGGATGTCAAGGAAATTGTTGTAATGGGGATTTGTTTTCAGAGGGAGGTGAGTAAACAAAAATAGCCCAGATGAGTGATTTGTGCTCTATTTTACTCAAAGAACTGGAGCGTCCAACTGGCTCTGAGGACAGGACCAGAGTCTCACTCCTCTGGCATGGCCACAAGGCTGTGGACCTTCCAGTGGTGTCCCAGATACAATACTTTTGGAAAAGCTTGAAAGGGTTATATAGTATTTTACTGACACTACTTCCCTGGAGGTGCTTTACCTTCCAGGAACACAGAAGCCTCAGAGAAGGCCAGGCTTTATCCTGAAAATTAGTTAAAATAACTGTTCTGTGCTCAAATTCCTGATAGTTAAGTATTTAAGATATACTCAGACAACTTGGAATTTCAGTTGGAAGATGTCCATATTTTCTAGGGCTAGAAATTACTTTTGCGTCCTTCTTTCTAATACTCTCAATATCTTGTTTCTGTTACTCCATGACAACAGGATACCAGTCTCTGTGCTGGGATATTTCAAACCAAGCAAGACCTCTTACTGTTCAAGAGTTTGTCTTTCTCATGCTGAGATACACAACAATTTGGTAGGGAAGGTTTATTTTGGGCTAGAGAGATGGAAGCACCAAATGCAGACAATGTGGTCCATGATGTCTGATAAAATGTATCACATTGTCATGTGACAGCATCCAGAGCAATGTACATACACACACTGTAGATACAAGCTATCAAACTCAACTGAGTTCCTCTTGATTTACACTGCCTGGTCTAACCGAATACAGGATTTGGTGTGGTACATTAAGATCAATTCTTTTTTCATTTGCAATTGCTCAGGATATCTCTGCCTGTAAATGTTACAGTAACCCCCTTATTCCAGGCAACATTAATATATTACACTTCAACTCAATTTAAATGTAAATTTCTGGCAAGTTAAGTGCTCTGTCTAAGAATGTTAAGGGCTTTTTTCCTTATGAATCAAGGTCTAATTAGAGGAGACGATGTACAGTTTTCCTATACCAATTACAGAAAAATGGAAAAAAATTATTTTCATTAACAATTTTGCAAGCACATGTTGCTAGCTCATCACCATTTCCCCAAAGTAATAAAAAAGTCATTTTCTGAAAGAGTAAAATAAACCAACAAATAGAAGAACAAAAATAAAATAGATTAGCTAATGTGTTAGATGTGTGTTGGCTCAGTTCTAACATGTCTGGACCTTTTTGTTTGGAAATTATACTGTATTTGTACAAGTCCAAATGAAGAATTAACAGAATGCACTGCTCCCATTTAAAAAAAAAAATGTGATTCAAGCCAATTGCATAAATATGGTACCTTTTTGACACCATCTGCAAATTATTGCCTAAACAGCCTCGTAGGCCTCCATAAGAGGGTAACTGCTCATTATTAATGCCATGGAGATAGTCTTTCCAGTTCAAACGGTAGAAGTGTGAAGGCCCATGGTTCAATTTTGGCTGCTAATGCACAATGTGGGTTGCTACGCATGCAACAAACCAAACCACAATGCAAATGACTATGACAGAAGTTGTTTAAATTGTGCTTACGGGTACATCCACGTATTTGGAAGCAGCCTTCACCTGTAAAAGGAAGGAGAAGAGAGTTTACATCATCAGTACGTTTTCAAGTCTGCTTATTCTTTAAATTCCTGTAAGAACTTCTCCAGCCAAGACTCGGGACAAGGTAATGCTGAGTAGGGGAAAAAGGGTGATAAAAACCATGCTTCCTGTCTAAAAGAATAGGCAAGGGAGGTATTTTTGTTGTTGTTTTTTTTGAGAGGTAACTTCACTGCTGCTAAAGCTCTAATAGCAACAGATGATAGTGTGGGAGTTGTGTTTCTCCCTCTTCTACTTCAGGGAGCGGGGGAAGATGGGGTTCGTAAGTAGACACTATTTTCTTTGGAGGCCTTGATCCCTACCCAATGCCATGTGTCTCTGAAGGCAATGTCTGCCTCTTCTGCAAGGACCCTCATCCTGGGGACCATGGGAATCCCCTGGTAGTGTGGGCACAATGGCACAGTGGGGCTGGCAGGCACCTGCACCAGAGCGGCCACTGGAAAGTGCCCAAAGCACCCTAATTTTGTCCCCTGGCCAAAGTTCCATATGCAGTGTGCTTCCCCCAGCTTTTCCTGGAACATTAGCTTCCCCCTTTTTTGCTGGCTCTGATGCTGGCAGGAGCTGGAGGGCCGTGTTGGGACAACGTGCCCATGCCATGCAACAGTGAACTGCCCCAAGGCTTTTCTGCTTCTCAGAATCCAAACAGTTACATTTGTTTTCTATGTTTTTTCCTCCCTTTTTAAAAAATGTTATTTGAGGGAGGCTATCAGAGGGTGGACACTGCACTCTGCGGTGTCCTCACAAGCCCCCACCAGGGGCTGTGAGAGCCCAAATTTACTTTGTCTCTGGTTTGCCATGCAGCAGGGTGCACATCGCCTGGCATGGGAGGTGGTGTGGCCCCCAGTGCCAGGGCCAACTCTTCCAGCTGAGCAGTGCCCAGCTGGCCAGAGACACCTTTTTCCCACTGTAGCATAAGGCACCATGTCTAGAAAGAGTACGGCTGGGATTTTCCACAACGCTTCTGCTTTTAATTAGGGTAAGTGTTGCCGGCCATCTTTGTTTGGGTGTAAAAGCTCACCTGCTTTTAAATATTTCTAAAGCTACCATTAAAACAGCCTAAATATAACACGCACACAGTTGCATCTTGGGATGAATAAATTATGTGTCCCGAATGAGAGAATGAATGTATGTGTGAGACAGAATGTGAGAGTGGGTGGAAGCACTCATATGGTGTGTGTGGGGGGTGCATAATTAAGCACAATGAGGCGATACAAAAGACCAGACTGGTGGTAATTGCCGAGGTGAATGCTGCAAGCATTGGCAGCGCCCAGGCTGCTGAGCCGGGGGGCAAGAACAGAGGGAAGGGCAGGCGGAGGGCACCGAGCGCTGCCACTGCAATGCGACTGGGGGTCTGGCTGTTGGAGGGGATGGAGGGGGACAGGGCATGTCCCAGCACACGGGTTTAGGAAGAAGGTTGAAAAATCGGTGTCAAGCCCTCGCTCTCAGCAAAGAGCAAATGCTCATCTCTCTTCAGGTATCTCGGTTTGGACACCTCGCCCTCTCACTGCATATACCCTCACAACTTTCTTGGGAGGTAGCAAAGCGCTATCCCTCATTCCCGATGAACGGCAGCGGAGGAGCCCCAGCCTCCGTGCGTGAAGGCAGCTGGAGCCCATCCAATGGCTGCAGCTCCGGAGGAGCAGGCAGTCACGGCGCACCCACGCCGGTGTGGAGCAGCCGCAGGCAGCGCTGCCCAAGCTAGCTCCAAATGAGCTCTTTTTCTGAGCAGCAAACTAAACAAGCAGGAGGAAAGCTCAGAAAACGATGCTGCTCAACAGCCTGCAGAATTCAAGCTGGGGTCTGCGGTCGGGGCTGCACAGTGCCATGCACCTGTATCTTCAAATATCACAGAGGGCATAAAGTAATGCAGCAGCACCCCAGGAAATCTGCAGTCTGAGTGTGGATGTAGCAATCTTAGGTCCAGCTTAGCACCACCATCTCAAAACACCTTCTTCTCCAAAGCCAAGAGGCGACAAGAATAACTCTGTGAGCTTCCGGTGATCTCCCTCCTCCACCCACAAAAATCTGAGCTTCTTCTCCTGCCCACTCCCCTTTAATCAGAATAATTACTTGTTTTTCTTTAAACTCAGATTTGGCTACATTTAGTGAAATTTCCAAACTGCCGGATGTTGTGTGATTTTTGCTAGGCTGCCGTTTTTCACAAATTATGTGACTTTGCCATGAAACGTCTCAGTTTACCATACAAATTTTGTGCAGAACAAAAATAAGATCTTTTACTTCTGCCTCCCTTGGGTGACATGCAGTCTTTAGATCTAATTGCTGTAGGTATAATCCTCCACCTACAGAGGCCATCCAGATTAAAGGGAATTTTAGCAGCTGCCATTTCTGTGACTTAGTGGATCCACATATGCAGATGTCCAGCCAGGACCTGGGCTGCTGCCGCTGCGATGCACTTAAATGTAGCAACAAACGGAACAACAACAACAAAAAAGTCTGGCCAAATTTAGAATGGTGTTTTCCTCTCAAAGTGCTCTGCAAGGAGAAATGGCTAGTGAGAATTTATTAGGACAACAGATGCATTAATTTTATCTTGAATTTCGAGGCAAGAATTGGAAATGAGGATATCCCACTAGGTGATAAAACTGTCTGTCACAAGACCCCCAATTACATGTCACTTGCAGAGCGCCTGGAAAACATGCAGTGAAAGAAGTCAGTGGAAGGGGGTGGGAGACTAATGCTTTCTAGAGCTCAGCGGCTTGGACCATCACACTTTGTTGTATTTGTTCAGACAGGGAAAACGTGGGAGGTGGTGCAAGCATGCTGTAACAAGAGAGAGTTTCTCTGTCGTTGCAAAGACTAAACACAGCAAATCACATTACTACTGGAAGGAAGGGAAACTTTGCAAACCCACTGTCAAAGGGGTTGGGGTTGTTCCTCAGCCTCCTCTTGCAGCTGGTGCTGCCCAGTGGCTCCCAGCAAACAAATGGGCCAAAGTGAAATGTCTCTTGCCCAGAAATGAGCAATCCCGCTCCCCTGCAGTGCACCCAGCCTCCTTGCTGGTGGTGAAGGCTCAGCACCTCCCTGGGGACATGCACACACCACACACAGTAACTATTTGGATATACATCTCTTCCCTGCTGGAAACTCAGGAAACTGAAGCTATGGAGGCAGGTTCAAAGGCTGTGGGGCTGTCAGAGTGGGACAGACTGCTTTGCTGCTGCTGGGGCAGTTAATTATCAGTAAGTGTCTGAGAAGCAGCAGAGTAAGGGGGCCTGAAACCCATGCACCGATATTCTGTCTCCTCGCGGATGCCCAGAACCCAAGCGCATACCAGGAGTTTGCTCAGCAATCGAAGGGAGCAGCACTCGGCAGCGTAAACAGTAGGATGTGGTGGGATCACAGTGCAGCATCAACTGAGGAACAGCTTGGATTCACAGAGAAGGAAGGCCTGTACATTACACTGTCTACCCAGGCTGATGCTGGTACTTCCGATGCCTGGAAAGCTGCCGCCTCCACATCCTCTGCTGCTGGCATGCCAGAAATCTCCTAACCCTCTGCAGTACTGGAATGAAGGAAGGCATCCACCCCAAGCCATCCCCTGCATCCCTCCAAGCAGGGATGAGCACAGCCATCGGGCTGTAACCACTCAGGAGTTATTCTGGGAGGAGAGCTGAACTGCAGGGCAGTAAGTGGGACACTCTCTCTTTCCCTCTTTCTCTGAACAGCCAAGTGCCTCCAGCACACCTGAGGAGCTGGGATGTATAGTTTGAACCCCGTGGTGGTTCAGATAAGATGCCAAACTTTGTGTGTCCACAGCAGCCCATGAGCAGAGCTTCTTTACTCCACTTCCTACATCCATCCCTGGGTTCATACGAATCATACTAAACTGCCTCAAACTTAGCAAAAAGAGACCAAGAAGTGAAAACAACAGACAGCTGCAAGGAGCTAAGACAACTTCTGAATAAGATTTTGGAAAGCCTTCCCAGTTTGCAGAGCAGTGCCTTCTGCCTCCTGTTCAGTCTTTGTGAACGAGTGAGCACAGGACATGCTGCACACGCAGGCAGAGGTGACAGTGGGTGAAGATGTTAAAGCAACTTTCCAAGCAAGCCCAGACTCATGAAGTTGGATGCACATCTATCTGTGAGCTGAGACAAAAGAAGCCATGCTTGCAAAGAGACTCGCAAACTTCCTGATGTGCATCTTCAGAATACTTCTGGAAATCAGTTGCTAAGTGTTTGCCTAAGAAGCTGTCACAGCACTTTTCTGGAATACAGCTCAGATTGTTAAACCCTTGCTGGATACTGGGGACAATTTTGCAGAGTTGTTCTTACCCTGTACCTTTCTAGGACATACATTACGTGACGAGCTGTGGATTGGTTCTGCAATGTTAGTGAGAAATGTGGCATTAGAGGCACCTTGTGCTGTGTAACCTTGTGGCATTTCTCCTACCTTGTTCTCTTCTAGAAACACAAAGGCACTCTCCAGATCTCCCCTATTTTGTTTTTCACTACTTGAGATGGTCACTGTTATGGCCAGAAGACTGCAAGCAGTAAACCTGTCATACAAGGTGGCAATGAAGCAACTTCTTTCG
Source organism: Chloroceryle aenea (assembly GCA_013399075.1). Classification (NCBI taxonomy): domain Eukaryota; kingdom Metazoa; phylum Chordata; class Aves; order Coraciiformes; family Cerylidae; genus Chloroceryle; species Chloroceryle aenea. The sequence continues at coordinate 674,191 of VWZY01004812.1, forward strand.
TTAGGGAAATTGCATGTACAGTGCTATGATTTGTTTTCATTTTCATATGCATCCTCAACAGAATGAGCTCCACCAACCTGAATGACTGGAGATGGCTTTACTCTGTGCTACAATATGATGGCCTGTGTATCTTGGGTCCTTATGTACTGTTCATTTGCATAGAGGTTGTTTGTCTATTCCTGTGGGGGTTGCAATGTTCAAACATCACAGTATGGAAGAATCATTATACAGCTGACCTAGTCCTGGGAGAGCAGGATATTACAACTCAGGAAAAAAAACCAACCAAACAACAGAAGAAAGGATAGTTTTGTCTGTACTTACAGTAAATGACAGGAAAGAAGAAAACAAAGTTCCTTCATCGTATCTAGACAGTTTGGCCAAGACTCCTTCCAAAATGGTGACAAACTACAAAGACAAAAACCACTGCAATTATTTTTAATAATTGAACAAGGGTGTAAAAATCAGCATCAACTTCAAAGCAGTCAGAGTTCTCAGCATTGCCAAAGGAACAGATGACCTGTCCCTGAGCACAGTGGGTTGGGGAGTGGGAAGAAAAAAGCATTGCCTTTTGGGTGCTACGTGATCCACTTCTCGCTCGGTGGGAATCACCCCTTGGTGACATGGGTGATGCTGAGGACAGGAGGTGGATGCAGCATGCAAAGAAGCCAGCACAGCCTCTCTGGATGGGGAAGCTGGTAGTTCTTGCTCCCAGTACGCAGTGTCAAGCATGCAGCTAGCTGGGTATTCTTGCAGAAAAATTGAACTGGCATATGTTGGCGGATTATGTTTAAAGGTCTCCACTGTATAATAGGGATGACTTGTTCTCAGAAAGTTTGAAACTAGAGGAAAACACACCCCACCATCTTTCTCCCTATGTACCAATTCCCCTCTGTGTTAGTGCAGCACACCAGACCTACACAACAACCCAAGGGAAATGCTAGCAGCTGAGCTACACAAGAGCTGACTCTGATGAAAAACAATTTCCAAACAATTAAACCTGACATTTTGGAATGTATTTCCCACTACTGTCACCTCTAAATTAATTTCTTAGAAGAGCATATGGTGATCTTGCACAAGATGAGTTATTTTGTCCGCACAAACTTATGCGTAGGAGCAGTGACCACCTCTGCGTGCCACCTAAACGTCCACGAGGCAGCATTTAGCAGTGCAGCTACCCCTGACTGCAGCTACCCTCAGTGCTGTGGGGTGATGCTGATCATAGGGTGTTACCCCATTAACGTAACACCAATTCCTTAAAACCACTTCTGGCCCAGTATGGCAATCCTGCTAGCAGCGTATTACATCTCACGCAGTTCCTAATCATCAAAGAGTCACCATGAAAGGACTGGGATATGTATGATCTTGCCTGTGAGAAACAAGAAGCCGATTCAACATCTTAATGTGTCACATTTTAATGGAAACACACATATTAAAAATGCAATGTTAACAGTGAATCACTTCACCTGAAGCCGAAGGTTACCTTTGCCACTAGGAGTGTTATCATTTCTTTGACGGTTTCCTCAATTAGTTCATCTATTTTTGAATGGTACTGGTGCTAAAGAAAAATAGAAGGAGAAAGGAAGGAAAATATCAGCATTGATCACAGGCAAGAGCTCTTCAGTTGTCAGCCTCTTCCCCTGGTAAACCACAATATGCAGTATTAAACCAAAGAATTATGAAGCTTATTACCCTGTGCTCCACTATACTGGCCAGTGATTACTTACACTTATAGGAGAGACCTTGAATTCAGGAGAATCTTACATCAGTTTGTGAAGCATGGGCAAACCCTGCCCTCTTCTGTGTGCCCACAGCTCCGGGAGCCACACGCAGATGTCGGAGGGGAGGCTTTGTCATTTCTGTGAACACCAGCACCCAGTGCTCCTAGAGACTCTGAAGTCCTTTTACTTCAGTTCTGTGGGCTTTATCCTGTTCAGTTTGCACACAGATTGCACCTGGCAATGAGACACGCCTGCTGCCGGAGGGAAACGGGCAGCCCTTGCCTAGGGCATTGCCAACCACCCAGCCCTCGGAAGGGGAGTGGGGAGGATATGCTGTTCCGGAGGAGCTTGCAGTGGGTGGAACTGCCAGGAATGGTGTTGCACCCTTCCCATCTTACTGCAGCAAAGCACTTGAACCGGTGTTACACACAGGGTTCAGCAGGCACACGGCTCACGTCAAGTACTCATTTAAACACTTTGCTCAGTGACTATAGATTTAGAAAACAGCCAACAAACCAAGAAAAGTCTTTTTGTCTCAGGCAAAAGCCAGTAGGCAGGGCAACCCCAAGCCCAGGTTGTTAGCAGATCCCACGGCATGAGCTCAGAACCAGCTGACCAACGCCAGTGCCTGCAGCATCAGTGTTCCTGAGTCTTCAACCCAATTTCTGCACATGCCAAACCTTGCTTAGCTTTGGGAGCTCTGATGCAATCAGCTGCAATATGGCTAGAATAGGTACTAAAATACAGTCTTCTACTAATTTAGAAAAGACCTGTTTCCAATACAAGATTTAATTAGTGAAAACATACAGTATATTCTTATTTTCAATGGACTGAGAAAATACTGATTATGACTGCTTTCCAACACAAAACATGTGATTTTTCAGTCAAACATTTCAAGCACTGGTGCTAGTCACTATATTCATTACCACTTGGCATTAATATTGTTTTAAAATGTTAACATCAAATCACATTGAAAGAGACAAATCTGCTTTAAATACTAATCAGACTTTGGGAAGGAAGACTGAGAGGGCTTTACAAATGCTAGATGCTGGTCTCAGTGTCTGATCAGTAGTCTCTAAACTGCTCTACAGTTTGGGGATCTTTTTCTATGACAGTAACATATTAATACAGGAATTTGGAAAAAAGAAAATAAAAGTAGGACACACTTACCCACTCTTTAGCAAACTTTTCAGATGATTTGGGACAGAAATAAAGAGGAAAGTGCAAAAGACAGGAAAAAGAACATATGAAGATAAACAATAAATAAACCAAAATCTTTAAAAAAAAGGGACATATGAGAACAGCAGCAGCATGCACAGAAACAATAAGCAATGGAAAATGAAATGTGATCAGAATCTCCTTTCACTGAAATATCAGATTGCTGTCTGTAGTAACTGCAGGCAGTAAAACAGGGGGAAGGGGATGGATCGCACGTAACTGCTGACTGTCTATTATGGCTTTATTTTGTTCTGAAGAGGAAGGTGACTGGCTGTTGACAGGCAGCGTTCAGCACTGGGGCAGCTGCACACTCTTCACCAGGGATGAATGTGCCTGAGGGGTGAACCCTGCTGCAGGTGCAGGGCAGGGCAGGTAGGACAGGGGAACATGGTGCAGCACATCCCTGACAAAGTCCTGTCTGGGGGCACTCAGAGCCTCACCCAGGAAGGAGGACAAGCTGGCACTTCCATGCCACAGGCTGTGATCTGCTGGGACAACTCAGAGGAAAAACATACACAAACAAGCAAGTGGTATTTGCATTTGCAGTTTCCATTCCCACATCTTGCTTTGCAGGTCAAGACATATATGAATTCCTTATGGGATCATAGTTATAAATAATCTGTTTAAAATGGAGTTTTAGCACTTAACAGCTCCCAGGATTGACCTGGCTGTTCCCAGTACAGCTGAAGATGTAGTTGTGGGGTGACAGGGGTCTATAACATCTGGCTATAGGTAGGAGCTGCTGACATCCTCAGCATACACAGCCAGGACCTCCTAAGGGAGATGAAGAAGGGACTGTGCATACATTAGGGTTGTGCATATATTGGGGGTATCATCCCCATGACATTTTCCTTCTGCAACTGTGTTTTCTGTGTGTAAGGCATCACCACTGAGGATTTAGCTAAATTTTTTCATTGGATAAGTCAGGAGTCATTAAAAAATGGCTAGCTATGTGCAAAACGATACACTGTGAAATGCATGGGCTGATGCCTTTTCAATTAAAAGCTTGTTTAAAAAGCAAGTAGAGCTCTCGTGGAATAAAACCGCAGCTCTGAGAGCAGGAGAGGACCCTGTGCATGTATGAAGAGGTGTCACAGGACTCTGATGGCTCATTCCAGTCATGGCCACAATCCCTGGGACAGACTTGGAGGCAGGGCCAGGGCCAGGGCCAGGGCCAGGAACCATGCAGAATAGGGCCCGTGAGGCTGTGGGTCCTGCCCCAGAAATATGCAGCCTGCACGGCCCATGCTTCAGCCCCAGCTCCACCTTGGGGAAATAAGACCTGGCCAGGACATGGTTGGAGAAGGCATCGCTTTGGAAAAGTGACTGCTTGATGCCGCTTTCACAGATGCCTGCCTCATACACCAATGTTTCTAATGGCTCCTTCTATGTTTCTTATGAAAATACTCAAGGTTAAAGATCACATAGCTGGTTTGCTTTGCCCACCATAGCCCCCACTATACAACTGAGTTCATCGCAGCTTTCTATTAGCTCAATTATTACGATCCATAATCAGTGCACTACAATGATTCAACTTGACTTTATGTGATGAGTATCTTGCCTTGTCATGTAACAGATTGTGTGTATGTTGTATTTCTCTAAGGACCATCTGACCTTAGATATTAAATAGAAACATACTAGACCAACTGAGAAACATTTAATACATACATTTATCCCCTTAGATGTATTAAAAATTCAGAGGAAAAATAAATATTTAAGATGGTAAAGTATGTTTACCAAATGTTTTAACAGCTGCCTTTAGAGACAAGGAAATGGAAATGAAATGATGGGTGTTTGTTTCACAGGGTAATGCTCGCAAAATGCAAGCAAGTATCTGTTAAAGTGACTGTAACTGAAGGTGATCTTAAAGGGAAGACCTTTGAAGTGCGAGGGAAACTGCAGCAGCGAGGTCAAATAATGTGTCAAGAGAGTCTCTGCCCACACAGAGCTTGGACCATCAGAAAAATCACCGGTTTGTTTCTAATAAAAATGTCTTCTGCAGTTAGGTCTGGGTACATGCTCCTGTGTGAACGCCGCAGTGGGCAGAGTGAGCCCTTTTTGCTGCTTATGAACTGTCTGCAAAGGGACCACGTATTTAGGAGCCATGCGGCAGCTGCGGCACTGATGGAGGGTCCTGCCTGTGAGTTGTGTCTGTTCATCCCTCCCAGTGGGGCTGTAGGTGGCCCTGGCCGAGCTGTGCAGCTGCCACACACCAGGGACGGGGGACAGAGGGACTCAACAATGCGCAGACCTCGCTGCCCAAATTATGGAGGAAGACATGGTCTCGAAATCTGGTTTCTGATCCCTCTGCTTTCTATCTGACTGCCTTGTAGTTTCCCCAGGGGACTGGAAGAGGTGGGGTGGCATAGTGTCCTGTCCTTGCCAGCTGTAACAACATACCTATAGCTTAACTTGTACCCCCCCAGTGCACAGGTTTAGACAGCTTAAAGCAGAGGAGATGGGGGTAGCTGAAATATGAAGTGGCATGAGCAAATGGAGGGGGAGGTAGGCACACTCATTAAAAGGAAGAAAAGAAAAAGGAAGGGTATACAAAATTCTGCAGCCTTAAATGGTAACTTATGCACCAATAATTTACATCTGCTTTACAGGTCTATTAGTTCAGCTATCTGTCAAAAACCTCATGCCCCAGCAACTGCTGCTTGCCACAGGAGTTAGGTTGTCTCTGAGCTGCTATACCAAAAACTTTCTTGAAGTGGCACAGGCAGATTTTCAGATCTCATCCCCACCGTGGCTGAGACCAGCAGAGAAACAACCACACTGCCGCCTGCTCCCCTCTCACTTGCAGTTTGACTCAGGCCGAATGTGCGTTGTGACTGATGCTCAAAATTTGGAGGCAACTGTGGCAAGCACAGAGCATCACAACTTAGCATGGAAAGATGCATCAAGTGCCTGTCACACTATATCCAGACACAGCTGATAATACCATCAGTCTCATGCCATCTGAATACTTAACCTGACAGTTTTATGAATGCAATGAGGTTGCTCTGTCATGATATTGGAGTCTGCTCGATCTCCAAAACATCCCTGTCCTCATGGACTGTGTGAGTGTAATGGGCTTTGTTCCCAGTTTGCTGTGAGAAGCATCTCAACCATGGCCCTTCCTGGCTGACAGGTCACTGCCAGGGCAGATACTGCAGCAGCTGCAGGCTGAGGGATTTGAGGAGATAAGTGGGTATGAATTTCTGTGTGATCTGCTCTAGTTTTGTCCTGTTCTGGTAGGGATGTTGGACCTGATAATCTTCAGAGGTCCCTTCTAACCCCTAACATTCTGTGATTCTGTGAATATGGAAGAGAAAATGGTAAAGAAGCTCATGTCCAGGCTTGGACAACAAAAGCCCTCTCAGGATCTGTCTCAGCTGACCTGGAGGACAAGGGAAGCCCCTGATGATGAGCAGTATGAAACCTCTCTTGCAAGTTGACTGTCACAAGTAAAACATCATAACTGAAACATGTATAAGAAAAATAAAAAGAACAGCTGGATCTGACCCAAACACCACTGACATCAGGGCAAAGATCCCTGCTGCATCCAGTGGCCTTGGGAGCACATGCTCTCAGAGGAACAGGGTGAGGTAAACAACTCAAAAAACCCCCAACAACTTGCAATGATGGAAAGCTGTAGCGAAAGGACTTATCTAGGAAATGCTGACAAGCAGCAGGACAGGAGAGCTGAACAGTATTTGTGAATTTATTCTAGACTGGTATATGAATATTTAATTTAGGTCGAAGCCACTGCAGCAAAATGATCATTATGATGTATTCAATCTAGTCCAATTTACCATGTCTTTCTAATTCATAGATCAATGAACTTCAACGTGCAACTATAGCTTCAGAAGAAAAAAAAAATTAGCAATTAATTAAATCATGTTTGTTGTTTGGAAACTTGAGTCATTAAGAACCTGGAAATTCAGTATCATCAAGCAGGCTTATTGTAGCCAATACTCAAGCAAGTCAGAGTAGCTGGAATTTCAGTCTACTTTTGAAAGTTATCTGTTTTGGTGGGTGGGTTGTGTTTTTTTTTGTTTTGTTTTTCCTTACAAGCATGATAGCAACAACCTGGCACTTCTATTTTCCTTATATTTATCTACAGAAAATAGTGATATACAGAAAGTGTGTTGCTGATACCTGTCTCCAAGGTGAAGTTAATGACTCAATATAAATGGTCATCATGCATCAACCAAGCTTAAGAGATACCTTATGCATACCACAGTCCTTGCAAAAAGCCACTCCTAAGTGACAGGGATTCCAAATGTTTATAGTCATTAGAATCATTCGAGAGCAACCCTCTGCGTATTCATTTGCGCACTCTATATGAAGGCTAAATCCACAACTGATATAATGTCTCTGAAACTAGCACAAAAGGAGATTGGAAGTTTTATGGCATTGCCTTGAAAAGCTGTGAAGGGAAGAACCTGCATTTTTACCTCTTGGCCCATTTCCATACTGCAAAGCTTTGTTGACTGAGCTTTGGCATCCACCATGACATTAAACATGGTGCATATTGATTGAGGGACTCGGAAATCTGTTGATCGGCTGGTTTTCTGCAGCTTTACTTCAAATGCAATCCTGGTTCTGTTAAGGCAAGTAGAAAAAGACATTTCACTTGCTTTTAAAGATATTGAAGCTATAATAATAATAGTGAAACAATAAAGTTTGAGAAGCCAGCAAGCCACATGCTGCTGGGAGTGTTACACTACAGTTGTTACAAATGCGCTCTTACTAAAAATGATTTTCCAGTCTAAAAAGAAACTTATTTTTCCAGGATACACATTATTTATAAAGGGTGAAATGGTTTCAGGGAAACAGACTTTCTCATGCTTGATAAACAGTGTGATGATGTTACAAACAGCAGTGTCAGTGTACACCTATAATTCGGTTGCATTAGCTGATTTATAATCACAGACAAATAGTGAGCCTGATGTATTAAAGGAAGCTCCTCTTGTTCTTGATATCAACCACAAATAAAAGAAACTCGTTCATTGCTTGACAGAAAGCACATTGACAGATCACTGCATTTTTAGGTCTACATGACTATATTTGCTTGCTGAAAGCTCCCACGTGTCTCATAAGTTCATAGAAGTGGTTTCCCTGAGCCATACCTCCTCACCAGAATACACCTGCAAAATGTGCACGGGTGCAGCTGGGCACCTAGGAACACACACAGGCACTGCACCACCCTGCACCTCGCTGCGCTCCTGAGGTTCACTGAGCTTAAACCTGACGTCCCTGCCAGTTACAAACTGTGTTCCACCAAGCACTTTGTTGGGCCAGGGCTTACAGAATTTCATCCCATGTCATATTTTAAAATACCAAGGCATTTATGACTCTAACATGGGGAACACTCCGCAGCACGGTGGGCATTGCCTTGCCTTTCTTTGGAGCTCCTCTGAAGATTCCAGAGGTACTTCACTAACCTAACCTAACCCAGAACAATTATCACATCAAACAGAATCTGCCAACAAATTAACATAGGAGGTTCAATTTAGAAATAACAAATAATATCAGCTGCAGCTCAGGAATAACTCTGATCTTGAACGATCCCCCCAAGGGTTATGCAAATGAAAACTCATTTACAAATGTGAAACTCCTGTTCTTGGGATCAGAGCCAAGCTGGTACATAGGTCCTCCTGTCCGGATCTATTAGTGAAATAGGCCTTTCTTGCAAGGGCTGCTTTCCTGACAGCACCGAAATACAACCAAGTGTGGAAGGCGGAGTGGCTCCTCCATGGTATTCAACAGTTCAGAGACAGACGCGAAGAAAAATGTTGTGTCAAACTGAAATTGCTAAAGAAACCTTAGCCAGGCCCTGTTTGCAGGTGATATAAATAGGGAAGGCAGCATATTGGTTTACATCAGCAGTGGCATTTGAACTGATTTAATTACCAGTGCCAGATTTAGCCTGGACTCGGGGACTAGAATCTTGATAATTACTGAAAGGACCCAAAGTGACTGGGATTTTCCATCTCCACGCAGAGATGAGCATGTTCCTACTTACTTATGCTCAGAACCATTATATATAGTCATACCATTACAAGTTAGGCCAGGTTTTTACAGAGGGGCAACATATTTGTAGAAAGGCTGAAGCAGTTGGGAAAAAAAAACAGCTTTCAAGCACACAAGCCCTTCTTCCGATGTACCTGGAAACTTGCTTATTTCTCCCAGTGATGTCAGCTGAGCTAACCTGGCCTGATTTCTATAGGGCATCGCAGCTATAACTGCACTGTAGCTATGGTACCTTGGCTTTATTAAAAAAAAGAGAGAGAGAGAAAATGAGTGTTTTGCTGCTAGTGCTGGGGGCAGAGCAGAGAGCAGAGCTCCAGCACTAGGTTTGCTCCTAAAGGATGGTCTGACAACTGGAGGGCAACTGAAGCTCAGTGTTTGTGCCAGCCAAAGGACCAAAGGTAAGCTGCTACAATACAGGGTGACTTGCTTGATGCCAAAGACATCATAGCCATCTCATTTCACTTAAAATGCATTGAGGTTTATTCCAGAATGGTGAGAGAGCAAGCCTTGAGCTGTCTGCCTTCCAGTGGGTGAGTCTCCTGCCTACATCTCAGGGACCGAATGTGCCTTCTCCTATGGTGACGTTGCACATCCAGACTGTGAGGAACGTGTGAACAATAAATGCCATGCTCACACTTTCAGAGTGGCCAGGCAATTGTGGTACAGAACAGCCACATCACACATTGCAGCTAATATTAGCACGTACCAGCTGTATTTGGAACCCATTTTTCCTTTGGTTCGCCTCTTTGTCTACTAATTTCTGCACTATGGAATGCAAAGTTCATTTCTTCTTCCTCCTCACCTCTGATGCCAAATGCACATAAAACACCATGTAAAGGTTGGTAATTTAATCTCAAGATTTTACTTTCAAAATGACAGCTGCCTGTATGTTTAAAAGTTTTTTAAAGAAATCTCTGCTTTGGAAGATCTGCAGGTGAATATCCTATAATGTGGCTGGTGATACAACTGCTTTTCTCAATTGGCAGCAGATGTGAAACTGTGTGCCAAGCTACACACTATCCTCTTTTTGGGATCACTTTTTTCCCTGTTTTTTTTTTTTTTTTCCCCCACGGATCTGTGTATTTTAGCTGGGTGATGGATTTTACTCAGTTATGCCTTCCACACTCAATCCCACCACCAACAAACTGCATTTATAATGACTTGACCTCACATGCTGCACCAAAAAGAAGTAATTTCCTATAAAGCTTGAAAGAATGTGTGATGTCTTATTTTGAATAGTCATTCTCCAGAGTCTCAATAAAGAAGTGCTTGCTTGGAAGAGTCCACCATTCACACCAACAGGGTGGCTTTCTTCCATATCTATACTGGGCAGAAGGGAGCTGGTGCCACCAATAAACGGTGGTTGAAGTGAAGCTTCAGTCATAAGAAGATAGAAAATATCACTGCATCCTGTGAGCTTCTATAAGAAACATGCCTAGTTCACTCATGGGCAGGTACCTTTTCACGCAGGACTCAATCATGTCACTCGCCATAAGCTTCAAGCGTTGCTCTAAGTGTTTTCCAAACTCCTCCTCAGGCCAGTGCAAATCCCGAATGAAGGTCTGTAGGGCATCAAGTTTCCAGAACAGATCTTCTGAGGTGCCTGATCCATTGCTGGCAGGGCAAAATGAGAACAAAAGTCGTAAGTGGCACTGGGCATTTTTAACCTGATGTGGAGACCATTCCTGCAACAAGTGTAGAGCAGACAGTAGTTTCAATCGCAGGACAATGCTGGCAATCTCCACCATCAGGATTTTGAGTTTTACCATACAGTTGCCTAATCTACCTTGCTGTCATAACCCACAAAACTTTCCAGACCAGATGAGTAAGACAACATTATGAGTTACACATATTAACAGGAAGAATGTGTGTATGGTAAAAATCAGCCTTAGTTAATAACCACATTAACACAGGTGATTATTAAGAATTAAGGCTAGAAATTGTGGCAGAAAATCCTCGATCAATAATAACTGCTATACTGGACTGTATGCAGTTATTAAGATTTAAGGTTTCATGCAATTCTCCCCCCTCCAAATTATACCTTGAGTTTGCCTTTCCCCCCCAAAATGAGGCCCCATGTCCAGGTAAGGGACAGTGCTAACAAGTGGTGAGCGAGGACACGCTTTATCTCTTGAACAGCTGAAAAAAAATCAGGGTAAATCAATTGAGCTAAGGGCACTAGACATCTCATATCCAGGAGTTTTGGCAGGATTGACCGTTGCACCTTTTCACAGATCTGCCTCTTGCAAAGGCATCTATAGGACAACAAATTTCCATTAAAAAAAATAATATTTTGCAACATCTTTGGTCTGTCACAAAACTCTCAATTTCTCTCCCAAGCATATATTCTTGTACCCACACCCCTGCCCAGATGGAAGTCTTTGGTCCTGCAGCGTGTAGCTTACACCGGCTCTTTTCACAGTATAATTATATCTCAAACCTCCACTCCATGTAAAAATACAGAACTGGATTGCGCTCTGTTTGTTCAAAGAAATTTATGCATTCATAACCCTTTTCTCTCCCTCTCTCCTTCTCCCTCACTTTTTTATCAGAACAATTACCAAGGGAGCTTCAAGAGTGCAACCCCCTCCTCGCATACCACTAATGCTAACACGGCAGTTTGTAAGATATTTACCACGCCATGCATTACCGCTTGTGCTGACATCATCTATAGAAACAGATGAGGGAGGGTGTTTCTATTGTGACAGATGCCAGCTGCATTGAGTTAATGCTAGAGGAGATTGGAGCTAATGCAAACATGGCTACTGCAAGGTGAGAACCGTGGTCCCAACATGCTAGAGGGGTCCTGTGGGGTCCTGTGCTAACAGAGTTAACGAGATAAAGAATGAATCGTCTGGGTTGTAGGAGAAACATATCTGACACTAGGCAACAGGTAACATGTCCTTGATGAAGGGGAAGGGTGAGTAAAAGGAAACCGGGGAGATGAAAAGATAAAGAATCAGGCATTTCCTTTAACCAGGAGACCAGTTTGTACAGCAGTCTCCAGTGCTTGTCTACCAACAGTTTTCAGCTGTGCCTGGTTCAAACCTGTGCTTGGGTATAAATAAGCTTTACCAGTCTAACCCCAGTTTTGAAAATGCATGAGTTCATGTTTAAAATAATTAAATAATGTGCAACTACAATAATTGGTACTTCCTACAGCAACATCATGACATCCATTTGGTTGCAAAAATTTTAGAGGCTTCATTCTTGGTATTTTTCTCAGTTTTTGATTAGGGCTTCATACAAATAAACAATATGTACATCCATTTCCAAGATGCACTGTTCATATTTCGCTTGTGAGCACCGTGATTACTCTAATCATGCAGGCAGCTTGCAATATACCACTGGTGCTCAAGCATTTTCAGAGGGATTATCCAATTTTCTGTCATGACATGATTCTTATCTTTTCACAGGCAATACCACAAAGCATGCACAGAGAAAGATTAAAACTTTCAAGTACTCTTTACAGACAACTGCCTAAGCTAGCCTTTAATATAGCTATCTTAGCATGAATATGAGTTGTATAGCTTTGAAACATAAATGACTGTGCTGATATTTAAAAAGTTTTAAAAATCTATTACAAAAAATCAAACATCAGTGTTTGCTTTACTTTGGTTTATTACTGCTGCTCTGCAATAAAGCCCGAGTGAGGCAAATGGCAGAGGCATTTTGGTGGACCCCAGGTGTAGATGTAATCGAGTGTGTTTCAGTAACAGTGAAGGAGGTAGTTTTAGGGGGGTTCATTAGTTTTATCTTTTAATGAGAAGGTGGGGAAACAGCAACACAACTGTGCAGTGCTCGCTGAGACCAGCCCATATCCACCCTATATAACCCTCTAGGAATTTAGGAGAACTGGCAAGATCTCAGTTCCTGTGATGGGACATTCTGGAAGATGAGCTACCTCAAATGCTGAGATTTGGGTTAAGCCCACCGTGTACCATCCTCCATGCTTCTTGGTGGCTGGGACTTTTAAGGGAAGTCTGCTGTAAGAAGAGAACTTGCCTAATCTGTGCTCTGGATTTGCGGTACGTTCCCCCTGAGCTCCACACACGTGTCCTGGGACACTTGGACAGGGAGCTGGGAGCACAGAGCACAAGGTTCCTAGAGGTCAACTGCTTGGACACTGTGTCTCGCTTTCCAGGCCATAATCCAAAGCTCACATTGAAAATATCTTTCTTTGGTTGTCCATGGCATTGTTCAGGCTGTAATGATGGCTATTGGGTTTTAATTGCTCCCTGGGGCTTCCTCCAACACGAATAAAAACTATTGCAGGGTGTTCCTCTTTTTAAAACTGTTTCATCAAGATTGAGACAAAAAATATTATCTGGGAAATGCAGAGCTTGCATTATATAAAATTCACTTTTAGATCTACATCTGGTCCACAGAAATTGGTTGACTGGCACTGAAATTGGTTCATCTTCTCTTTTGGACAAAACTCTTCGCTGAGACACATAATGTTGCATTGTAAGTTCTGTGGTTCATATGTTGTTCAGACCATGTCCCATTGTTGACAGCTATTTTGTAAAGCAAGATACTTACTCAAACTCTCAGTGGGAGTAAGACAAGTTTTAAAGATTTATACAAAAAAAATCCTCAAAATACACATGCCAGAAATTCACTAGTGTCTCATTCAAAAAATGTCTAATTAACTGTACCACTCTTTAAAGTTTTATATAATGCACAGAAACAAACAATACATATCCATGCCAAGATTACTTTAAATTTAAATGAGATCTAATTTGAACTGAATACACACTCAGAATCATAAATAGCAGCCATCCATGACGGTGCAGAAAAGCTAGGCATTTGTGGGATGCCTAGTGGGATGTTAACTGGTAGATTTGGTACTTTAGGGAGATTCACATTTGGTAGATTCACATTGGGCAGATTACTTGTTAAACTCCTGTGGAAGAAACAGACAGAAAGAAAAAATACCATAACAGTGACAATGCAGATGTAGCAGAAGCACGTGACACTCATAAACAAATCTGCAAAGTTCACAGCATGAGGACAGTTAAAAAACTAAAGCAAAACATCTCAGAAGGAAGCATGAGTATGGAAGTTTAAGTGTACTGGGATTGCAGTCTGCAATAAAAAACAAGTTACTTAAAAAAAACCCTAAACCAACATGGAAAAGAAGAATCACAAAGTAGCAAACTAACACCCACAGTAAATAATGCTACCTTCAGGTCCTTACACCATTCCAAAGAGATCAGCCTTTCCTTGGAAAAATCTCTTTTATATAAGGAAGTGAACCTCAGTTCTTACACTAGAGTGGAGAGTTCTTACACTGGTTAGGTTGGGTGAAAGAGCTAAACTAAGAGATTTACTAGGGAATTGGGATTCAAAATAATAAACAGGGAGTTTGTCATTCCAGCCCTGCAGAAGTCCATAAGAGATTTTCTTGCCACCAAATTCAGGAATATGGACCACTCCAAAACCTCTCTGTTTATTTTGTACTCTATAATAAATAACAAAGATGGGCTAATCTGGAGCAATGAAATAGTGAACCACAAGTTTCTTCCTCAGTGAAGATTCATGCCCTGATCCTGCCCTTGCATTCCTGAAAGCAGAGAAACTGGGTCCCACTGGTTGCCCAGCTCTACATGTGCACTTGGATAAACTGTATTTAATAAATCCACTACTGGTACATGAACCTCTTCTGTCTGGAAACAGACCATGGGATATTCAAACGTTAATTTATCAAGTGTGCGTACTTGGGCATCATGCCTTCAATAAATATTTTCAAGCATGCAACTGTTATGCAAATAGAGATCTTTTCAAAGTGGGTTGGTGTATTAATTTAATGCAACATTTAATGCTCCCGAAACAAACGATGTGCAGTGTCACAGCACCGTGTGCCCAAAGTTTGCAAAACACTGGACTTAGTGTGCTAGGTCTCTAGATGTTGTAGTTGGTCTAATTCTGTTTTAATAAGTATCTCATCACAGTTTTATTTTATGCAAAATAAAAATGTCATGGGATTTGGGAATCAGAAGCCGGATTCATAAGTGTATCTTGTTTCTGCCTTAATCTAGTAATTCTGTATGGCACACTGGGAGACAATCCACACAGAGTTTTACTGTCCTACTTGAGAAACAAACCCAGATGCTTCGACTTTATTTTCACCGGATCATTATTTGGGCTCAGTGAAAATGGAATTGGGACTTTAGGATTCCAGCTGCACCCTGCCCTGCTCAAGCTCCTGATGGCATTTCTATTGATGTGCACAGGCACAGTTTCAACATTCAAACTTTCCATCTCTCCATGACCTCACCAGTATGTGCCACTTTAGGAGTTCACTCCTGCTCCCCTGGATTAAATTAGCTACTGTACAAGCAGCATTATCTGGCCTCTTGGAAAACTTTTGAATTATACACTATGTCTTTCAAGAAAATCTTAGCAACTTCCTTGGGTCATATTTTGAATTCCATTTTTTACTGCAAGTTTTATATATCAAAACCCAAAGCAATGGAACTGATCTAGCTATACTGAAGAAATGTTTCCTAAACTAACAAAAGATTTGAACCACATCTTTGCAAGACCTCAGCTTGTCACTGGTGACAATTCTTATGGACTTTATCCTCATTTTCCCTTTGTGAATTAAATCCCTTGTTGGAAAGGAAAACCACTATCCAAAGTCTTTTTCTAGTGGGGAAAAAAAAAGTATATTCTTGTTTTCTTTTGTTTCATTGGTTCTTAGTAGATTTGACTTCACGCTATCTGCTCGTTCTTTTTGTTAGGCAGTAAGCAGATATGAGAATTTACTAATGTAACAAAGCTCTCCATTGTTTCCATTCATACTGTATCTGCTATTAGGATGATATGATTATTGAATGAGACACAGACTCCATAGTGATTGAGAGTGTTAAATCTTCAGAAATGGCAGTGCATGTGGTTAGATACTGATATGGAATAAAGAAATAGCAAGAGGTGGACAACGTATAAATGTATAAGGAAAAGCAACTTAAATAACTTAGCCAGATGGTAAATACATAAATCAGAGGACCTTTGGTTTTAATATTAAAATTCAAGAAGTGACAGTGTTATAATAATAAAAACACTGTATTAATAAAATATGACTTCTAGAGTAAACAGTATACTATATTCACACGGAAACATATTTCTTTTATACAACACATTATTTTGCTGATGCACGGATATGTTGCAAGAATAAGTTAGTACTCTTAAAACAAAACAAAACAGCAAAATAATGGGGTGTATTCTGTTAACATACAGTAACTAATTTTAAAAATATTCTCCTGAATTGACATGCACAGTTTTGTAGGTTCAACTGATCTAATTATCTGACTAACAGTTGCAGTGAGACCTGTAAAAAAATGATTAATATTACCAACAAATGTTCCAGCCTGCAGTTGCTCAGACCATAAAACTAGAGGTCCAAGATGAGAAACTGTTTCTAGAAGCTAGCCATGCCTATTTAATATAGATGGCTAAATATAACCTCAGCCATCAGGCAGGGAATGTGGGCATTTGCATCAACAAGATGAGGGATGTCTGATTTAAGACGACTCAGCTTCAGGACTGGATCCTGATACGTTTGATAAAAGATGCACACTCTGGAGCTGTACTGCGTCTTTCCTTGGCTTCTTCTGATAGACCCTCAGTTGTGTCTGATAGCTGTGTAAATGGTTTTCACCTGTACAGTCTGCTGGGAAATTCTCAGTGCAAACAGATTGTCAACATACCCCGTGACAACATCCCAATGCTCACACTGTACTGTAGCACTGATCACAGTCCAGTTGCGCTGGGGCTGCTGCTGTAAAGCTGCCCTGTTACTGAAAGGAGGGCAGAAAAATTACAGTATTTTTACTGAGTTGTCTTCTGGCTTCAGAATAGAGCTAAACCCTTGTCTGTAGGTAAACTCCCAGGTGCTACGGGATGCTTGAAATGATTTAGTGATGGAAGATCCAAACGGCTGTCTCTTCCATCACTATGAACACTTACTACCTTACTGCCTAAGCTGAGCAAATGTTCCAGAGCAAATCTTTTCACAAAAGCCTTGATGTGAGGCAAAGAGCTTGATAGTGAAGTAGGCAGTCAAATCTGTGCTCTTCCTCTGACTGACACCCAGAATAGTAACAAAAATACTCATTTTCATTACAACAGTGCTTCTTTTAAAAGGAAACATTTTTCACTAGCATTTTGTAGTAGTACAACCTCATCAAATAATTAGTATAATTGTACTGTTTAAGTTCTTACATTTATATTAATGATACATTTATAAATAATTTGCAAAGGGTTAGTGAGCAATCAATAGATGCTAAAGCCAGGACTACACTGTGGTGGAGACAACCATAGGTCAGCGAAGAATGTCCTAGTCAAGCAATTGAAATTGGTTGTCATTGCACCAACTTTAGCATTTGCTTAAAAAGATATTTCAACACAGACACACACACAGAGACACACACACACACACACATACGTGTCTGCTGGCTGCAAGATAAATCAGTGTTCTCCAAGAAGCTAGCATGAAAAAAAATACCCATTGCAAACCCTACTTTTCCAAGACCTCTCAACTCACCAGAGAACAGACCTACTCTGTATCCTCCGTATTTGGATGACTGTGCGAAGGACAAGTGTTCCACATTTCTCTGCGTGGATTCATACAAGCACACCAGCTGCTCTAGCTATAGGGCACGGACCCCCTGCAAATTCAGCAGCTCTGCAGAGGCAGATTACATAGCCCTCATGAGCACATTACATCGATGCTTCCCCCCCTCCCCCCGCCATGTTTTCAATGCTTAACAGTATCTCTTTCACTGTTTGTGATTTCTATACCTAACTCCTCATAGCATAAGGTGCAGAGTATTCAGCAATGAAAATAGAAGAAATACATGCTTGCAAACTGCCATCTGGTCAGGTTATGGAGGGCTACATATTTCAGCCTTGATTGCAAGCACAAGTATAGAGAAACCCTTTCAAAAGACTCTATATTGTGGAATAATTTCTTGGTTAACAGGAGATAATGAGATTTCCTTCTCACAGTTCACTGCAGTGATTGATCCAAAGGAGGACAACAGTGAGCTCAATGGAACAGACAGCCACGAGGATCTACCTTTCCTGGCCAACCTGAAGGCCTTTCTTCAAAGTGGAGGAAAGCCATGGAAAAGCATACTGCACTGTTCCCAGCTTCCAGAAAGCTCTGCTGTAGAGGTGTCAAAGGAAGGCCATGACTTGGATGGGAATTGGCAGGTCCAAACTATTTGAGAATTACTGGCCAAAAGTTCACTTGTGCTGCAATACAGACACACGGGGGAGAAGCAGTAGATACAGGAGGGCAAGTCAAGTCTGTGACCTGGGTTTTTCTGTAAGTTCACTGTTGACCAAAGAGGAACAGGTGGTCTGCCCAGGAGGCAAAAGAGGAAGATGCCTTAATATTTAGTTCTGAAAAGCACATCAAAAGTGTCATAAGATCCTAGGAATGACACCTCTCTTTTTCCTTACACTATACATGCCGCTCTCTGTGCATTTGCTGGTGCCTTCTGTCACCAGGTCACATCACATTAAGCCAGCATTTGCAACTCACACTTCTGTGTGTGAGACACAAGAAAAAAAAAACAACTAGTGAAAAAAACCCCAGAGTGCATCTTTTCACCAGATGGACACAAATTTCTTCTGAAAAGCACCCACTTTCCTGCTGGAAGAAATCTTTTAAATACCCAAGTCTGTAAGACTGGGCTTTTACTTGAAACTGCAAAGCTCAGAGCACTCTCTAACTGGAACTCTAGAAGAAAATAGCCATTACAAAAGACCTAATGAAAGATCTTTTGTAACTATCAAAATTGACTTGAAAATAATAGACAGGCATATCGAGGGACAAAGCATTTTGACAGCAAGTACCACAGCCAAGTACTTATGGGCATCTATAGTTAAGCCACCAAAGTAATTAAAAGCCAAAATTATGTCAGCTTCTGTCAAGAGAAAAAAGCAGAACAACTTGTTTATTGACTGGCTGCTTGGCCGAGGCAGACAGGTACACAGAGTTAACTGCCTCTGTTTCGTAACAGACCAGGAAATACAAACATATTCATTACTAAAGCAGAGCTCTGAAACCAAAGTTAATGTTAACTTCGAAGTGCAATTCTGCTTGAAGGAGTGGCTGTAAAAATGGCATTCTCCTACTCGAAAGATCTATTTCTTCTATGTTTTCTGGGTCACATCTGCTTATTTGAAACAAGATTTTTTAGGATTTTTAATCCTGTTAGCCTGCAGACCAAAGACAGCAAATGGAAAGTGAGAGAGGCTCCTGAATGCCAGCCACTTAACCCCACTCAAAACAGAGGGGATGATCAAGTGTCAAGAAAAGGCCTGAGATTTGGCAGGCAAAATCCTTACGGATGCTGAGGATGCACAGGAAAGAAAGGAAAAAAACCTGGGTACTCAGACTCCAGGTTGCATATGGGAGGCTGGCTGCTGAACAAAATCTCTTTGCCTTGTAAATGGAACATATTTGGTGTGAAAAGCCCTGAAAGACCACACGTTCTTTTAGACAGCAACCTCCAAGAGTGCAGCACCACTGAACTTTACCTAGAGAATCACAAAAAAGCAGGGAAAATAGCCTCTCTGGCAGTCACCTGGTCCCTGTTTGAGGCACTGTCAGTCTCATGCTGTTTGCAAAGGGTCGGTCTTTCTCTTGTAATATTTTTCTTAGAAGGAAAAGTCAGTTTTTTTTCTTTGTAGGATCTCAGTTGACTTTTTAGAGGAAGCATGACAGGGTTCAGCAATGCTTCAAAACCTGAGAAACAACAACAGTAATCTAAAGCACATGCCACATTTCTATCATTCACCACCTCCTGAGTTCAATTTGGGTTCCTCTCAGGCTACTTATTTCTTGCTGGTAAATTCCTAGTTCTCCAAATGTAATAAGTGATTCTGGTAGTGAAACCGTGTTTAACACCTAATCCTGTAGGCAAGGGAGCTGGGACCCGTCAGAGCTGCTCTGGGACATGGCAACATGTGCAGCCATCAGCCACGGGGCTGGTGCAAGAAGCACAACGCTGCGCTACCCCTCCATGGGATGGGGCGGAAAATGAGTGCTGGGAAGTTTAAGTACAGCAATGACTTGCACAGGTTATAAGGCTGGACTGAACACAATGAAACAAGGTTTTTTAGTTCTGAAAAGGAGCAGTTTGAGTTCAAAAGCAGCACTGGAAAAGGCCTTTTAGAACGGGATCCAAAAAAGCCATGCCAGCTAAGAAGGTTTTCACATTTTCATGCTTCCATGTCCAAAGGCACACAGCTCAAACTGAGGTATCAATGCACGTCAAACCAAATACCATTTCCCTCATTAACTTGAAAACCCTGAAGAGATCAGGCCTTCTGTTTTAGCATTAAACTAGAAGATCTAAAGCACTTTCTGCATGTCCAGTCTAATGTTTGCCAATTCATCTCTGTATGAAACTCCATCCATTTGCACCCAAATTGCGATTGTATCAAAGGAGGTTTCCTTACTTTACTGGCTCCCATGACTCCCGCTCAAAGCCCCTGTGAATTGACTGTGCAATTGAGGACTCCATCAGATCGACATATCTAACAACAAGTGGAGCAAACAGGTCTTGGAGGTGTTTGTGGAATTTTCCATTGCACAAATTATCTAGAATAGATAAATAAAAGTATAGTAAGATACTACTGTTACTAAAACCTCTTGAACAAACCACAGTGTGGCACTTCATTACACAATGAATTTGTCAGTGAACAGGAAGAAACTTCAAGAACATAACAGGAGCTGGCATCAGGCACCAGTGTTTACAACAAAGACAGCAAGAATGGCTTCTTACTCCAAACATAAAACAGACAAGAAATCTTCTTTTCCATTAACGTAAAACTTAACAAATACATTATTACTTCCTGCAAATAAAATGGATGTAAGAAATACAGCATGGAAAACATCATGGTTTTTAGCAGGTGGAATTTCTTATTTGGTTACTCACTACCATGATGTTGAAAATTGCTCTGGGACGATGAGTCCCTGGCTTTTTCATGTGGTCTTAGAAATCTAACTGGTCTAGGACTTCACGAAGGCAGTGCCAGTTCTGCCACCAGCTCCCCAGGGAGCAGTTGGACCACCCTGGAGAGTGCCAAATCCTCAGGGATTCTGAAGGCACGGGCTCACATGCTTTGCACAAGAGCCTTATTTCACAAAACACTATTCTTCTAAACTAGCCCTTCTTCTGTTTACTTCAATATTTTCCTCCCTAAAAAATAAAAATCTTGTAAAGCAGGGGCTTTTTTACTCCATGATAAATAAATATAGTACACACATATAAAACAATACACACATTTAATGACAGTGAGATAGGGTATCTAATTCCCTGCTTATCAGGTAGCCATTACCGAGAGACATGAGAAGATGAAGCAAATTAAAAGTTCAACTTCTCACCTTTCAACAGAAGCATTTGATTCTAGGGGTGTCTGTGTGCTTTTTTCTAGGGGAATTGGAACAAAATCGAGCTGATGCTAAAAGAGCAGGTAGTGTAAATCTACCCATTTCAGTTCTCTGTGCAACGTGGAGAGGCTGAAAGTATTATCAGTAACCTGAGCTGTCCCCTGAGAAAGAAACGATGAAAATACAATACATACAGTCACTACGGAGGGAATCGTTTAGAAGCTGAAAGAGCGGAAAGCTGTCCCATGTGTCTGGGGCTTGCACCTCTAACGCAGCATCCATATCCACTGCAAACAGTGACAGGAAGGTCTCCGCGTGCTCAACCATTAAGTCTGACCACCAAGCAAAGGCCTTCAGAGTTGGTAGAAAGAGATAATAAAAGAGAGATATTAGTTCTAATAAAGCACAGGGAAAGACGTTAGGCCACATATCTCAAAAACAACAAAAAAAAGAAAATAAAAGAAACAAAGTGCATCCCAGAAACTACTTTTATTGTAAAGAGAACAGTGCTTTCGAGTGCTAGCCTGCATAGACAGTGCTGCTCACAGAAATTAGGCACTGCTATTTTAATACAAAGGTTTCCTGTAGAGGATCTATTCAGAGCTCCACTGTAAAGGCACATGGCTGTAACGTGACAGAGAAGGTTATGTCTGTTCAATTTACAATAAACGACTTCATTCGTCTTTAATTATGTTAATTGTTAGAAAAAAATAAACCCAAACTAATTCTTATTCTAAAGTACAGAAATTTGGGAGTTTCTTCACTGCTTGTGGGTTTTCTGCTGTGCTTTTCAATGTTTAAATTTTATTTGGATTCACCCTTTCTATTTGCCTTGAAAAACTAGAAGCCTAAGACATTAAAATCTGTCCTAAAGAACTCACACTCTCCTTTAGAGATATTTCAAACATTACCAGTGAAAGTTATTAGAGCACTGTTCATTTTACATGGTTAGCTATACACGCTGCCACCTTCAGAACGCTACTGATTAGGAAACGGATTACAAAGCTCTATTATCAACATGCCAAGATTAAAAAAAAAAAAAAAATCTACAGCAAGCCTGTATTTTCACAGAGGCAGGAAAAAAATGTATCTGAACTTGAAAATCAAAAAAATATCAGTGAAATAATTCTCATGCACATGGGTCCTTCAAATTCACTGTACGGGCTCTCTGAGGTGACATTCACATCATACATGGCTCAGATGTGAATGCTGCAAACGCATGCATGCGTGTTTAGTAATCACTTCTGGCTGGGAACATGCAATATGAGAAGTGCTGTCGTTAGGACCATGTGCTGTCATTTTGAAGTGATAGGAAATTACTCAGGGACTTGAAAGATCTAAGAAACAGCTTTTCAGCACTTTGCAAATGTTGTGGTTTAACCCCAGCAGCAACTAAGCACTATGCAGCTCAACCCAGGACAGCAAGGAAAAGAAACCTCTAACATAAGTGCAAGATTGGAGATGAAATAGAAAAGACTGGGAATAGACGAATTGGTTTGAAGAAGAATTGCCAGTCAGAGAGGGGTATTTTTTTCAGATTTTAGCAGACCTGAATATGCAGAATGGACTTTCACTTTCTCAGGGTTCGGTTTTGATTCACTGATGAAGAACTGCACTGATGTGGAGAACAAATCTCCTGCAGCCTGACTTCTCAGCTGCCAGTGATATTGTCAGGGGGTCTTTGGGACTATTTTCATTCCTTTATTTGCCCAGAATTTGCCAGCAAACTGACATTGCCCCTCTGCTATTCCATGAGTTGATATAAAACTGGTGTGTGACGTGTACAGGTTGGATGTGGCACTGGGTGTCATATGCCCAGAGCACATCCATGATGTAAAATAACTAAAATAACCAAACAACTCCCAACTAATCTTAGTAGCGGGTCCACCCTGCCAAGGAGGTGAAGATGTGGATGAGGGGAGTTGCGCTGTGAAGGGGTACATTGGGCAAATGCCGTGTCCAGAGTGGCAACACCAGCAGCTTACAGTGTCCCTGTGGACATGATATGGGGGGAAGGTGGCTACACTGGGTTCCTTCATCTGCAAACTGTCCCTAGCCCCATACAGATGGAGGAAGCCACTGGACACTAATGCAGCAAGATCTGCCCTAGGGTGCTGGGAAAGCTCAGGGGCAGTGGTGATGGTGGCCCTGGGAGTTTGTGGAGTCATTACTCCAGAAAAGCCAAAACTGAGGTGAGGGTGCCTGGAGGGCTGAGCACATATGGCAATGTTCTTCAGCTCTTCTTCCCACATTTGCTGCTGGTGTCCAATCGAGAGCATGTCAGAATGCCTGGGACTGCCACATCAGGAGGTGTCCAGCTGCTGTGAAACCTCACAGGAACCAAACCCATCAAGATCCAGATCTGCTCCTGATGTCTGCTCAAACCTTCTCCCCAGAGCACAGGTGGGAAATGAGAGTATGCTGAGCTATGGGGCTGCAGAGGGTCCTCCAAAAACTACTAAAAATGCTCCTCTGTGGAGCATTAAGCAGCATCAAGGAGGATGCTGAGGCCGTCCTTGCACCGATGTTTCTCTGGCTGTGCCTCTGCCTGCCAAGAATTTGCCACGCTGCCTCCCCATCAGACACTGCCCAGAGGTCTGTGGGAAAAGAGTGATTGCTACGAAGCACCAACAGCAGCCAGCATTTTGAGGGGAAAGAGGGGAGGCCAAATAATATCTTCTGCAACATATCTGAACGTAAAGACTTTGGAGTCCTTCAATAAAAACCTGCTTCCATGAAAAAGGGGGAAAAAAGCGCTAATTTTTAGAGAAATTATGAAGAAAAGCATGTGATATTTGTGGAAAAAAGATATGCTCAAACAAGTTACAGTTTCCCTTTTGCTGGAAAAATGAAATTTTAGCTCCATAAGTTTCTAACTTATGTCAGGATCCTCAACTTCCTCCTCCCTATCTCAGTGAGCAGGACCTTCCTGCAGTGGGAGCGGTAACACCATACTTTGAAAATCCCCTTCAAGATGGTAACATTTCATTTATGTACCATCTACTTACCTGCTTTGCTCAAAACACAATGTAACGGGAAAAAAAAAAGTGTGCCTTCTAGTCAAACACACCTATTATTGTAGATTTTACACATGGATACACATGTATATATGTATGACCTCAAGGAGTTAAAAATACATATATACATATACACATACGTATACATAGAGAGAGAAAACACAAGTTTAAAAATAGCTGAATGCCATTGTCTCTGGCATTTGCCATCAGTCATCCAGGGGAACAGAAAGGGAGCTAGAAGACATCTGATGGGAAAGATGACACAATGACAGAGACGTCCCGCTCTCACAGATTACAGACGTAGGCACACGGTTCCTGCTGTATTTCTGCCTGCGCTGGTTTGCTTCTCTCTTATGGGTAAGACAAACCCAACTGACTATAGTCACGATACTTCTGTTCTAATGTTTTTTGAATATTTTCCATGCTCTGAGTATTATTTTCTGTGTCCTCATTAGTGAGTCTGCCTGGATGTCCATGTGGGGAAAAAAGAGGCATGTTTTAATTGCGAAAACTCTGATTTTCCATAAATTCTTTTCTTCAGGAAGTGGTGCAATTTAATTTTCTGCTGAATATCTAAAGTAGACCAAAGAGTCACACCTTGTAGGCTGAACCTTCTCCAGGAGAATGGACAACATGTCAAAAAACTCTCACTCAGAATAATTTGGAAAAAAAGTGCAACACCTCAGCAAGTCTCATTGTACGGTGAGAGCTACAATGCATAATAAAAATCAGTAGTAAACCACCCATTCTCTTCTCTCTTCCTTTGGGTGCAATTCAAAGTGTGCAGAGAGCTGGCTAACTGCCTGCACACTGCTGAAATGCCACAGCCACCCTCAGGACAGTGATTCAATAACATACCGACAGTGTGCTGGGCTTCTGGAGAGAGATGAGTTTCACCCTTCCAGGTCAGCATTCAGAATAAAGGACCAGGATGCCTCCTAACCATGCTGGCATTAACCTTCTGTCTCTAATCAAAGCCTTGACACAAAAGATGTTGGAGAACAGTTCTGAGTCTTCCTCCTGGTGAGGATCTCAGCAGCGTGGCTGGCTGAATACAACCAGCCCTGTAAACGCTTCCTTCAGAAGTCTACTATTTTCAAAATAACCTGCTTTTTAAAGACAGCTCCTTCCCATCTGGTTGTACATCCAGCCTGTGCTGGTGATGATGGAATAAAACACTCGTTATCCTCAGACAGGTCATCGCAGTTTGTGTGCAAGTGCAGTGACTCAAGTACCCCCTCACTTTTGTAAAAATGAAATTTCACTCCTCACCCCGGATATTCTCTCTCTACATATAAATACTGTATATCCAGTACAAGGCACATACAGACAAAACCAGAGGAAGACCACTACCATTCTAGTCACTCGTGTAGTACTTAGTCCACCTCCACCACAGTGTACTAGAAGTCGGGTGAATGCAAAACAACAGAGGTAACAACAGGCTGAGGAGAGAGTCCAGGCAGGTAGGGTTGTGTTGGGATGTAACTGCAGCGCTCGTAAAAGATACCCATTGCTACATGCATGGACCAGACTGCTATGCCACATTTACCCTCCTGTGTCAGGCTACCAGCTCTGCAAGCAGCCGACTCGAAGTTGCTGTTACATTCCTCGGTCAAAGTTACGGAAGCGTGGGCAACCCGGGTAAAATCCCAGTAGGAAACATGGCACTGAGGGCATGCACGAAATATGACAGGAGTGACTCGTGTCATTCGGTTTAGTCACATACCTCTTTCCCCTGCCAGGATCATCCAAGATTGAATGAACAGTAGAAAAACAGGGAGGAAATTTAAATATGCAATCAAGCATTAGTTGGGTGTTGTGGATTGTTGTGTCTTATCAGAAGTTAAATTATACTGCAGATTTAATATACACTGGAATGATTTTTAGGTGATTGTGAAATTATTTATCAAATGCTCTTAATGCAAAATATAGTGAGTATATATATATGTATATCAATGGGAAGGAAAAGAGAAAATAGTGAATGAGTGTTACATTACCAACAGTCATAAACAATAACTGTTCACTCTGAATTTCAAAACGATTAACTTTTCAATACGCATCCAAGAGCACCAGATTTATAGAGAACAGAGGGCTCAATCCTGCAAATACTTACACGGGTATGCAATGTCACTTGCTCGGGCAGAAATGTCCCGACGTGCTGAGAGTGGGACTACAGCCAGCAATGTCAGCTGCCTGTGGGGGTTAAGTGTTTCCAGGATCAAGCCTCATGATTTTCTGGTCTATGTTTGTCTATGACATGGTTTCAGTGGTTTTAAAACATGAATCTTTGCGTTAAAGTGCTTTGAAGAGTTAAGAGGAGTTGTATTAGGCCTTTGATAACCCAAATAATGAGTAACAGAGAATAATTAATCCTAACCTCCATGACCAGTAATTGAGGTATTCCCAATAAGCCAAGGCAGAAGAGGCCAACAGGAAACCAGGTGAGTTAATCATGTACCGCAGGGGCCCAGGGAAACCCCTGGAAACAACCTGAACGCTCAGAAAGGGACAAAAAAAGAATTGTTTTGTTTCGTGGTGGTTTTCCTTGCACCAGCTCTGAACAGCAAGAGCGGTTAAGCTGCTGCAAGGACCCCACTGATACTGTCTGGAAACACAAACACATGACATTATTTGGAAATACGACCTTTCTGAAAAGTGGACAGACTTGCTCTTGTATGTAGGTGGTGGTGAATATATTTGGCCAGATTCGACTCCTGCTGGCGCTGTACGAAAGGCTGCAGACTGACGTAGAGGAGAGCAGAACTTAATTAAATCCTCCTTTAGCCCTCCCCTCCCCTCTGCCAAAGCAATCTTCCTGGACTGTACTTTGCCTTCATCGCACTCGAACACCGTTACTTTAGAATACTTTTGGCTTTTGAAGAAGATAACTCAGCGGCAGTCGGGAAGACATCACACAAATAGAGAAAGCGCACAGCAAGGCCCCGGAGCCTGCCAAAACCTGGGGGACACGACCTCGCAGGGCACCGCAGCTCACCTCCGCATGGTGTTCTTCGTTTTGCTGTAGGACTTCAATTACCAATTCTGCCAGACGTATTGTATCTTCTAACTTTTTAGCTGGTGTGACTAACCGGCCTACATTTTCTGTAGTACAAGAACTCGAGTTAAAAGGGAGGCAGAATGAAAAGCTAGATGTACAGTAAGTTATTTTAGAGGTTTAAAAAAAAAATAAAATCCCATAATATTCTACAGCTTTAAAGATCTTTTCATGCATATGTTAAATGCTTATATAATTAGTACTGAGCAAACCAGAAAGCCACATTCGTTATTATACTATGAAAATACAGTGCTCCAGCTCCAAATTTCACAATACTGTCAGAGTTGTTTTGCTTTATGGTGAGGTGGTAGCACTTTATTAGCTCAAATAAGAACATTGCATTCCTTAAAGACAGCATCTGGCCGCTAATATAATATATGAACAAAATGTATCCTTCAAAGTAGATAGTACTATTATAGAAATCATGTCTATATTATTTTGAAATTCTTTTAAGAAGATCAATTCAAACAAATCTGTCTGTAGTTTTAATAAATTGTCAGACTCAAGCAATTTAAATGTCACCTGCTACTGAAAGCAAAAATTGCAGGTCTGCCTTGCTCCAGGATTTAACTCCACAAAGGTCAAGGAGTTACGCATGCTGGAGGGAGTGGAAAGTGGTAAATCCCACACTAGGCGTTCATAGGTAAGATTTATATGGGAAAAGAGATGCAACTTCACAGCAAAAACCCCGCAAACAAACCAAAGAGTTTAAATCCTGGAGCTTGGTGTTTAGCTATGTTGAGCTATTTTGCAGCATTTTCTGAAGACTTTAATAAAAGTCAAATTATACTCTTGTAGGTAATTTATACTATTAATAACATATTAAACACCCGAGGTGCTAACAATCTGGAACATTTGAAGTATTTCACTAGAAGTAATACAGAGAAAAAGAAAATAACCATCTTTTCATTGAATGACAGCTTCTGCAGAGCTGGCTGAGCGCACTCGAGGAGGTTTCTGTGAGCTGGCACTGCAACTCATATCGCTGGGGTCTGCAAAATCTCTCTGTGATGGAGGAGAAGCGGAGTAGGAGACCTGCTCCCCAGGGACCCACCTATGCTGCAGCATGTCACCATGCTAACTACAGTGGTGTCCCTCTGTTTAACAGCTGGGTGCTAATCCCAGCTCTCCAGTGCACTTTGGTAGCTACACCAGCTAGTTCATACCTCTGCACGGACATCGTTTTGACCTCCCCGTGATATCAAAGCTGTAGAATTGGTAAAAGGGTGAAGGTGCTGACCAGGCATTTTGCTCAAGCCTTCTGCAGGCACTAGTTTTTTGCTAGCATTTAGGGCCTCTTTACTAATGGGACAGCAAGTTGTGGCTGGACACAGGTAGCACCATTCTGCTCTCTTGGGTCCCTGCCTTGCTGAAGAATCAGCGAGCTTCGAGGACTTCATTCTCTACCTCAAAATCTTGCCCGCTCCTAGCATTCCCTGAATGCCTGTTTACAGGCAACAGCTTTCCCACGAAAAGGAAAGCCTTATTTTTCAGAATGGTCATATTTGGGTGGTTGAGAGAGGGGTATAAGGGCTGGTTTTCAGAGGAGCTCAGCCCGCTGACCAGCTGAAGCCTGGCATAGCAGGTGCTCAGCTTAGCTGAGATACGCAACATGGTAAAGGATCATGCAAATGATCTACATTTTTGCTGATTTATGACACAAACAGGGACCTCTGGGGTTTCTCCTCCATTTTTTCTTTTGTTTCTGGTATCACTGGAAACAAAAAAAAAAATCCAGGTTCCTCTTAATATAATTTATTGGGCAAATGCTGAAGAATGGCTGCTTAACTCCTCGTTCTTTCTCCTATTCAATCCTGCAGCTCACTGGGTACAAGAAATAGAAACCTCTTCCTTTTGCAAAAGGAGTCCAAAGACATGTTCCTTAGGAAACTCTGGTTGTTTCTGCACCTCTGAAGCCAAGGAGAAGCTTTTCCATTGATCAGAGCAGCATCAGGCCCATTCTTATTTGCAACACTGATCTGCTCTCAAATACAACTAAAAGACAAAAGTGTTAATAAGAACAACTGCTCAGAGATGCTGTCTTTAAAGAAAATATTGATGCTTATACAACTTTGGCAGCCAGCAGATGTCAATCTTAATTTTTTTTCTTCTTATTTTAAATATTTCCCTGGTTAAGTTACTATACATCAGAATATTCTGCTAAGATAGCTGGAGCACTGACAGTTACATGAAACGTATACGATATACTTATCAAACATTTCATCCAACATCATGTAAAGCTCATACATATTTATAGTTTTCATGCAAAATGTTATGCAACAACAATGTTATTTTGTGCTGACGTTGATATTTGAAAATGTTGCATATGTCAGACATTGCTAGACAAAAAAATGTGGACATTTTGAAATAAATGCTACCTCTAAATCTCTAAAACCTACCACATCGCGCTAGATATTTTGTATTGAGTTGCACATGAGAACTAGATTTCTACTGCTACGCAAGCAACTGCTAGACTAGAAAACTACTGAATAAAAGGAAGGAAGACTATTACAGTACTTGGCGGCTGTTTGGCCATGCCTTTAAGCATATGATTTATCATGTTAGTCTGCGTTTGAGGAGATGATGGTGGCCCAGCCGGTGGCTTAGGTTTGGACGGACGGGCTGCTTGTGCATGACGGAGAGAGACGCCAAAAGTAAAGAGACAAATGACTTCATAAACAGTGACAAGAACATGGAAACTTTGAAAGGAACATAAGCAGAAATGATCAAATACAAATGGAATAAGCTGCTGGGTTTTTGCTTATCAGTACTAGAAATATTACACAGTAATGACACCATTTGACAACACATATTCTAGAAGTCAGCAGATTCGAACATCCTACGATACTGTGCAATCAGAAAGCTAAAATTTCAATATAAGTATGAAACTGCACTTCATGCAGCCAAGTGAGGGAACTCAGAAAGGTTAAGTCAGTCAAAACCCTGGAATTCAGAAAAGGTGAACTAAAAAAGCTGATTTTAAGTCAGTGCCCCAATGCTTAGGTACGTTTAGCAATAGAATAATGAGCCACAGGAATTAATTGCTTTGCAAATATCAATTACACATTTTAGAATTAAACGTCACTGTTGGTTAAAGGGAGCTATAAAATATTCTTGTGCAATTTAAACATGTAAAAAAATCTGTCACTTAAAAATGTGTGGTTCCTGATCGTTTCCAGCTCATTTAATTATTTTCAACTTGGAATTCTAGTGGCTTTTATATTCTGGGTTGAATCATATATAAAAACTTGCCAGCTCTATCAAATATGTTACTTGCTATTCCAAATGTTAGAATACTGCAATCAGGACTTGACCCATCTGTCATATAGTTTACAATATCAGCATAGGAAAAATTCAAAGAAAATAGCCTTTCCTTTTACTTAGAGAATAAATTATATACTGTGAATATATTAACACAATAGTTTCTATTCCACTTAATAACAGTTTTTAGCAGCATTGTGACTATTTTTAATAATGCCATTTGCAAGGAATCTGGCATATTTATCTGGACATTCTATTGCCAAAAGTCCTTGCCATTTTGCTTGCATTTTCCACTGGGGGAAAAAAAAAATCAGTTGGCTTGTGCAAAGTAGATTTCTGATTGCTTTTAATTCTCACAGAATTGTAACACTTATCAAAGTATAATAAAGAATATTCGAGTAAATTGTTGAAGAGATGAGTTAGGTTGGTTCCCCTCTCCATACAGATAGATATACATATGTACATAAACACACATACACTGTGCACATGCGTGCACGTATCAAGTCTTTTAAACTGTGCAATGATTTAAGTCAGACTCTCAGATGCAAGCTACCTGTTTCTGGCTTTTTTTTGTTTTGTTTTATTTTCTGATAACAGTAAAAGCGAATCTATTTGTTCATCTCTGGAGTTATTCTGATCCTTTTTCAATGTTTACCAAAGGTGGCTTTGTCCCCAGAAACAAACCTCTCAGCCTCAAGTGACGAAAATAACTGCTTTTTGGGCATTGGCCTAATGATTTTCACTCTAATTTAAAACATAAGCAAGAATTCAATTGGGCTACTCACTGATGGCTCCTGAGCTCAACACATAGACATAGGAAGAGTTATTTTACCTCCCATCCCTCTGGAGAGCAGCTTATGTGAGGTCAATGGATGGGAAGAGACCATGGAGAGAGGGGAATACACATCTCCTCCCACCTGCATCTGGCAACTGCATGGTGGGAATCCCTTCCCACCCAGAGGAGTCCATCAAGCTCCAACATCAGGACTGTTGAAGAGACTGGACTCCTCCTAAGAGTGTCAAAGCCAGGGGAAAATTGTATCCCATAGTTGCACTTCTCAGCTTGACCTTCAAGCATTCTTAAATGTGAGTGCAGCCCCTGCATCCACAACAGCTAACCACCGAAAAATAGATCTCAGACTTCACAGACATCCAGACCTCACAGTGTTGAGTTGGCCCAACTTGTGCAAGTGTTTTCTGCTCTAGGGAAAAATCATTAACAGAGAAGGATGAGGAGGAAAAGGCAAGAGATGCAGCATCACCAGGACTTCACAAATAGCTACTGCAGCACGTACAAAACAGCTTGGAGGAAGGTCCTGCTGTGCAGTTGTCAGTACAGTGCCCTGGGGTGGCACTCACTTCTCTGGGATCCTGCAAGAGATCCCCCCCAGTGCCTCCCCCTGCTCCTGGCATCTCCCCACTGCTACTGGCGTTTGAGAACAAGCTTCCACAAGGGATTACAGCAGGTTAAGCAATAAACTCTAGATGTAATTCTGGTCTCACCCATTCTGCACAAATATTCAGCTCTTTTGTTCATTTACATTTTTCAGACCCAAATACAGGGCTTTTGTACAATGGCTGCAAAATCACCTGGAGCTGAAGGAGAGGAGGAGTTCTCTTCCTTCCTATGGGCACTGAATGCCTCATGAGCCCTGACCCATGCTTTTCTTTGTTGCCTCTTTATTTCAAGAAAATTTAAAAGACTAAGGTTTGGCTATGGAAAGTTATTAATTTCCTCTGTAAATGTAAATAGAAATGGGGCCATGACTGCACTGACCCATAAGGCACTGGAGTTTATGTGCTCCTCTGGGTCCAGGTGTCAGAAATGGTATGTGAGGTCACTTTCACAGGGTGTCCCAGCTCTTGCTCAGAGCAAGGAAGATGTGTAAGGCTGGGTGGGTTTTATGGCACTTGCCAGTGAACAGCTGCAGCGTGTGGCAGGTTTTGTTTCATTTTGGCTTTTCTTTCTTCCCTGTCCTTTTCCTCTCTAATCCCTTGCCATCATCAGAAATGCTCTTGCATTTGTTGCTCACATGTGACGAATGGATTAAGATTTAAATGCCTCCATCACTGAAATCAGAGGCAGGAAGAGTTTCTTTCTTACTCTTAACCTGACAAAGTGCTTTCCCGGACAAAGTTCTGCCAAAGGTTTTTATGCTTCTACATGATACTTGCAAATAAAATACTTGCAGAAACCAAATTACTTGGCAAATTCTGGGGTTGTGTTTGCAACAAGCTTCAGTCTGCAATGAATATAAGAGGTCTATTAGAAAATCTGTGCTACTCTGGGTATGTGTATCGCATACAATTCATTATGCACAATTCTTTACAGACTGTAACATTTTCAAACTACCTATTCCTCACTCAGTGTTGTGATTTCTGCTCGCTGGGCTACTAACACATCATCAGCAGAGGGAATTACACTTGCCACAGAAGAGTATTGTCGACTTGTTGTATTTTTTGACTCAATGTTTTTCTTGCAATAATTAGAAATATATGACCTCTGCCAAAGGCTTTGGTATGTGAGTGTGTGTTCATTTGAGAGCCAATCATGAAAACAAATTAAAAAAAAAGCTTCTGTCCTCAGGATAAGTATAAAGAATAATGGACGTAGCCTGAGGATGAGGCAAAGCAGCTTTTTATTATAATTGTGAAATGAATTTGTGTGTACCCGAAAGGAATTCCAGTGATGATACAATTTCTACTTTCACAATGTGTTCTCTTAAAAGTAAGAAAAACTCATAGAATTTTTTTTTCAACTCAGAGACCCTAATTCAGCTCACAAAACCCAATATAATGAAAAGAAAATTGATCTCCTGACTTTCTGATGATTATTCTGCCTAGTGAGGGATTTTTATGTATCTGAATTACATCTCATGCCTCAGGCAGCAAGTTACTCTTCAGCTGGTAAGAGACTTGTGGAAAGATAACGGCACAATGCAGATCTTTGTGATTTCTGAAGCTCTTGTAATAACTTCCATGCTGCTTTAAACACTGCCTTTGAAAGGGCAAGAGGAAATCTTGAAAGCTGCATAATGACTCCTTGTTAAACACAACCGAATACCACTTCAAGGATGAAATAAATAAAGTAGCAGTTCAGTGGTACACAAGTACAGGTCGTAGCTATGCCTGATTTAAAGTACATGATTTATTAATGACTTCAGTCTCCACTCCCGCATACGAAGAATGATGTTTTCATGCGTTTTGCACCTCTATTTATTTGGGGAATGTAATTACAAGTATTTTTTTAAGCTTTGTGTTTTATCATAAATGCTGGGAGTGACTGCCCAGAGGCAGCTGGGATGACAAATCACACAGGACCTCTCCTTGACTTGGACCAGGTTAATCAAGAGGCAGCTCAGCCCCTAGTCCTTCAGGAGCCTTGCTAAGAGTTACGGGTACGTGCACAGAGCTGTGCAGGCTGAGATCCAGATAGAGGGAAGGTAAGTGATGTAAAGTGAGCACGGGGGCTGTGACAAGGGCCAGTATGAATGCCTTGAAAAATGCCACCGCTTTTCTCCAACCTGCTGTATTGCTCTAGTCAAAACCTGGCCTCTTCTCCACCCGCTTCCTCAACTGGGGATGCTTCCCATGCCTGATGAGGTAAGTGCTCCGTGCAAGGTGCTCTGTGGCCAGTGCCAGCTGAGGCTGATGCAGCCAAAGCCACTGTGTTCAGTCCCTCTCCTGCGGGTGCACCCGTGTCCCCAGCCGGTCACAGGCCCCCGAGAGAACTGTGCTTCTG
The DNA here is from genome assembly GCA_013399075.1 of Chloroceryle aenea. Classification (NCBI taxonomy): domain Eukaryota; kingdom Metazoa; phylum Chordata; class Aves; order Coraciiformes; family Cerylidae; genus Chloroceryle; species Chloroceryle aenea. The sequence goes on from VWZY01004812.1 coordinate 708,635, forward strand.
CACGGGGGCTGCAGCTGCCCCTCGCTGCTCTGTGGGCAGTCTGATGCCTGCACTGACCAGGTTTTGGCTTTGCACCCATCCTGGCACCACCACTGGGTGCATTTTCGAGGGAAGTCAGGCTTCCCCACCAGCTTGGCTAGAGGAACAGATCTGGGGAGAATGGTGCATGCCAGCAATGCAGCCTGGTGAGATGCTGTGCCTCTGCAACCCTGTACAGGGGCTGGAGAGGCTGTGGGACAAGCAAAAATCTGCCATTTTTGGCTAAACCAAGAGCAGCTGGTTTCCCTTGGTGACAGAGCAATAGGACTTTAGTAAGCCCACCTACTCTCCAGTTACTTTCTGCTTGCAGCATGTGCCCCATTGCTCTGCTGCCCTGACACCAAGCAGCAAGTCCAGAGCTGCCTCCATCCCCATGTCTCCTTTACTTCTCATCTCTGTGCATCAACTCAGCAGTACCACAAGAAGCCTCTCTTTACAGAGACCAAAACAAAATCACATTATGACAAATACTCAGTCTGAAAACTACAAAAAAAAGAAAAAAAAAGTCCTTTACTAAGCACAATCAATTGTAAAACTGACAACTATCGCCTTGGCTGGCAGCATCTCTAAAGCTGCCTGTAGCCAACGCCAGCAGTGCAAAGTGGTGTTTGTGTTCATGGGACCCCTCAGTGCCACAGAACTCCAACACAGTGAAGAACATTTCACAAATCCTGTGCTTAGAAATGGAGAAGTGATTATTTTCCAAAGGAATGATGGATTCCCAACTTCTATAAATAAGCAGACGAACACTTATTAAAAGGTTGCACTTAATAATCTGACTGTTAGTAGTTTTTATCTGATTAATAATTAAAACAAGTCATTCATCTTTAATTGTTTTAGCATAATGTTCTGTTTAATGTTCTACTTCAAATCAATATTTTTAAAGCAAGGCAAGAGACTACACTTTTCAGGAGAAAGGACATCAAAGGGTGACATTTGCGTGTTTAAGCAATTGTTTTCAGTATCTTATTTTTATCCTTGCTTCTGGCAAAATAAAATAGAAAAAAGTCAGGCCAAAACTCAGTCACTTTTGACTTCACTTAAGCTGAGGAACTGGTGTCAAGTTGAGTCCTACTGACCTTGCCCGAAAATTTTTCATTTAAGATAATGGGAGATTAGTGGGCATGAAGCAGAGGAATCACAACTCCCTGCATCCTTTCATTTGATCCAAGCATTGAGAAGAAGCCATTCTATTTTTAAACAAGCTGGGCCTTTATAAAGATGTCCTTCTGAATTTCTGAACTGTAAGCACGTGACAAGCCATTGCCAGTGAGCACGATGCTCAGTGCATTTATTGTGCTCACTTTAACCTGCTGCAGTCAATGGCAGTAGCTGGGATTGGTCTATTTGCTGGTTGTTTATTTGCACCTGTCACAGCCATAAGGAAAAATTATTCTCCATTTTCTAAATATTTATTGCTATTCAAAATTTTAATGTCATGCAATAAGCTCTAGATCATGGGCCAAATTTGGGCTGTAGAGGCCTGGGAATGCCAGGGCAGAACCTGGGCCAGCCTCTTGTGCTGGTTTTGAAAAGCAATTTCACTTTACAGACTGAGCTGAAATCAACCCAATCAATATTTTTTGTTGGCTTTTTCTTGGTTTTGTTTTGTTTTTTTTCTTTCCACAAAACATAACAATCTACTCACAAAAAGGAATGAACAGTTCAGGTTTCAACGACTTTTGAACTAGGACTCTGGGATACAACAGAAACAAGAACAGGGCTGCAGAGCTCTGCCATCCCTTCCGAAAAAACGGGCACTTGAGCTGAGCCTTTGCGTGTTACATGTCACCACAGGGTATAAACGAGAGACAAACACGACTTCTCTTCCACCAGATTGTTTGTTACACATTAACAGAAAGATAGAAAAAAAAATTAAAAAATTAAAAACCCAGTCCTCCCATCAGGGCATAAAACAGAAGATATGAAAACCAAAGATGAACGTTAGTTTAGTTATAAATGTGCTTGTTAGGTGTGTTAAATTAATGGCCAAATCACCAACATATTTTCACCCAAAATGAGCTGCAGTTCTTTTGGAAAACAAGAAACTTACTCTTTACAAAGGCTGGATTATCCTCTAGAACTGTCTTCTAAGAAGATACTGTATTTCTACAAGGTATTTCTAATCTACACTCTATTCTAAGAAGGAGGAAAAGGAGATTATGTAGACAGCACAAATTAACTCCTTAAGTACCAATGCATCTCCATTTTCAGCCTGAAGGAGTACATATCTTAAGGAGCTATGAAATAAGAAAACAAAATAAATATAACTCAACAGTCCTAGCAATTTATAATGCATATACAATTGTTCACCTGCATCCTTTTGATTCTCTATATGAAAGAGAGAAAGCAACAGGGAGAGAAAAGAGAGAAACAAGAACAGATATGCAGGATTAATGAGCAAGTGGACCGCACAGTCCCCCAGTTATGTGTGATATATGACATTTGAAAAGAAGAAAAGTCACCCCATCTCACCCCCCGCCCCCCCAAAGCATGGGGTTACCAAAAGAAGCTCCTTTCACGAAGGTGAAAGAAAATGCTGCACAATTAGAAAACCAGAGAGGGTGAGCTCTGAGGACACAAAGGGGATCTCCAAGTGACAGCGGGGCTGGGGTGTCCCCTCCAGAGCTCATTGTAAAGAAGTCAGGAAAAAATATCGAGGAGGAGAGCAAGTAAAGCGCATCCTTCTGCTCGAGAGCTGACAGACAGCAGACATGTAAGATCTGATGTACAGAGAAAGGACAGCCTTATACGATCTTGTACACAGGATTGGGTAAAGATCTTATACACAGGCAAAGGGATGGCTTTTTCCAAGTGTCCTTTATCTGACCTCTAGCTCACTTCTCCCCGATGTAGCTGCTACCTTTTGATTGTGTACCAGTGACAAGCACTTTACAAATTGGGGTTACACAGAAGCAAAGTAAAAATGCATTCAGGTCACGGACATAAAGAAGAACTGAAAAAACTTACAGACGATCTGAGTTTATCACAAACAGATGGGTTCATTGTCTAACCTGGTTTGGGCTGATAAAAAGTGACTGGACTTCTCACACTGGGTTTCACAGACAGAAGCAACAGACAAGCCAATGCTAAAAGACTTGAAGCAAGGAGAGTGAGTTGGTTTGGATCTGGACTTTCTTGAGGTAATGAAAACAGAAAGAGTGAGGACAGCATGGAGAGGAGGGTGGTAGGTACTCACGAATGGTTAAATCCATCACTTGAGAGGCCAAGCAGAAGACAGGATGCTCATACATTTCTCTCTTTTTCCCTATAAAAGAGGATTTGGGCATGCAAGAGGCTTAGGTCAGAGGTAAAGAGGTTATAGGCTATAGGTCAGAGGAAAACTTTATATTAGGTTAAAAGGAAAGTAGCCGTAGAGTATTTTGGGATACACACAGGATAAAAGGAAGAAAAAAAAAAAAAAAAAAAAAGGAAAAATTAAAAAAAAGGAGGGTTAAAATTGGAGATCTACTGGATTAACCATTCAGCATGCCCATGAGTCACAAGAGAGGCTGTGACCATGACTCTAGAGGTTTGCTCTGAACTGTTTGCAAGAATATAATGGTCAAAACATCATGAACAGAGGGAAATAGAATTTCATTGGTTTAAGGCTCCGAGATACTAAGGATTTCAGCCTTTAGTATCTAAGGCTTTCACAGGTATTTCTTCATAAGCATAGCCTCAAGCACTGCTGCCACTGATCTGGTTCTGCATCACTGACAAAACTCTCTCATATGTGTCATTATTCAAATGTCAGCTTTCAAAAGAAAGATTTCAAAGCCATGTACGGCACTCAGGAATGCATCTCACCGAGGTAAATTTGTTATTTCTTCTAAGGAAGAATGTGGATGTGTAGTGGACTATGCTCATGAGAGAAAACCTGATGCATGCAGCTGGCGGATGTTGGGTTGTTCAAATTAACAATCCCAGCATGCTTGGAAATTGGTGTTACAACCACTTTTATAGAGATAGTATCAAAAAGTGGCTGTGGCCAATCACGGATAAAGGAGGAGAAAAGCAGAAAAGAGCAGGTAGTGTGGAATGAACTATTTCTCTGAAAAGGTAGCTGGAAAAAAATAGGTTTGTTGCTTCAAAGTATTCCCAGACCTAAAAGTCACAGTGCGAAAAAGAGGGCAGATAATTAACACAATCAAGAAGAATTGAGGCACAAAAGGAAAAGTACACACTAACTGTTCTACTTTGGAAATGAATGCATTTTTACTTACAGATCATAAAGTTTGTTTTTGCATAGATTTATCTGAAAGAAGAGAGCAAATCTTACCAACGAGTTAGTGATATTTACACAGAGAACCTAAGGGAGCCAGCCCTGGGTAGAAGCATCCATCAACAGAGAAGCTGCTTTTGATTCTCAGTCCCTCTCCATCCTCGTCAAGTATATTTAAACATTGCAGTTTACAGAATACACCAATTAAAATATCCTGTGAAGTTGAGTACTTCGATAAATTGCCTGATAATACAGCGCTTATGAAACCTTCGTTCCTTCTCTATTTTTGTCACTCATTACCAAGTCAAGAGTTGATAAACATCCTTTTAGTGCCCAATTCTTAAGTGTTTCTCACTGGATGCATAACAATGAATTCATTACCACTGGTACACAATTTGCATCGTTAGACAGAAAAAAAATGGAAAAAGAGAGGACATGTCATGTACAGGACCTGGACAATTTGTCATATAATAACCCAATTTTTCATATAAACAAGAACTAAGAACAAATCAGAGGGAGTTCGGGGGTGTTTTTTTCTCCTCTCAGTATTGTCCTAGGGGCACACAATGATAAACTCAGCTGTGGGAAAGCTTCACGTCACACACAACAGAAACCCAAAGTCTAGAGCAGAACACACCACTCCTCTGGAACATACAGGTTTAAGCAATTGCGAACTCAGAGAAAGTTGGGTAGGAGTTTCAAGTCCAGAATAGCAGCCAACAAGGTACCAAAGTAAACTGATTAACATGTAAAGAACGACTGGATTGTAAAGCTTCAGCTAACACGTATCCTCCAGCAAGCTTTAAAATGTCTTTTTGATGGCTACATGTGTCTCTGGTCACTGGTTATTATTCTCCCATAACTTAAAAGGTCAATAATATCAGCTATGCCAGATTTAGAGTGACAAGAAAGAAATCTGATGCAAGTGTGGGATCACTGATCAATGACTGCTATGCAAACTGCAAAGACAATGAAACACTCCCAGAAAAAAGACATTTTAAATTGGCTACAAATGATCAAGCATAGACTAAACAGGTTTTTAGCTTCTTATTTTTCATTTGTTTCCTGAACTGCACTGTCACAAGCAATTAGCTCTACTATACCTTCAGCTGCAAAGATGACATCCCAAGTATTTCTCAATTTGTTTTTTAAAACCACATGAGTCTGAATAATACACCACTGGCCAAATGCACTAACAAATAAATTAAAAAAAAAAGAAAAAGAAAAAGCTACCCTTCCTTTTAACTGTTTCCTTCCTCTTTTCCAGAAAAAGAAACAGTTTCCATTCTTAACTGCTTCCAAAGCCAACACCATAAAAATGATTCAGAAGAATCACATCAGTTTTATTGACAAGTGAACAAATAGCAAATGAGCTTCTTTTAAATAGCCCCCAGCCACAGTTGACACCTAGAAACATAATAAAATTGTAATTTCACAAAGAGAGAGCCTTACCTTCAATTTTGGCATACTCTGATAGTCGAGTATAATTGACTAGAGCTGCTTGCTCCAAGCATTTACGGATGACTGTTTTTACCTCCTCTTGAGGGACTGGAGTAACTATGTCTTTCATCAGAACCTTGACACAAGAAAATCTGATTTGTTGTGGCATCAGGCACACAGAACTGCTTTCTCCAAGCCCAGCACATACATCCATTCCTACACCAATGCTGCGTGGCTCCGAGAGTATGCGTACAGTATGCAGGATCCACTACAAGGTCACCTTGGCCAGCCTGAGACGTGGGACCTACCCCCGCTATATTATTTCCCTTCTGTATCTATACCCTATGGCATCCCCTAAAATCTGTGTTTCTGATTTTTTAGGGCGTGTCATTAAGAGCTATCACAACTTGCCCAGTACCAGGCAATGTTATGCCCTTCCCAGGCTCTGCTGATTTGACTCGTGTTTAGGTCTGGGCTTGACCATACTGTGCGTTATCAGAGGTGAGAAGGATGCTGGTAGAGCAAGAAGGCTGAAATCTATGTGGGGAGGATGACGGTGAGCAGGTTTCCTATGCCTAAGGGAAATGAGCCTGCCTTGAGATGGGAATCTCACGGGACAGCAGCCAGGCATTGCTTACAGGGGTCTGCAGCGTAGATGACTGCCAGTGAGATCCTCCACCCCTAACCATCAACACAGGCACAGGCTGTGCTGCCTTTAGTGGCCAGGCTACACACTGGCCTCCGAACTGAAGCACCAGAGATAACAACCCCACCTAAACCCCCACATTTCAGTATTAGCTATCAGCTACATATCCTATGAAAAACCAACAGTTACTCATCTCTTCTGGATGGAAAGATACATGAACACAGGTAATTTTAACTATTTCCTGTTATTCTGATACTTACCCTTTCCAGCAGCGATAGAGTAGCTTTTAGTGCACCTTCTGGACGGCCAAATGGAAAGCAGTACCTAGAAAAATCACATCATGTTAACGTCAGACCAGGTACACATGAGCGAGCCTTTCCAGGGCTCTAAAGACACTTTCCTAAATATGCTCAAGCAAGTACTAGTCCCTCTGCCCAGAATGAGCAGTCTATCTGCAGGGTAATGTTCCCAAAGGCTTCGATGGTGTGGACACTAAAGCAGCGAAAGAGAATACAGGGGGGAGTAGCAAGATTATAGCTTTAGCATCTTACTAAATCTGGGTGTCACCTGGAAAGTTTTTAGATCTCCTAGGAGAAAGTTAAATATCATCTTGTAAAAAAGGAAAGAAAAAAAAAAAGTTCCTCTGGAAAGGACATTTACTTCCAGTTAGATATCCAGCAGTGTACCAGGCTGTAGGTAACTGTCAGAACCAGCCACCATCCCTGGCAAGTGCAGCTCCAAGGGGCTCCCACAGGGACCCTGTGTGTGAATGTGCATCACCCATCCACAGACAAACGTGCACAACTTGCCCAGGACCCGGCTGGTGCATGCTGGGGGCAATTCATCCCTTCTTGTGGGGGCAGCCCCCACCCTTTCTATATGGTGACATCTTTGCAGAGAGTCCTGCCTGTTGGTATACTAGGCAGAAGGGAAAATAAATGGGTAATAACAGAGCAGAGTGGAAAAGAGAAATAAGAGGATATAGGAATTTTTTTGATTGTAAAAGTTTAGATAAAATCCACAGTATTCCCGTGCCTATGGAAGCAAGATGGTTGGAAATATCTTTTAAAGGTTACACATTTAAAATCACTCTCCAGCTACAAATATGCTACAGAAAAAGCTTCATGCGCTATGTAGGTCTGAGCCACTTAACGCAAAATTCCCGTATGCATTCAAAACCTGCCTTTTGGCTTTGCTGCTTATAGGAGGGAGTTGGGAGAAAATCAGTCTGCTCACATTCAGCCTGGGCTCTCTGCCTTTACCTAAAATGTGTGATCTGATTCTCCAGAAGCAAACGAAGCCGCTCCTTGATCTCTTCAAAACGCTCTTTCTCGTCTACAGTCACAGTTCCTATCCCGTCAGGCCTGGAGGAGAAATACCATGAATGACTCAGACTCCACCTCACCACCCTGGTAACTCACCCCCACGGCACACAGCACGCTGCCTTTTCAGAGAGGGACGTCACCAACTACGAGACTTGGGACAGAGGATGTGCCACACAGACACAGGTGGCCACGGCACCGCTGCCGAGGTGTCAAAAATAAAGAAAGAAGTAACCTCTCTCAAAGGGTTAATCAGGATTTGCACCCCCCTCCCCTTTATTTTTTCCTGTGATAGACTGGTTGGAAAAAGCAGAATTCACTTTTAAATATAGGTATATGACAAGGAGGGCAATGCCAGCTCTCACTGTAGAACCGGGCCCATTGCTGACAAAATAGTAACTGAATTTCTGCAGAAAAAATTCAGCTCCTAATTTATCACAATTCACAGCATAAAAGATTATCAACAACAGGCATACACACAGGCAGAATTTAAAGTTCCACACTCCTTCATAACCACTGAATCACCCCATTATAGGGATTTCTTGAAGGGAACCATCTTCAATATGTTCTGCTGAAACGTGCTTGGAGAGTGACATGCATTTTGTGTTTGAAAATGCAATGTCGTTTCGGTCACTCAATTTTAATTTATAAAAATCAACACACCGATACAATTTATCCCAGATTTTCCTGGACTATTTACAACACTCTCGTGTTTCAGGAGTGCACAGGAGTGCGTTGCAAGACACCCAGGTCCTGCTGCCTTGGGGGTATTTCTCATCTTTCACAGAGCACAGTGTGCAGGCGAACTCTGCTGAAGCTCTCCCGGGGCTGGATGATGCAGTGGTCCCTGTGCTCTTCCACCTCATACCTCTGCTGATGCCAACCCCTCCGAGAGCCCAAATCCCCTCCTTCTCCCCCACACCCAGAGGGCTAAACAGGCTGCGTGACAGCATCCCGGGCGAGAGGAGAGAACGCCCCTAATCCATTCACCAAAGGCGTCGGCCGGGCAGGCATTCGATGGCGCCGCTTCCCCTCGCCGACGAGAAAAGTCTACGGCTTTGCGTACTCCTGGGCAACTCTGCTGGCACAGGCACTCCTTAGGTAATGTAAGATGTCTTAAAATTGAACAAATGTTCTTATTTAAAGGCCTCCTCCAGTGTTCAGCTTAAGCTGCATAAATCCGCGGTACTAGACTGGTTTGGCTATACAAAAGACTTGGCAAGGGATTACAAAGCTTCTAATGAACCTCCTGTCAGGGGTTAATTGGTTGGCTTTATTTTCTTCTTAAAGAATCAAAGGCCCTAAACTTGGGGAAAAAAAAAAAAGGAAAAGCTATAAAAAATTAAAAGCTATAAAATCAGTACTATCACTTCTCCTTGACCCTGCATTTTAGGAAGCTCTTAATATCATAAATATGAACTCTGATATTCCAACACAGGTGAATCAACCATTAAAACATTTTGGAAGAGGAACTTGCAAACTGTACATGATATTTACTGCAAAATTTTAAAGCTAAATATATATTAAATAAAACTTGCAACATGGACACATAAAAGACTTGAATACCAGGGGATGTATTTAAAATTAAACAGCATTTAATCAGAAATCTTTACTTGATTATTTGCCAAATTCAGTTGTGTATTAAGGGAAAAAAAAAGATTTAGGCTGAAACTTGGATAAAATGTCTCAGCTGGGGAACACATTTCATAAACAATTTTGGAAGTATGGATCTGGTCTCATTAGTACCTAATTAGGACTAGTTATTTTGAAGAAATGAGCAAGCCACAAAACCCCCAAATTAGACATCGAGCAAAAAAATTAATGTCTGAACCTGCTTAATGCATTTTTATTCCAAAGTTCCATAAAATATTTAATATTCAGAGAGAGATGTTAATGCCTTTTGTGATGCTGTGCACCTCACAGCGCCTGGTTTGTTCCTAAGTAGAACAGATAATTCAAGGCAGACTGCAACAAATGCCATACATTAAGGGGCAAGGTTGAAGACCTCATTTGACTTTTGGCATTCAGTTCCCCCCCTTTACCCATAACAGCTCACAGAGTGTCACTAGGTTAATTGTATCAGCACTGACAAACGACGCAGGAAAAGCTGCCTGCCCTGGCAGTGATTTGCTGATGGGCTGGAAAAGGTCTGAAAGTTATGTTACCCTTTGCTAGGTCAATAACCTCAACCAGCGAGATTTAATGGCAGGATCTGACAGCTTGGGTTGGGCTGCAGCCCTTTCACATGTATTGCAGTTTCTCACTCTACTAGAAGGGCTTCAGTTTTGCCAGAATTGATTATTTAGAGCTTGCCACATAATGATTCATGGTGGACAACCAAAACAGGCTGATGTGACAACATCAGTCACATCCCAGCTGGGTAGTGGCAGCTCTGGAAGCATCGTTTTGAAAACACCGACCCACATGAAGATGAAGGGTGGGCTCTGGAGAGGGAACCTCTAGTCGACTCAGCTCTCACCCAAGACACACAACACCCAAAGGGGTGCCAGCTCAACCACCAAGGTGCATGTAGACCATGTAGGCTTAAATCCCTGGTCTTCACCTTTCTCGGGGTCTTTGTGAGCCAGAAGGACATTAAACCTGGAGGGTCCAGCCACTGCCTTCTCCATGCAGGGCCTGCCACGCAGTGTAAATTCACACCACTCTCGTCTATCATTCTACTGCAAACTTGAGACAATCTACAGGTCAGCTGTAGCCATTTTTGGAGCAGTACGGATGTCTGGAAGGGCCTGCCAAGCGAGAGCCATCACCACGGCAAGGACTCCCTTTCTCACCCAGCTGTGGACTATATTGCATCTGACATGATGAGCATCTCTTGAATCTACCTTTCAAATTTTCGGCAAACCATTTTCTCACTGTCCTTCACAAAGTTGACATTTTCGGCAGCATGATAGGAAAGATGTCATGTCGGCTGCTTTTCAAGTTGTTGTCACAGTGGTTAGCACCAGTTCTGTCATCTTTGCTTTCCTCACAATCCCCCATCTTGAGCCATGTCACAAATAATAATACTTCCAATGTTTTTGTCAAATTTCAAATACTATAACCCAGCTGCACATCTTCGGATTTACTAGTTATGTTAATCTTTGTTGCTCATCTTCCCAGAAGCTGAAGCATTAGGAACTCATTAATTAGTGACAAATGCAGGATATACATAGAACTGGAAAAACACTACCCAAAGCCTTGCACTTATTAGCTTGATAATTTTGAAACCTAATTAAATATTCAAGTCAAATACACTTTGAAAATGTAATCTCTTTGAGGGAACATATTTATTTTCCCTTTTGCGAGAACACAAAGGGTATATAGCATCGCTATAATTTAAGATTCACTTCTGTGCTCTAGACAATTCCAGTACATGGTTGATGGGGCTGAAAAAAATCCCCAGGAGAAGCTCAAGTCGCACCAGCTCGTTCTGATCCTTATTGTCAACTTTGTTTTCAGCAAAGGTCTCCAGCTTAACTTTGATATTTACTATTCGATCTCATGGACAGAAGCAGGGACTCGTCCAGCGAGCAGCACTGCTGGCTAAAATGCAGCTGGAGGAAATGGGTGTGCTCACACGCAATCACTGTTACACTCAGGCAGCGATGGGCAAGGAGAGGAGAGCAAAAGTGTGAAAAAAAGTTCTGTATGTGCATGGTATATACAGATGCACAAGAGACAAAATGGGTTTGGGTCTGTGAATTTGGGTCAACAAACAACATAAATGTCTCCATGTGCGTGGAGACACAATTTCACCCGATTCTCTGCAGCCCCTGCTCGTGGACACTTGAGGTGTATGGCAGAAGTTGTGGGCAGAGAGTGAAGCAGAAGGGCAAAAAAGGCCAGAAAAATAAATAAGGAAAATTTTAATTATAAGTAAACAAGTTTCAGATCGCTCCTTCTGCTGCAAATTCACTGTGTTGGCTCTGAACTAGTAAATTCCCACTGTAAATATTTCATGTGGAAAGTTTTAAATGCCACTTTCCTAATCCCCCGTTTTCAAGTTTTAAGCCACAAAAACAACAACATCAACAAAGCAGGTGGTGAAATAAAAAAAAAAAGTTGCAATTTAAACAGCAAAAAATATAGTCCTTGTTTAGCTTAGATGGTTTGTGCAAATTTCAGGGTTAATTATAAATTATAATTAGGACCTGTGATCCTAAGGCCACTGCATTATTCTACAAGCCCCACCTCCCCCCCATGCCCTTTTCTAATTATACCCAGTGCCCCCAGGGCTAGTTATGCTGCTAAAACAAATATATCAAAATGATTTTTTAACAAAGACTAATATATGAAGCAATAGCATGCATTTGTATGCAATTATAAATATACAGTATAGCTCCAGTGGGTTAATCTCTTTGACATAAGCCTGTATGAAATACCATGTCGACTTATAAATGAGAAGCCATATTATCTTTTACACCTTTTATGTTTAACTTGTCTACACTTTTTTTTTTTACTAGGGAAAATATTGCTTACATGTAGCAAACAGATCTTTGCACGCACTGTGAGCCCTGGCATACAGAGCCAAGGGAAAAAAAAACAATGTCAAAAACTGATGCAAATAATTTGATTTTTTAAGTAACAACTCAAATATAAAACACGTGCTGCCTTCAGCTCCCTTGCTGGTTGCCAGGTGCAGCACATATGAGCTATACAGTAAACATCGATGATTAGTGCCTTGGACGGCATGTGTCAGGATAGGCTTTCAAAGGATCCCTCGCAGGAAGACTTGCCTGCGTGAAGTCCCACCGGTTGCGTGGGGACTGGCTCTGGGGAGGTGGGCAGGACCACAGCTGCCCGTCTGCTGCCTCCTACCTCTCCCCCAGCAAATCTGACCTGAAAGAGCCCACCTGTTCAGACCCCTGGAAAAAAAGCTTATTCAGCAAACATCGATTTTCTCCGACTCCCCTTTCTTCTGGGAATTCACACCGTGTGCGAAACGCCGGTTGAAAGCCCTTTGTTCAGCCCTCTGCCTGCTCTCCTGGGCACTGCCCCAGCCGCCCGTTCGAGATGCTGCCGAGCATGGGAGCCCTCTC
>VWZY01004812.1:721365-735427 GCA_013399075.1 Chloroceryle aenea
ATTTCATCCTCTCAACGCCCTCCTTCGTTCAGCTTGGGCTCCCCTCCACACCACAGCGCGAGCCAAGTCGTGGCTCATCGTCGCTCCTCATGCGCGATCTGCATCCCTGACGTACCACGGCTCAAACGGATGGTTTCTGAGCTCTGCCATTCTACACCCACTGCGAGGAATCAACGTCAGCCGGCCGTGCGGAGCTGGTTATCTGCTGGAGGCTGGCAGCCCACCGCCCTGCAGTGCCGGTGCTGGATGCTATCCGAAGACAGCCACAACACACGCCGCATCACCGCGGACTTACCATGGCGCTGGCGCGGACACGGAGCTGGCGCCTAACGAGAGGCTATGGCATTACGTCCTGACAGAGTTTAGGCAGCCGGGTATATGCATCTGAATGAGATGTGGAAGGTAAAGCACTAAAGAAGCATTCCAAGACACTGTGATAAAGCATTCACATATTTATGACTTCTTTTGAGGGACCAAACCCATTTTTTAACTAGCTGTATGGAAATCTTGCCTTTATGTGAAAAAGCCAGATATGGATTAGAATACAATGGAAAATAGCAAATTTAGGTTATGTGGGCTTTCCAATTCCTCAAGGTCTATGACAGTAACATCATTTCTGCTGGCTTACAGTTGTAAAAAACTAATGAAAGCTAATGCTAATGTTAGGTAATGAAAGACCTACTTCTTGAAAACAAGTTTGATGCTGTAATACAGCTTCCAGAGGAAAGGGCAAGTCACTAATATATACCAAATTAATTACTAAAGAGATTTATTAATTGCTTCGACCTTTGGTAAATAGTCATCTAATCAGTAGCAGAAAATGATGCTGTTCAGTGGTTATTAGACTGGAGGGGATTCCTGATTTTGATAAGCTCAGTGACTGCTAATGCTTATCATGCACACAATCAATATTTTAGTCTTAATTTTAGAAGTTTGGGATTAGCAAGCACAGAAAGAATTGGGTTTTGGTGTTGTTTAAAAAGTTTAAAAATTAAGTTTTTCTATTTCTAAATCCAAAAAAGGCATATGCAAAACCAAGGTCAGTGCCAAAAGCCACTCCTCTGAGAGTGTCAGGAACTCCTGCTCAAAGCTTAGGTGCTAACTTTGGGCTCGGCAATGCCTCTCCCGTGCAGAGAGAGACAGGGAAGCAGGGAGGCTCCTCTAACACACCACTCCTCTGAATATCAAATGACACCAGCAGTCCTGTCACAGCCCTCCAATGTGAGGACAATTACAAACATGGAAACAGAAGGCAGGGAAAGACCTGGGTGATGATGTAAAACCTTTCATAATTTTACCCCAAATCAGGATGTCCTCTTAAAATCATTCCTGTTTCTTGCCTTCACTATTTTTCAGAGGACTCTTGATAAAGGAAAGCGACAGCATCAGTACTGTGGTGGTGGTACCAAATGCACACAGACATCAGTAAACACGCAGAATGTGTTCTTGGATGCCTGAATAATGCTGTACGCCTCTCTTACCTGTCACATTGGCAAACACATCAGAAATCACAACTTTCATAATGGCAAGAATTTACAAAAGGCATCCAGTGATACCTGGTGGACAAAACCCCGTTATCAACTCCCTGCTGGTGACAACAGTGAAAAAGCCTCAAGGTCCTCAGTCTTAGTGAAGAGACAGTACCCAGGTAGCAGAAAACCATGCGGATATTCAGCAATCTTTGGCTGGTCTCTGCCTTCCTGACAGCCTGCACCTTACCTACTCAGTCATCTGCAGGAGGTGAAATTTAGGATAGGGAATTTACATTTAACTTCATTTTTACTAGGAAAAGGATGAACTTAACAGAAAAATTAAGGGGGCTGTCATGCAAATAGCAGTGATTTACAGCATTTGGAGAGATTGTCTCAGGCTTTCAGGGGTCTGAATAAGCTACATGAGCTCAAAGGAGAGGAGGAGACCAAACCCTGACATATAATGCAACAGGGGTTCAAAATGTTTCCAGATCCCATTTTGACCATTTCACCTGCTGCGGCCACAGGGTCACCTCCAAGCTGAAGGTGCATTTCCACCAGCAGCCATCCTGCTCCTGTCCCGGCTGCGGTGCCGTGGCCGTGCTGCTGAGGCAGGAGCCGGACAGGCGAGGAGGCATCGTCCCCGCGCTGATGCCTGTCATCCTGTCAGCCTTGACCTTCAGGCTGTCCTCAGCATCCGCACCACAGCCTGCCTGCACTTCCCCGCTGACTGCGAGCGACTGTTGTCTCACTGCCTGACCTTACGAAAACACGATACAAACAGACAGCCCACCTCAGCTCCATCACTGTCTGCTGCTAATACAGGAGATTGATAGCCACATGAAATTATCTCCCTGCTCAACCTTCATTACTGGGTGGCATATTCTGACTGACAGCCAACCTCATTCTGGGGAAAACTAAACCACCCATTTGTGGTTTTTTTACTGTCTAGAAGTGAAGGAACTTCCTTTTGTAAAAAAAAATCAACACTTTCTCAGTTTTGACAGAAAAAGAAGCCTTTGTTAAACAGAACAAATGCCTTGTAACTTGAATCCTTCCTGGACCACCATGCATAGCAATAACACCACAATGTACGGCTGCTCCAAAAAGCTCCACTGGACACTGTGCTAGGTCCCGGGGCAGGTGTGCTCCTGCCTTGACAAATTTTACATGGAAAGTTTTCAGCTCTGTCACATGCTATAGATTTCCTGGGGAGATCATGGCCAGCCCTAAGGAACAAGAAAAGTATGGACGCAGCAGGTGGAAGGAAGGGATGTAGCTACAGCAAGCCCGGCTTTACACACATCGCAACTGCCAGTAAGGACTGCATGAGTAAATACTGGCTCTTCATCCCTCTCTGCCAGCCAGCTCGCAACTGCATGATGCACGTGGTCTAAACAGCTTTCGGAAAAGAAATCATGACTCTTCTGCTCAGATATTCATATATCTGATAGCAGACACAAAAGACAGGGAGTTTTCTCTCAGACCCCCTAATGTCCTTTTTTGTGACCTCAAAATAACAAAAGCCAGAAACAGCACCCCACAGTCTCTGTACCAAACTCCCAGGCATTACGCAGAGACTGCCCTTGGTGAGCAGGTGCAATACCACAGCCTCCTGCTCCTGCACAGAGCCTTCCATAATCCTAACACAACAGAGAGATGGCAGCATCCAAGAAGGAATATGTACCTTCAGCCTTGTGAAGACACCCATCAGCTAAAGACGGTTAAGAAACAGCAGAACATCTCATTCCTTTCTTAGGAGTATGCTAAATGAATTACTCAACTAGCCCATCCACGGCCAAGCTGCCCCTTTGGCAGTGCCCAGCAGTCTCCCAGCATGGCACAGCAGCCACACACAGCCCTAGGCAGCTGAACAGGCACAGAACTGGGGTCTACACACCACCCGGGTTTTAAAGCAAGGCATCTTCCTGTGCTCACAACTCTCCAGCCCTATGTGGAGTGAATGGCAGAGTGTAAGCTTGGCCAGCACTGCCAGATACCTTCTGCCACTGACCCAAGTGAAAGGAAGCTCCAGCTCAGGCTATGCTGGACCTTGTAAAAAGGTACACGGGGTAGCTGTGGCTGGTATCTGACCTCCTCCATTATGAGCCAAATGGGCTTTGAACCAGGTCCTCTCACTGCAGCAGCATCTTGACAGGAATAGTCCTGCCTGTGGAAGAGGGATGATGGGGACAGTCAGTTTCAGCTGCCCCGTCCTATCCTCTAACACACCATGTGAGCCATCTCCTACACACGTGACCAAAAACCTCAAGACCCTGACGCCCTACAGGACTTGAGTGTCCAAATGCCATCCAACTCCCAGGAGAGTGTCAGACCTAAATGCCAGTGCCACAGCAGGTCTCCTCATGCAGCGGGGGATGCAAACTGCCCAGTGTGCTCAGTGACCGAGAAGCCCGGTGCCCTCTACAAACCACTTCTGTGCACTGCGCGCTTTCGCTTACCTTTTCGGCTCTGGATTCGGCTGGGGCTTGGAATCTTTCCTTTTTTTGGACTCCTTTTTGGAATCCTTTTTTGTCTCCGCTTCAGCGGCAGGGGTATGAGAGACTTTGCCCCCCTGACCTTCTGCACTTGGTTGTGACCCACCAAGTAATTCTGCCATGAGTTGGCTTTGGGGATTGATTGAAATATGGGGGGCAAGGCCAGCAGCAAAAGTGAAAGAAACAAGAAGAAAGCATGAAAAAACTCAAAATAAACCAAAAGGAAGCTAAACTGAAATGAAACAACTGAAATCAAATAACAATTGGCAAAGAAGGAACAAATAAGCAAAAGAAAGTCAGAACTAAAACAGAAATTAAGGCAGCAAAAACTCAGTTTCCATGACGAGATGTATGAATGCAACTGCAAAAGCAAGTGGCAGCCTTGCAACGTGAAACCTGAGCAATGTGTGTTGTAATTCAGGATGGTATTTACCAGAGGGTTTTTGAAAATACATAATCATTTTATAACATTCCTTCCTTTGGCAGCATATGCAGGATAGAGAACAATATCTCAACATATATAATGCAACTTAACAGAAGAAGGCAGAAAAAGAAGCTGCAATAGATGCTACAGCTGTCAGCAAAATAAATAGAAGAGGAAAAAGCACAGCTCCAGCTGTTCCCATCAGAGGTTTGCCACATTTGAGGGGAAGGAATAGGCTACTTCTGAGACTGAAATGGCTTTGCAACAGCAGCAAGATAAAATTTTCAGTTCTGTCTAAGCAATTTCCAACTGACGTCACACAGACTTTAAACGAGACATGGGCTCCTGAGGGCTTTAAGCCCTTCTGAAAACTGAAGTTTGATACTGCTGAAAATTTCCCTGCTGCAACCTGTCAGATCCTCTTGCACAGCAATTAAATCAGCACAGTATATTGCTTACTTCTATTTATTCAACCCATGACAGCCACATGTACATCAGCTCTACCTTGTCCAGAACAGCATCTAGCAGGTGCCTGGGTAAGAAAGTTAAAACCCCTCTTTCCTGGATCCTCTACATGCATTTTTATTGCTTACATTAAACAAGCAATGAAACAAACAAACAAACAGACTATGCCACTAGAAGCGCTGCTGCCAAACATCCACTGTGAAAACAAATTGGGGACTGTTGTGCATTATCCAAGGAAACCTGCATTTGACAAAGTCATCCCTTGCTGGCAGGTAGCTGCTAGCCAAGAAGAATTCCTTACCTGTTGCCATGAACATGTGATGCACAAAAGGCAAAGCTGTAGTGAAGTAAGGTGGGGTCAATCATAGCTCCGTTTTCTGCGCGCTCTAGCAAATCTCTGAGGTAGCAGAGATGTCTGTGACAGCCTCTCACTCCATTACGTGCACAATACTCATCTAGCACAAAGACCTGGCCAGGACTAAACCAGCCCTGTTTAGAAATAAAGAGACTTGATTTTAAATATAAGTTATTAAATACAAAGGGTATCAGCTTTGGAGGTGTAGAGGTCAACTGTTCTAATAAAAGAAATACAAACCTAAGGCTACATTAAGAAAAAAGGAGAGAGGTCACTCTTAATACAGTCGTATGTCATCACCCAAACACAGCATACACTCAGTGCAACTGGTAACAAAAACGTATTATGCTATCATTAAAAGGAAATGTCATTTAAAATGCTGAAAAGTTAGACCAATTGATGTCAGTACCTAGCAAAAAAAAAAAAAAAAAAGAGGATAAAAAAAAGGGAAAAAGACTTACACTGTTAAGAGATTACAAAGGTCTGGTTATTTAATCAGCATTAAACAGTAAACTCATTTTTGGGATGGGATTGTACATTTGGCCAGGATCAAGAAGACTGATCTTGGGGCGAGTATGAAGGATTACACTGAATAATGACTTCTCTTGCATCTGGCAGTTAGGAACATCTTGCAGACGGAGGAAGGTAGCTCTGCAGTATCAGAAAGGGACATTTTCCATTGTCCTTACTGTGTACCACTGGTGACACGCTCTGCCATCGCTCACCTCCTCGGCATCCAAGCTAAGGGAAGCTCTGCTCACGAGCAGGGTTTCTTTATGCATCCAGAAACCTCAGACTATTTCTGTCTGTCAGTCCTGATGGCCTGGTGACACGTGGCTTGTGGTGCAATGTCTGGGCTCCTGAAGAGGATGCCCTTCCCTGAAAGGGGTCAGCTCCAGTGAGCATCCCGGACAGCTGAAGCGGAGCGCGCTTCTGCCTTCGGGAAATGCGCTCGCAAAACCAAGAATATTCTTGTAGATTGCTTTTCAAAATGCTGCAAAACCATCAATATTTACAAGGAAATTTGGGTGCTAAACAATTGCTAAGACGCAGCTCTGGAATGCATCAAGCTGCAAAATCTTTCATCATTTAATTGAAAAGTTCCTGCAGCGGGCGGGAGAGTAGTTGAGGCAGAGCACTGCCCCTATAGGCAACTTCTTTGCCACCCCATCTGTTACCCCAAATGCTACATCTTAGAAACAACACTGCTGTGAAAGATTAAAATATATTTTCTACCACTCAGATGACACCAAATCTTTTCTAGATGCCAAAATAGCTGCTTTGAAAAGAGTTGAAGAAATATCAATTAAGAGCTCAAAGACATAGAGAAGGATTTGCTCATCCTTATTGGGCCAACTCCAAAACAGATTGAGAAAAGAATTAAAATAATGAGGGGAAAATGATAGATATAGGGAGTAGCTACAGTGCTGGGATCACTAGAAGTGCACATTTCAAAATGAAGATGCAGAACAATACAGATGGGATAGCACTCTGGAAGGCTATTTTTTGGGAAGGGTATATTTGTCTTTGCTGCTTTTAACAGTATTTTTGTTTGCTTTTTGGATGGTGGTATTATGCTCAATTCTGGATTTCTTTACGTTGTCTGTTTGTTACATCCTTGGACTGTCTCTTTACCTTTTCTCTCTTCACAAAAGTCTTTGGTGGTCGGCATGGTAAAAATACAGAAATGCCACAATGCTCTGTGACACGAGATGCGTGCATGTGGTTACTGGGGTAGAAATGCAGTTGAAATTGTTATATCCACCTACGACATACAAAAGACTCAGTCCCCTCTGTGGGGTGACTACTGACGTAAGCAGGAAGGCAGGCACTAATTTCACTGGAGCCAAGTGTCAAGCCCCAAGTGTGGGGTGAAGGAAGCAGAAGGCTTGAACTCAAGTGATCTGAAGCACCCCACACTGCTCCCTTGCAATGGGGTCTCAGAAGTGCTGGTCCTCAGGTGGACAGAAGGGGTGGGGGCAAACACTCAAGGCTGTTATCATGGCTCAATGAAGGGAAACGTGAGCAGAAGCTCAGAGATTCAGTGATGATCCTCATACCCCATGAGAGCACAGACAAGCAGATAAGGGGTGGAGAGATCCAGAGCCCAGGAGAACCAGGTGGTTGTCTTTTGCATGGCAGAGGTAGGAAAAAAAAAATCCTGCTGCTGAATGGGGCTTCACAGGAGCAGTAAAAGCTGGTCCCCACAGACCCAGGAAAAAAAAAAATCTAAGGTTTGACAAAAGGTGGTGTTCAGACAAATCCCCCACATCTTCAGGCAGATCCTGACTCCTGATTAAGATTTGCCTGGCACAACCAGCTGACAACCAGCCAGTCTGGCAAACGTAGCTGACAGTGATGACACACTGAGTGTCTCTCCCCAGTGCAGCTAGGTGTAGCTCAGTGTGGTCTCCCAGATGGTCTTCAACAGCATGAGGATGCCTGGAGAGGACAATGGAGGAAGACCCCAGAGTACAGTGAGCTTGACTGACTGTGTTCAAGCTGAACTGCACCAAGAAGGGAACATGTGCCCACGCACCAGCAAGGAGTGTAAGGGGAGCTTTGGAGCTGGGTAAAGCAAGGCTTGGTCCGGGTTGGTGAAACACTGGCAATTTTTCTAATGGCAAATGCAGCTTTTATAAAAAACATTTTTTGAGGGAAAATTTGCACTTTTCAGTAGCTGTATTTTCTAATTTACCATAGGAAAACCAAAATAATTTAATTTTGGTGACCTGCTTTATGGATCTTTTAGGCTGATGACTCCACATCATCTCAGCTAGGCTGGTCACTCTGGAAGACCACCTTTCCTCAGTACATGCCATGCCATGCAGATCCCACAAATGCTGACACATCATGGGAAAAACAGCTCCAGCTGTGACCCAGCTGCACGAGCCGAATGCCAGATGTAGGTTGGGAAAAGTCTCGGGAAGAGTTGAAGGGCTGTCTCAGAAACAATGCATGTGCCAAGTGAAAAGAATGAAGACCCACGCGTATGGGGGGTCCCATACTAAGCTGGAAGAGCTACATACCCTTCCCAAAAATTCAGGAAGAATGTGAGTGTGGTACCAGTTTGTGGATGATGGACAAAAGCCCTCAGCAAGCTCTGCAGACAACGCTCTTCCTCTTCCCCGGCATGGTGCTCTCTGCCAGCAAACATCAGTTCTGCCGTAGCTGAGATTAGTCAGCCAGCCTGTTTGTTTTCATAGGGATGCCTGGCTCAGCCAGCGAGTGGGCTCACAATAATAATGCTGTTTAACCTGGTTCCACGGAAAGGAGGCAATGCTGAGTTATCTTCTGTTGTCAGGGTAAGCCAGTGAATCTGCTAAGTCTTCTCTGGCATCTCCACGTCCACGCTTGAAAATGAGAAGAGTTGTGACAAGGCAAAACCCTGTGGGACCTTGCATGGGAATGTCCTGTAGGGAGAATAACAACTGCCCAGTGGCACACAGAGTGGACAGAGCAGGCTTACCATGGGCTCACAGTTCCACCAGGCAAGCCACTGTAGTGGTATCACCAACGTCCCAAAGACATATCAAGAGCAATGTGAGATCTTTGCAGTTGAACCCAAATTTTGAGGTCAGACTGTTTTTTTACACCATAATCAGGATAAAAACCACATTAAATAAGTAAAGAAGCATATGAAATCCAAGCATAGGTGAAGACAGCCCATTATTCTCTTCTTTATAACACTCTGCAATGGGTGATTCGAGAGAAGATGGTTAATTGGTGATGCTTTGCTTCGATGAGGCACAAGTCTTGGTGCTGAGGGAAGCTCCACCACTCCAGTAGCTTCTAGCAAGGGCCTAAACGTCTCAATAACAAGCAGAAGAGTGGATGGTGGGTTTCTTGAAGAGAAACATTGTTAATAATTTTCAGTGATAGCCTTGCACCTCTCCATGAGTTTAATTCAATGGCCACAGCTCTCTCACCAGGCCCAAAACTGCACAGAGACAAACCAGCTGCAAGCCAACCTGTCAGACATGCATGGATGGGGATGGTCTTCCTAGGATCAGCCATGCATGGGGAGCAGAAGCTGCATGCCAAATTCACTGCCTGCCGGAGCAAAGACCTTGATGGAACCGGTGAGAAACCTGCTGCAGGTCTGACAATGCTCCCACCAAGCCTACTTGTACCACTCGGGTATCTGTGAGTGAAGTACACACTGCAGCCTTCCCCCACCCCATCCTTACCTCAGGGGACGTCCACAACTGTTCCTTCTAGCCCTGCCTCTCATCAGAAGGTGGCAACTCACTACTGCTAATGGCATTTACTGGATCTTAGCCTTTCTGAGATCAGCCCTTGCATGCGGTGCAAGGAGCCGCGCAGGTGAGAGGAGTGCCATGGTGAAGGGGAATGTGGAAGACAGGATCTGAGATTGACAGGATCACTGCCAACTGCTCCCAGGTTGCTGTTTTTAACAGCGAGCCACTGAAGAACCCCAGCTTCAGGGACTGTACAGCTGGCCAAAGATGAAGGTTATCAGCATGGGATAGTCCTGCTGAAGAAGCCCATGATGACACCCCCATGTGGAGGTTTCTGTGCAAGACTAGGAGGGCAGCTGGTCAGGATCCCTCCATGTTCAGTACAGGGCCTCCATTTCAGGCCCCTCTAGAAAGGCTACATCCTGTTTTCTCGAAAGCAAAGAGCTCTTCATCCTCCTCACTGAAACTGCTAAAATTAATTGTTCAAGTTGAAGGTCATTTAAACCCTCACAGTACCTAAGAGCCCCCAGGCACTGCACCCCAGCCCAAAGGCTACAAGCTCTCCTGGAACATCTCAGTGCCACTGTCCCATAGGCCATGTTACACAGCAGTGGGCTGAGAGCTGCAACCTGTGCTCACGAGAATAATCAGGATAGGCATGCGACTACCTGAGCATGGACAGACTGCAGCACCACTACAGTTATCCATCCAGTGCCATCTGTTACCTGCTTGGGATCCCTGCTCATAAAGAGACACAAAGCTAGGCTACAATTATTCCTGGTGGGACTCCACTGACATGGGAGGTGGTACTAGACTGTCATCTTTTCCCTGTTCTTTCATCGAGAAGACTCTGGAAGGCAGTGTGGGAGGCTGCAAAACACTGCTCTCTACTTCACATCCCCACATTGGAGTGGGTCTTTGCAGGAAGAAACATTTTAAGCATTGCAAACAGAAACGATAAAGACAGTGCAACTGGAGAACAGCAGTCAGTTCACTGCAGGTAGCCTCTCAAAAAAACCCAAACCTCTAGGCCAAATTCAAACCTGGTGTAAACAGAAGTCAATCTTCCAGCAACAGGGGGATTAGCCCCCACTCGCACTAGCTTTGACTTTGCTGCTTGATGTTTATATCACTAGAGACCAAAGAATATACTTGCCAGACAAGAATAGGAATCATTAAGTCTGTGGTCCAAAGTGAGGCGCTGAACCATCTCAAAGAGTGAAGCGTGGTCAAAGTTACAGGGATTGGAAGAGATAAATTCATCCATGCCATGCTTTTGAGCTCTATCTGCATCTGTTCATTTATACATATAGAGAAAGACACCATTTAGAGAGATATAAGACATTTTAGTTGACAAATACAACAGAAAAAAAATATACAGTATGAAGCATGAAAGCGAAGTATCTCCTCTTCCCTAAACTGCTATTAACTTTTCTCTTTGCAGGCTATACAGTACACTTTTCACCTCCCATTGTCAACTTGCATCAGTCATGGACTATCTTATTGTATATCAGCAAAAGATTTTAGAATTAACATCTTGTCAACTGCTCATTATAGTGCATTTATTCTGTACTTGAAACCAGAACACAAACCCAAGAACTTACTCCGTAGTTTACAATACACTCTGAGTTCCCAGAATTTTGGCTCAAGTAAGTGAATTAGCTCCTATTTAGATAGTCACAGTTAATTATAATAGATTCTGCCATTCTAATGAAGTTACAGCTGTAGCATTTCTCTACATTGACTAGGTTTTCTAGGTAACAGACCAGTTACGTTATTCTTTATCCAAATGTCAATGTTGGTCTCCCCGTGGCAATTTTTTTCCTAACGGCAACTTTAAATGCTACCTTGCTGAAATAAAAAGCTGCTCTTTTAAGCATCACTAAGAAGTTAAATTGCTATGTAGTTTGTTGTCACCGAGGCAGTAACCCGATAGTGCGGCAGAGCTGCCAGTCATCCCCACGGAGGAACTGAATTTCCTCTGCTTGGATTACGAGCTGCCATTTTTTGGTGAATTAACAGCCTCAACATATTCACACTTCTCTGCTTTGGGTGACGTTTACGGGCACTAACTCCTAGGGGCTAATTAATTAATCTCAACATGGTTAACTAAAAATACACCGAATTCAGCAGTTGAAATGAAGCCGCCAAGCCGGCCTGGGTGCGGCCAGCCGGGACCCCGCTGGGAGCACGCTTTGTTCTACCAGCGGCCGGGGAATTAAAGGACATCTTTCACTTGGTTTTGTCCGCGCTCAGCTTCCTACTATATGGGTTCTTGCCAAATCCTTGACAAAGAAAACAGGATTTAAATCCTTCCCCTGTTTATAGCCTCCTAGGGGAACTGGGTGGCCTTGAAACAATGTGGCTGAAAGGACACAAAAATGCAGTTTTCCGCAGTTGTACTATATGGTAACTGTATTTGTTTTAAAACAAAATCCCTCTTTACCAGAAAAAAAAATCTTTAAAGGAAAAAATAAAATAGAGAGCTTAAATGATAATGAGATAGTGTTCTTTGATATATGTTTTACTATTTAATATTAAGCTGTGAAGGATGGCATGTCTTTCTAAATACCTTGTTCAGATCTGTGCTCTAAGATATTACTGATTGTTGGAAGCAATCTTTAGATTTTCTATATTAGCTATTGCCATATTCTGTCGTTAGCTATATACAAACTATATAAATAACATCACCCACTGGAAAGAAATCAGACAAATTAAAACATGCAACTTTTCAATTAGCTGCTAGCAATACTTAATGCAGCAGTAGCTGGCAATTTTCCTTATTAAAACCCTGCTGAATAAACACTGATTTTTTTTTTTTTTCTGAGGATCTGATCCTCTGGTTTTTTTCCATGTGCTGCGTCCTGCTGCCTCCTCCCTGGTCCCAAATGCCCCCTGCACTGGCTCTGTGCATTCAGCATGGGCACTGGAGAAGCCATCGATAGTGCTGGCTGATGTGGCAGCACGAGGGCTGGCTCAGGGGATGGGGACAACCTCCCTGATGAGTGCATCACCTCCACAGCCCCTCTCCAGCATCCTTGGGCATGGGATGCAAAGCCCACCCAGCCCTGGAGCTCATGTCACGGGCCAGCTCCTGTCAGTTTTGACAGCTTTCTGCCCCATCGTCTCTGTCCCTTTGGGCCAAGATCGATTTGACTGCGTTTACTCCCAAAGAGTTTGTCTATGCTGTTTTTTATTCCATCCCTTGTGTCCGCAAAATGTTTTAACAGATATTATCAGACTATTTTTAATGGCTTGCTGCTCTGCCCGGCTCCTTGGAGTTGACTGCAAGCTGACAAATTGGCTGGAGGCCTTCATTTGCCAGCTTCGCTCAGAGATTTTATTATTTTTCAATTAGAAGCCCTGATACACTGTCAATCCTCCTGCTTAGCCAGCGAGGCTCCAAGAGCTGAGTAAATCAGCTGGAAATTTGAAGAGTCCTCTAGCCCTTTAGCTGGTGAACTTTTTTGAGCATATGTGCTAGCAAGCATGTTTGAAATGACTAATTTTTACTTCAGACTAAAATGCTTTTCCACACTTTATGTTCTCTGATCAAGGTGAGCACAGAGCAGACCTTCGGTTGGTGTGAACCGACTAAAGCTTTTCTGGTTTCCACATAGCTCAGGGTCTGTCCTGGGTTTCTTAAGATCTCCCTGCCTAAGGCAGGGGCACAGACAGTTCCCTACCAAGCATGAGAACAGACAGTGATTAAATGGGTTTCTTGACTGTCCATAACAGGGGCAATTTTACTTCCATTCATCACTTTGGAACCACACCTTACTGGTCACCCCATTAAGTGTCTGCTTAAAAGCTCATTGCCCCAAATCTCCCCACCTCAGAACAACTTCCTGAAGAGAGAGGCATCAGACATGGCAATGGATAAGCTCAAGTGACCAGAAAAGTATGAGCCGCATGACTTCTGCTAAGCCAGTGGTTTAAAAAGTGGGTTTCTGCCATAGGAAGGAAGAAGAGCAGCCACAGCTCTCCCTGCAGGCCCAGCACTGCAGCTATGGCACGGTCAAACCACTTTGCACTGGCAAAGCTGCAGGTTGCCCTCCCAGGGGATAAAGCTGGAATGGTATGAACTGGAGATGTCTTTGGAGAATGATAATACACACACGGATTGCTCTTAAATTGAGTATTTGCTCAGATGCTTAAAACCTCTAAGAATAACTAGGAGCAGGTTAAAAAGGACAAACGTACACTAAACTCACTTGCCCTTAAATAGGAAAAGGACACCCCTTGCAACCTGCAATTATTTTTTCATTTTGATTTTTCCAGTGGACTCACTTTTAAAAATGAAATTTAAGATTCAAATTATAATGAAAGCATTAAAATTCCTAAGCAATATAAAGAGAAAGGGATAGATCAAAACATGTTATTACTCCACTCCTGACAGCTGATCTGTGATTTAAAATAATGCCAACATCTGCATGTGAACTAACTTTTATATATCATCTACCTTCTTTTAAAATCACCTGTACAGTTTAAATGAGATTTAAAACAAAGTACAAAATGAGAATGGTTAATATTCACACCCTTGCTAATTTGCAAGCACTTTAAATTAATTGTTTCAGTCCAATAGGGTTGCTTTTTTGACCCTGTTCTGTTATTCCAGATAAAAAAAAAAAAAAAAAAAAAAAAAA
>VWZY01004812.1:735452-855650 GCA_013399075.1 Chloroceryle aenea
AAAGAAAGTTATATGATGCTCCAGTAATTTACAATCCCTTCCCAAGGTGCCGTGCCAAGCTCGCTGGTGCTTCTTTGTTCAGGGCCCCAGCCAAAATGCTGCTGCAGGCCCACAAAAGTTATCTTACATATTTAGACAAGCTGCACACAACTGCAGCTGAAAGGTGTTCGATGGTGGTCTCGGGCGGGAGGCTGCCAGAGGAGGGAAATGGGCAGCACAGACTCAGCAAACCTTTCTTCTGAAGAACTGCAGACTCTGGCCTTTTATGTTACACTTGGTCACCTACTTTACAGTCTTTTTTTAATGCTAGGAGGTTTTAATTTTGTTCATTTTTATCCAGTTTGCATTTTATACCGGCTCCATTAACTACCCCTGTCACACACGCACTCCCTACAAGTGCATGAAATATTAAAAATCTGTCAGTGTCAGGAACACAAAGATTTCAACAACAATGAAAGCCAAAGGACCGTCCCACCATTTGGTCCTCTGAGGGCTGTGTTTATCTTCATGTTATTTAAAAAGGGAGAGACCAAACAGTCACATCTCTCATTCTGTTTTAAAAAATGTATTTCCTTGCCCTCTGCATTTCTCTTGCTCCAGCAGCAATTTTGGCAGATTTTGCTCTGAGAGCAGTGAAGTTCATAGTGGGGGACAAGCTCCATAAAAGAATTCTTGTTATAAAAGGCTTTAGGTAGCCATTTTATTGTAAGAATTTCTTACTCCAGATTTAATTCTTTTCATTAATGAATGACTTTGTTTTACTACCAAAGGCAACTGAACATCCAGTAAATTTTACAACACATTTGCTTATTAAAGAAAACAAAAAAACCCACCCCAACAAACAAAAAAACCCAAACAACTGTAAATTAAAAGGTGACTTTGTATCTTACTCATCTGGAAAATGTGTGCTTGTCATATCTGCTTGACATTACAAGAATGAAGATGTGGTTTGGACAGTAACAAACAATGACACTAGTCAACCTCATCAGGAGACATGAAATAAAGGAATGACAATGATTGATGGCAGCTATTCATTTACAGATATTTCTAGAAAACTCTTTGCTGGCCTGGCCAAGCAGGAGAAGTTTTCCAGCCTGTGCGATGCTCACCAGCAATGCACCACGGCAGGCAGGCAATGGTGTGCCCACCATGGCCTGCCGCCTGCTCGAGTCCCCTCCTGCTCCTGCCGTTTAAAGTGAAGCTAACAGACACGCTTGGGCTGCAACTTGTAAAAGAAATACCCAGGAGAAGTGCCTAGAAACCTTGTTTTGTTCAGCTGTGTGGAACGCGAGGCTTTACTAGCAAATACCGGTGTCCTGGAAGAGGAAAAAAACCCACCCCGTACTGGGACTTAAAATGCCTGGCTGCTGATGGTTCACAAGCTGCTGGCAGTGCTGGCGGGTGACTTACCAAGACCCCTCCTCGCCATGCACTATGGCATTGCCACCTCTGAAAAGCGATGTGATGTGTTTGTGTGTCTGGGGCTCTGGAACCCTCCTCCCCGCTCTGAGCTGCAGCCGCTGCAGCCTAACTCTCCTCTCAGCTGGATATCTAAGAGCTCTTTTTTTTTTTTTTTTTAATTCATACCATTTCATGTTAGAAGATAGCTTTAAATTTAATTGGCTGTTTATCCTTGTGTTTTATGGCTTTTCCCCTGCTGCAAACAAATTCTCTTCTGCTCGAGTTACAGTTTTAACAGATGATTATGAATGTTCCTGTAAATCAGCAGACACACTGGGCACTAAATTGAAATCTGTTATCTAATGTTTGGTAGTTCAAGGAGTAAGAATTTGTAGCACGCACTTACATAATTCCTTGTGTGGCAAGTTAAAAACACAGTTTTAGAACAGCTATTTATAATATAAGACATTGTTTCACAGCATTTTTATAACCATGTAAAAATATTTTGAATTGGATGACTGTGGAAACCTGTGAATTTTTATTTCATAAGTTAGTCACATGCTTCTTAAAGCACGTAGAAGTGATTTACAGGCTAGTTTTAAATTCATGCAAGTTATGTGAGAACTGAATTAACACTTTAATTCTGCATTCCTGCAATGAAGCATCTGCAAGTTGACAATACAGAAGACACAGCAGCGTTCTCATGATATCTCTAACTATCTAAAAAAAAATAAAGCAATTAAAGCACAAAACTAATAATCTAATAGGATAGCAATGCATTGTAGTGCAAATACATGTAATGTTGCCAGACCCACGTTCGTTCGTTCATTCATTCACTCACTCTTTCTTTCTTTCTTTCAAAGTGGCAAAAAACTGTATTTCCATCAAATTAAACTCTTTTTTGTTTGTTTTTTTTTGGTTTTGTATTTTTTTCCTTTGCAGTAAAATCTGATAAGAATCCTCTTTGGAAATCCAAACATTTAGAAAACAAAAAAAAGAAAGAAAAAAGAAAGTGTCTGCTGAGAATGAATTCTGCCTGCTACCCAGTGGTATATTTATACACACGCCCATACTCTCACAAAGAAAAAAAAAAAGAAAAAAGAAACAAAAGGAGGAAGAAGAAAAAAAAAGGAGTCTTGTTTTATGGCCAGGAGGGATGACACCGCCTGTTCCTTCTCATAATTGCATTCAGATACTCTGGATACATATTTGCCAGCTCTCATGACCCACTGATGCTATTCCCTCCTAAGGAAAACAGGCACTCACCAGGTATTTGAGCAGCAGCTTTTAACACCAGTAAAGGATTTTTATCGAGTGTATTTAAGACTGAACAAGGACTAAGGAGAAGCTCTTTTACAGCACAAGTTTGGGCTTTTATGTTTTCAAAGTAGGTATTCTAATGGCAGAAGGTAAAATAATAATTCCCCTAGTTTATTCTTTATCAAGCATTGCTTTGATAGGTGATTGAGACCCGCAATAATTTATAAATTCATGATAATTTGGGGGAACATCAGCACCCCTCCACAACTGATGTATTTAAGCCAGAGCATATCAGCATCTCCAACTCTGAGCTGACCCCAGAGAGCTGCTGCTTGCTGCCAAAACCATTCCCTACTGAGTTTACAATAGAGGGAACTACCAAACCTCGATGATTCAGGCTTGTTTTCACAAGGGATTTTTGTTTGGGGTTCCTGTGGAGCTCTGAACCTCATCTAGGTCTCTCAGGGTCTCCTGCCCTATCTTTCTATACTTTGAGGTGTTCACGGTTAGCCCCGCACACTGGTGCGCTGCACCAAGCTAATCATCGGCACGGAGAGAAAGGATATTGTCAGAGTGCAAAATGATCTGTTTTCAGGCAGGAAGCAGTCAACTAGATGTAAATTCCATGAAACAAAAGAAGGTATTATTTACAGTTTTATTGTGATGTTAATTAATATTTACACCTTGGAATGAAAAATAGAAATGTTAATGATTGGCTTTACTAAGAGGATCACTTGATGCCAATGTGAAAGCCAGGGAGAGAAGGCAATTATGCAAACATCACATGCATCCTAATTTCAGTATGGAAACTTACATTTCAAACCTCAATTCAGGAAAATAACATGGAAAGTTTGTACTACAAAATCTAAACATGAGAAAGGTTTAAGAGAAAAAAAAGCACATTGCATATGTCAGATAATCTAGTCTGATTATCTGAGCTGTGCTAGCTACAGGGAAGCACTTACCCTTGAGTCCAGCTAGAAGTTAGCAGGGTAAGAAGGAACAAACCAGAATAACATAAAGACTAGCAACAAGGCTCAGGAAAGCAGACAGGAGCCCTAACCTAGCAGCTAAATATTTGGGTTCAAGCAAAGAATGAAAAAGAAACTTAAAGAAATCAAACCAACCAAAAAAACCCACCACTTACAGCTGAACATTTCTTAAGCAGCTCAATAAGCCTCACTACTTATTATGGGGAACAAATCATTACACAAACTCTTTGTATATGGTGTGATTAACAGTCATTAAATATAAACAGACAGTAAAAAATAAAATTCAGCCACAAGTGATACGTAAAACAAGTATGGACCAATCTTTCATGTTAAAAAGAAAAGGGTTTAAAAAAAAAAAAGATAACATTGAGCACGTTTGGGAATTCTGATGCATCACTAACACAGAATGAACAAAGATTGGTGCTTTCAGACAAGTGACCACTTTTATGAAGCTTAAATATTGCCAAAAGGTGTAATATGTATTGGCAGCATTATTGACTATAATACTGTGCACGATTTCAACAGTAAACAAGAACAGTTTTGGGTTTTTTCTTTTATAATGCAAACACTGGAGAAAAGCACAGCTTTGCGTGAATGGAGTTCTTCTAAATTGTAGCAAAACAAAAAAAGCAAAACTTTTCACTCTAACAGGTATTGTTCACCCACAAAAAAAGGAATTGTAGAATCATACAAAAATTAATGAATAGCAGGATCTATTTTTTTGGGTTTTTTTCCCAGTGCTTAAACTGCAAATAAAATAAACTCCATCCTGGTTCAGAGCTGTCTGTTTACTTCCAAGTCAAGTGCTGCTATCAAACTGTGGATGAGAATTTGAATACAGCTTCAAGTTTGTATTTACTTAAATCGAAAGAGGTGGGAACCAAATGAATTTGCTATTTCTCCCAAGTTTCCCCAATAGCAAAATATATCCTTGTCAAGTTTCTGTTTCACAGACAGCTCCATCACAGGAGCGGAGGGCTGGATTCTCTCTGCATGTGCATGCATGCGCACGTGCCATCTCGGACTGCTACAACATGAAAGCTGTAACAACAGTTACTCATCAAATGGCTTAACATTCACTTCTTTGCACATCCTCATTCACCATAGCCTCTAATAAGCACAAAGAATATGACAATTATAAAGATAAATGTACAAGAATAAAATGTCTGGCATAAGTCCTTACCTTTCTGTAGAAAAAAAAAACAAAACCAAACCAAACCAAAAGCAGAAAAAAACCCCAAACAAACCAAGCCAAAAAAACCCAGTAACAAACCAAGACCCTTTTAAAAATGCAATACTTGATATGTTTGAATTTCAAGACTGGAGGAGCAGAGATATGTATTTGTGCATTTAAGACTCCGAAAAGCCATCATCTGTGACATGCATGACTCACTTGTGCTTCTGATTATTTAACTGCTGTGCCCAATGACTTTTGCAATGAGCTTTGCCATGTGCAAATGCTGAAATATGAAAAATTAGTAGCCTTTGCTGATAAGATGAAGGTGTATTATGTATGGCATGCTGCCCTCCTGCTCTTGTAGGATGGAGGTCCTGTGCACAAAGAGCTGTCAGAGGGATCTAGATACAAGGGAGGAGGAGGAAGACAGACCACGGATAAAACACACTAGCCTAGAAGATGATGAAATAGCAAGGCACCATCAGGCTGATGAGCTGATTGGTTATCCTGCACCAGGCTTTGGTACAACACAACCGAGAGGGTTTCGTGGTACTTGTGGAAAAAATGGGAGCCTGAAGCCACCCAATTTATGGGGAAAACACACTGTGGTTGGAAAGAGGGTGGTGGCATTAAAAGAGCTGAATGATCTGTATTTGGAGCTGGTATTGATATGACAGAAACTTGAGTTCAGATCCTGACCCTCCTCAGATGCCCTGGAGGTACAAGGGCGTGAAATCTTGGCTGTTTTCCCTAGAAGCAAGGATGAGGATCTCTGCTTCATGGCAGGTGAGTGAGATGGAAAAAACAAGGTCAGAACTGTAGCATTTCTCTATCTCTGAGCACAGACTGATACAGGTCTGCAGGACCACGAGCAGGCACAAGTCTCCAGTGGACATGCTGGGCTGTGGTTTGATGCAGAGAGGACTCCTGGGCTCCCTGGAAAGGATGAGGACAAGCCAGTTGCCCCTTCTCCATCCCAGGTAACCTAAGAAAGAGGTTCAGCTCTTCTCACACACAGAGCTTGGCTGCACATCTGGACAATACACCCAAAGGTCCACAGCCCTAGGCATCCCCTTTACCTCTCCAAACTCCCGGCAGACATTGCTACAGCTGCTGCCAGGGAGTTACAACATGCCTGGGAAAGGAACCCTTCATCTGAGCTGGGATGCCTCTGCTCTCAGCAGGGGGGTCGGACTAGATGACCTCTAGAGGTCCCTTCCAGCCCAGACAGTTCTATGATTCTATGATCTGCCACCACATACTGGTCTGGTAAAGTGAAAACTCCATAAACACTGGGAATTTACCTAGCAGAAAAAATCTGCAGGTTTGACGTCTGCAGGAATGGGAGAAGACTGGAGGGAAAGGTCCTTCCCCAGCTTGATGTTCTCTCACTACTCTCATCCCAGTCCAGAGGGATCACCCTGGGATGAGCAGGAGTGCATCCTCTTTGCACCAACCACACAGCTGAGAGCTGTCAGCACTCCTTGCCGAGGGAGCCACAAGCAGCACCCCTCTGCCACTCTCCCTTGCTACAACTTGAAGGCTTTTAGCATGTTAAAAAAGCAGCCATAGAAGGACCTGTGCCTGCTATATCCAAGACTGTGGGCAGAGGGACGTACAAGCCCTGGGAGTGCTCTCAGGTCAGCACAACTCAGCCAAGTCTCAAGGGAAATCACAGCCAGTGAACTTCCCAGTTATGAGAGCCCAACTCCTACCTCCCATTTTGGCTTTCCATGAAATGTCCTTCCTTCCTGACCCCGATCCTTTACACCCTGCACCCACAAAGTCAGTGACCTGACTGGGATGAAGAGGATGAGGGTCAATGAAATGAAAAATCCCAACTATGGGTTCACCACACTGCATCATGCTACGTCCGCACTGACAGCAGCAGAAATGAAAGGCAGAAGGGAATCCAAAATATGCAGGACTATGAGGAGGATATAAATAAAAAAATAATAGCAGCAAGCAGAGGTTTCCTGCTGTAACATGGATCATACAGCTGTATGCCTTGCATTGTTGTTTTCTATAAATACTCAAACAAAGAATTTAAACCAATATAAAACACGGACAAATGATAATGATAATCAAGGGGCAGATTTTCCGAGTTCCTTATAACAAAATACTCTGTAACAGATTTACAGAGACTATTTTAAATGTTAAAATCTGTTTTAATTAGAGTTTGGTAATAAGAGTTTGATAATATTTACCACTTTCCCTTATTTTACTTATATTTAATGTATAAATTCTTACATTTTGCTGAAACGAGCAAGAATTGCTGTATGTTACATAACAAAGGGGCTCCAGACATGTGATTGAGACCTTCAAGAAAAATGAGCGAGGAGGCATTTGTCTGGTTTATAATCAAATTACATTTGCAAGAGAAAAGAAATTGCTCTAAATTTCAAATTAAGCAAACTGGGTATAACTGCACAGGACATGCAGTGCAGCTACAACTTAAAAGATGATTGCTTTAAATTCACATCTAACTGGCCTGCAAAGCAACCTGTTAAAAATACCATATGTTTTCCTACAGTTGAATATTCAACAGGAGACCTCTTTTTGTGTGTGCATTTCGTACTTGCAAGATTTGCACCTGTAGTTCTGAGCACGTGATGTGTTTGATAGACAGCTAATGGCGCTAATGAATCGCTCTGATCTGGGTGTGCAGTTTATTGTGTGTGGGTAAAACGTGTGTCTGCAGAAAGCAAGCTAGGTCTCAGGCTCTCAGATCCCAGTCTCTCCTCCATCAAGTATTGCACTTTAAAACACTCATTGGCAAGATCCCCAAGGAATTTTGTTTCTTGGGTTTGGTTGTGCTAAACACACAGCTTAACTGCTTCTGGATCCACTGATGTAAAAAGCAGCTTAATGATAATGAAAAAAAAAATCATTTTGGACTTAGAAACGTGTGAAGTTGTTGATTCAAATCACTGCAGAAAATCTTGCCATCAAAGACTTCTGCTCTCTAGGAGAACTTATTTACTTACAAAATTGAGAGATTGGGGCATCTAGCTGGGGTACATTTCCTCCTTTAGCATTTAGCTTTTGCACTTGGGTAGGCGGCACAGGTTTGTGAGACTGGCCGGTGGCTCGGTACATGGCTTGGACCCACAGGATACGGTCCTGCTCATCATCACTCGCAAAAATCACCGTGTCTCCTTCCTTCACTGCGTTGAAGAATGCTCTGCCGCCCTCCAAACCTGGCAGAAGAGGAAGCAACAACAGAGTTTCACAGACTTTGAGGCCAGCAAAGGTATTTCCCGCAGCTTCCCACCCCTACTGCTACCCAGGGTGTCCCCAGCCAGCCCTGTGCTGCCCCCAGCTCCTGGTGATGCTCAGTCCCCTTCCCTGCACCAAGCTCACCTCGAAGACAGTCTGGCAGGTCCCCAGGTAGCACCCTGCACAGCAATTATGAAAACATGCTCCAAAACACTTGGATTAATTTATTCTCTCACCTACATTCCTGTCTGTGCAGGTCCCATGTGAATTGCACCACTTGAACCCCACTGAAAATGGGTTTTGAGAGGATGTGGTGGCAGATTTCCCATTACACTGAGCACATCACAGTCCACAATAGGTGCTTGGGTGATGTGCTTATTTCTGTCTTTGCCCTGATTCAGAACCCATCTTCCCATCTCCCTAACATGAGAAGTAACCTGGAATCAAAGTTTTGACAACCAACCTATTGTGTCTTTCTTCATCTCCTCTGGGGATACCATTATCCAGGACATGCTCAGCATGCTGCCCCATTGAAATAAAAGAAATGTGCTGCACCTCCACTTGAACAAGGGTCTCACCACTCAACAGGTACCTCCAGGTACCAGGGGCCTTAATCCTGCCCCTCCCATTCACATGTATCAGAGATAAAATAGGCCAGGCAAAAGTGTTGTTCTGGTCCCATAAATATTTTCTACAGTAAAGACAGGCATAGCTGCTAAACTTTTTTTTTAGGCACAGGTTAGGATCTTTATTCAATTTGAGCATTCAGTTCACAATCAAATTTCATGGGGATTTAAGCTTCTAATTCACTTTGTCTCCCCAGAAGAGACCAGTCTTTCCCTCCTCTGGTGCAACTGCTAGCTCAATTTCTTAGATCTATTTATAGTAAAGCCATGCACAGCTAATGCTCAGTATAAACACAACCATATTTATAATAATGCTGATCACAGTTCAGCTGCAAGCAGGGAGAGAGGGAGAGGGAGAGAGAGAACACTACTGTTTAGGAGCTGTAGGCAGCGTGGCGAGCAGGAGTAGCTGTGGGCACAGTAGCAAGCTGTGGGGACCCCCGTACCTGGCTGCGGGTCGGTGTAGTCCACAGTGTATCCGTCGAGCTGCAGCAGCTCTTGAGGTTCAGCTTTTTTCTCCCGGTAGCTGCACATAGCAAATGTATATTGGCTAACCTGAAGAAAATCACAGAGCTAAGATGGCACCGGGCGGTCAGGACAAGGCAAACCAAAGTGCTTACAAATGCTGCAGGCTGATGGCATGTTTACGGGGACCCAGGGGGTGGCGAGGTAATTTTGACAGTCATCGCCCACACGAGACAGTCTAAACTTTGTAGCAGGCTTTTGCAAAGCTCTCTTAACACACCCTGTTGCGGCAGGCTTCTAATTCTCTGCATCAGTACGTACAGCGGTTTAATTCCCTTCATAAGAGGAAGCTCCACGCTTTAAAACCCTCTATCATTCATCCCCAGACAAGTGCAAGAGTGACACCCTGTCACAAACAATGTGAGCTAAATTGCTAGGTGCCAGTCATATTAAAGCAATCTTAAGATCCCACTGATCTCGGCAGTTGTTGTCATCAGTGCTGTAAATGGCAGCTCTCACTCCTCTGAGGTACCATCTGCATGACACGATACATTCAATGTCAAGCTCTTGACAGAAGCCGACTCAGCTGCAGGGGCTCTGCCAGCTCCCGAATCGCCTTTAGGAGGCCATCAGGCCGCATCAAGACCCCGTGCGTACTCGGCGTGCCGCGATCTGGATGGTCGGCCAGAAGCTCGTCCAGGGAGCAGAGGAGAGGATTCTCCGTGCCTCAGGCTAGGAACTCACGGGGAAATTTACTGTCAAATGATTTCAAATGACTTTGTTAAGGTTGTGTCACATCCTGGACGCCTGACGTAATTTTATTTGTCTGGACATTTCCTTGACCTCTGAGGAAACTTTAAAACTCTGGTGGGTGGCAGTGGATCCTGCTCGTCATTTTTCAAAGTTGAGAGAGCTAGCTCCTGGAAGATCGGTGAGTGACTGGGCTGGGAGATTTTGCCTTCAAACTCCAGACAAATTACTCAGCTACAAATACACATGCTGCACCTGTTTTGGTGGCATCTATCGCTAATAAAATGTCATTTATTTAAGCCAGGGGACCCATCTATTGGCACAACGTCTCCCTGACAGCGCTCGGTTTATTGCCGCCCTCTACGGGCTTCTGTGAGCTGCTCTCAGCAGCCCTGCCTGCACTGTGCTTTCCTCCAGGAACAGCTCCAAAAGCCACCTAAGAATAAACCCCATCATTAACACATTTGTGGGAGTAAGACTAAAAGTGATGCTTTAAGCATCTTGCATCCTCCTTAAAAACTACCAGTACTGATGAAAGATTGACAAGTAACAGACCAATAGCAGGAGCACACCAGTGCATATTCTATGCTATGAACTTTGAATGCATAGCACCGTACCGGCAACACAGAAATTCAGAAGATTAACACGAAGAAATCTAAAAATAACCTAGTGCCCCACAGCACAACATTCAGACGACTCCTGCAGCGTTCGTTCAGTCACACTTGCAGTATATTGCTGCCATCTCCTGGAGAAACTCTGGAATGTGCTTTATTTATGGTAAGAGCCTGGAGATTTCATTTGAGGGTTAGATTTCTCTGTTAGACAGTCTGAACTTCGGGGACTAAGTGATTTAGTTCCTGAAGTGAGTCAATGCTAACTTACTCTGACATTGGCTGAAAGCATTAGTGTAATTAATATTTTTTTGTTCTCCTGTATGCTCTGTAGCAGCAGATAAAATTCATTCGGTAGTTCAGTTTCTTCTTCTCTGACCCTAACCATGAGGTCTGAATTTCAGGCTCTTCTTCATGTACAAATAACTCCTCTCATCTTTGGACCCAGAAAACATTCTTCATCCCTCTCACTAAGCCAGCCAACCATACCAACACAACAGTAACATACAGAAACACAGGGAGGCATTTCAGAGCTTGTATTTCTCATGTTAAAGGTTGTACAAGACAGTTGTAGACAGTAGGCTCTGGTGGAACCATCTGGGGACAGAGGCAAAGGAAACTGGTCTCTCCTGTTAGCATTCACGAGTTTTCCTTGGAAGAAGCTGCTCTACATCATTATTAGACGAGACCTCTAAAAGAAACTACAGGAGGGTGTACAATGGGCAATGAGCCAGAGCTCACCTGGGTTCACATCCTTCTTCTCTACTCACACAGCTCAAGTGCCCAAGCTCAGGACTGCCCAAGAGCCTGCTGGCAGGAGGCAGGCCAGGATTTGGCTGGAGGGGAGAGACGGCTATTGATGGCCTCTGGAAAAGGAGCCAAGGGTGCGTTGCAGAGTGCCTGTGCCACACCTCTCCTGCTGCCTAAAGCATTTACTGCTTGAGATTAGAAAGAAGCTGATGCCCTGGCTACCAGGGCCATGTGTTTCCTTGCATTTACAAGCAGTGGTAAAGCAAAACCTGACAAAATGAGATTCTAGAAAGCTCGATACGTCACGATCATGCTTCACTGTTGAACAGCACTGTAGGGTCAATTGATTTCAGCTTGCCTTTCATCAGTCCTCTAAAATACTGTGCTTTACAGAGCCTGTTTTCTGTAGAAGCTTAGAAGTGGCCAGACAAGTGAAACAGTTAATAGCAGAAATTAATCTTACAGCCTGCTGAGTTCACACCGAACCGTAGCTGAGTATGAGAGCAAGTGAGCAGATGGGATGGGCAAGATGAATGGTTTGAGTAATTGGAAAAAACACTGATACAGAGAGGAAACTGAAGGAAGACAGAGGAGAAATCTCTGCCCAGTGAGGGACAAACTCTCAAAGCAGCTGGGACTTCATCCAGGGACTCGATGAGGGCCAGGAAAGGAGCATCTAAGAAGCTGAAACTGAGTGAAACTAAAAGAAGGGAAATAATCCAAGGCTGCCCTGGCTGGTTCATCACCAAAAAAAAAAAAANGAAATTTTTTAAGACAGAAGAACCAAAGGAAAAGCAAGTAGGAAAAAAGAGAAAAAAAGACAAAGAAATTCAGGAAAGGGGAAGCAGACAGCGGGAAACAAATGCCAAAGTTCACTACTCCCAGGCTGCTAAATTAGATCTGACTTTCTTGGCGCTTGACCATATTCTGTCACCAGCTATATAATCCGGCTGATTAGTAAATACAGTAGATATGTATTAACCAGTCCTGACTTTGTCCTTGTTTTTCCACCAGAGACTCCTGCTCTAGCAAGCAGTGTTTTCCCCAGGATCCTGCTCAAACCTGTTAATTGTCGTGCCTCACACTCCGAGCTCAGTCATTTGCCTCCCCCTCTCCCACTGTTGACATAACACCGCCCCACTTGGGTTAAATTCTTAAATGGACCTTTCCTAGATTAACAGCACGCATTTTGTCCCAAGGGAGAGAAACTGTGCTAAGATACTGCCAGCTGTAATACAGCTTTCCACTTTGATGGGAGACTCTTGTCCTCTAGTTGCAGCTGTACGTTGCCTCCCGAGCCCTTTCCTGACACAAATGTGCAGAGGAAATGATCTAGCTTAAAGAAAAAAAAAAGTGAAAACAACAGTTTTCACATCTCAGCACATCCACTCAGCCCTAAGCAACTGCACATAGCAGTTGTCCTAACTTCTCCCCTCAAGCAGAAGGTGTGTGTGCTCTCCTTGGGCAGGACGTGGGCTGGGAAGCCATCCTGTGCAAGTACAGATGGGACATGCAGGACCTACCACAGCCAGGTGTTACAAGGTGGCGTGTCAGTTCAACCAGAGGTTTCCAAGCATTTTGTATTTATCAGCAACACTTCAGGTTTCTCAAGAATCATCTCCTATACTCAGTTCTCAGTGAGGATCTAACAGCAAACACATATTAATATGATTATGGGGACCAGCCTCGGGTCATTTACCTTGACTTGAGGACCACAGCCTAGGACCACTGGTGTATTACACTGCAGTTTTGATGAATTATTTTCAAATTCGGTTGGTTATCTGGAGTTACTGAATACTTACTTCATTTCATTTTATTCCGAGTCAGCTGAGTTTTGCTAAAAGCAGGAACTGTCACTGCTAGTCTAATTATAATGAGTTCAGGGAGTCTGTCACTAGAACAATAGATCCAGGCGTAGACACTGCAACTGGTTTTAATCTGCAGAGAGTTGATCTGGTTCCAACAACATTCTGCAAACACCATCAGACACAATCAGCCAAAAACTGCTTCAAGCTACCCAGCAGACATGTCATCCAGGTACCATGGAGTGTTACTTCCCATATGCTGCCAGAGCACAGAAATGGGGTTATGACAAGAGAAGAACAGATTCAGTCTGAAATCTCAATGTAATTAATTCACTTGCCCTTAAGAATCATTATAAGAAATTTCCTATCATAAAGCCAGCCAACCCACCAGAACCAACAACACGCTGTTGCCAGTACAGCACATTAGACCTTGCAAGGAATTAATACAAGCTCTGTCAGCTATCAAAAATCCCAGCTTTTGCATGATCAAGGGTCTGATTGGCAAACTGGCTGAAGTTTGTATGCTGTGCTCAGGCAGCTGATATAGCAACTTAGGAAACATTTACAACATCTGTGATGGATGTACATTTCTTTCCTAACCAGTCCCAAAAAACTTTGCCCTAAATTGCTCCATTGCTTTCGTTTACCACTGCCACTGGCACTACTGTTGCCTTTACGAAGCATTTTCCTCACTTGTGATGCTGCAGACCATTTCCATCCAAGCTCAGGGCCATATTCTGCCATCGCTT
This sequence comes from Chloroceryle aenea, assembly GCA_013399075.1. Classification (NCBI taxonomy): domain Eukaryota; kingdom Metazoa; phylum Chordata; class Aves; order Coraciiformes; family Cerylidae; genus Chloroceryle; species Chloroceryle aenea. Next base: position 749,258 of record VWZY01004812.1, read on the forward strand.
TCACGCTGCATATCTCAGGATTTAAAATTAGGCAAGTAACGAGTCTCTGCCATGTAATTTACATCTAATCAGTATTCTGCTCTTCTGCTGCTCATCTCAAAGGGTGTCTACGAGAAGGGTGGGCAGCGTGCAGGGAGGACTGCGATTCATTCGGAAGAAAAAACTATCCCCCCTTAACGCACGGGTGCACGCTGGAGGAGCGTATGCACCAGCTCTGCCAGCCACACCATGCTGTAAACCTTTCCCAAGGGGTTGAAACAAGTCCACCCAGCAGTGCATGCGCTGGAGAGGTGAGGCCCAGCTCTAGAAATGGCACAAAGGAACTGCTCTCACCCACTACACCCAAACAAATCATCTGCACTCCCGTACAACCCTCGCAGATACACAGACACAGAAGGTGCGAGGGATTATTCCACCCAAATTACAAGGCGGTTATTGCTCCTTTACCCTTCTCTCCAGGGCTTACACAAGCCAAGCAGCAGTGGAAATGCTCCTCGCAGAGCTCCTTTTCTACACACGCACACAGAGCCTCTGTTCATACCGGTGAGGCATCACTGACACAAAGGAGACAAACTGCCATCAACACCTCCCTCCTTGGTGCCGCCCATGCAGTTTGGCACCTTTGTGCCTTGTTTAGATGGTTATGAAGTGTTTGAGTATTTATTACCATGAATTTCTTAATCGCTGGTACCAGAAGGCAGAGAGGTACCACTCAAAATCACTGAAGGAGCTGAGGCTGCGTCCATCTGAAATGGGGAATGAGGGGCAGGAGAGGGCACAGGCCCAGGAAGAGGCAAGGAATGGGAGAGGAGACAAGAGATGCAACGGAAGATGCTACAGGTAAGGGACAGAGAAAAGGGATCAGAGAGGAAACATCTACTTATTAATTGAACATATAGCCTTGCCCTCTTAGCAGTGTCATGGACTGACCAGACCACTATATCCCAAAAGGACTTTTATGCTTTGGACTCCATCTCTCAGCTCTGGTGCAAGTAGAAGGCTGGTGCAGATGAGCAAGCTCCTGAAACAGGGGCTACTCCTTGTCCATTCTTTACCTAATGGAGCCAGCTCACCTTTGTGCAGGGGTTATTTTCTGTCTGTGGTTTAGCAGAGTTCAGAGCATCCTGGACATCAACACCTTTGCTGCCAATCCCTGTTCGTATCAGCACCCATCCTTTGCATTGCATGAAAAGCAAATGACAAACATACGGACAGCAAAGTATTTTTATTCCATCTTTATTGCCTGCTGACATGTTCAATATGCTCAAACTACATCTGAGGGACTGCATAGAGAGTGTTTCTTGTTTATATTTGATGTACGGCAGAACACTTTACATTGCACCAAATGTTGAGCAAACGGTAACATAACAGAGAAGCTGCAGTGGCAGCTGGAATTTCTGAGGTGGGCTACAGAGACTCTCTGGGGGCAAAAGTCTGCTCATCTTATTCAAATGAATTGCTTTTCTGGCCAAATTCTGCTCTTACATGCCAACTGACGAATACAGACCTAGTAACATGAGAAAACATGGAATAACTCTGCGAGCTTCAATTCCCCAGCAAGCTGAAGAATATATGGCAACTGAGAACTAGAGAAGTAACTGCAATCACATAGAATGGCCCAAAGAAAAGCTTTTTGAGAGAGACATGGGAATCCATGTTCAAAAACCTGCAGACCCCTGCACCGAAGAGCATGAGTAGATTTATTAATGGGAGAAGCTGTGTTAAGAAAGAGGATTCTCTGCTTTGGGAAATCCCCGTTCACAGTGAAAAAGGGACTGAGCACTTGGTCTAATAGGTGTGAATTGCCTCGAAGGGAAAAGCAATACTAGTTGCTCTAGGTGGTCACAGACTGCCTCAGCACTTCTAACTTTGTTTCAGACCATGATAAAGGAAACATGCAGAGAAAAGCAGTCCCTCTATCCCTCCCCAAGAACAAGGTCATTGAATAATGTTTCCTTCATTATGGCCTCTGCTGCTTTCTTACCCAGGAGACAGTTTGGGATTTACCTCCATCAGTCTAGTTCTGCAAGACCCTGGGCTCCCTTGTTTGGTGCTAAGCACTCTGTCTCACCAGAGACTTGACTAGTGCCTGCCAGGAGTGTGCATCTGCAAAACAGATGCCTCTAGAAGTGGATTACACAGATCCTAAACTCAACACTTTTCCCTAAATCTAAATGTACTGCTTGTGCAGATAGAGGCATCTCCTGTGATGCTCTACACTAAATCCTCTACTTCTGTGGCCATTTTGACCCCACTTGGAGTACAAAACAATGACTTAAATTGTTGCTGCTGATGGAACTTTTGTTATTGGACTAGATACCCAATACTTATAAGGGTCATGCACATCATAAATTTCTTTTCCTTGAAATTCTTAACCATAGTCAAGTATTCAGGTCTACTGAAACTGGGAGGGCAGAAAGTGAAAAAAAAAAAGGGGAAAAGGAAGAAAGAAAGAGCAAAATGATGAAGAGCTGTAGACAATGAGAGGCAGTAATGAATGCGAAGGCAAGATGAACGTCAAGAATGATGTAACAACTCTGATGTAGCAAGTGACAAAACTTCTGTAGATTTCAAATTTCATCTGGAAAAGGCTCAAAAGGGAGCATTTGCACCCAAGCACCTCCAGCCAAGACAGACCAAGCTTTCTACTAATCTCATTAATTCCTCACTAAAATTGGTTCTCCATTTCACCCAGCATTCATGTGAATCAGTGAACTCATGGCTAGGGCCAGGCAACTGGGATATCCTCGAGAAGATGTAAATGTTTAGAAAAAAAATCCATGACTTAACAGACACCCTATGCAGAACCATGGCTCAGCACCAATTACACAGCACTGAAAATAGCCAGAGGAAAGAATTAAATTTTTCATACTGTGATTTAAGATCACTTCTGCTTAAATCTGTTACCTGGACCAGGACAAAGAATCGTTTTTTCCATCTCTTCCAAACATTTTTACCAATGGCCCATAAATACCTAGGAGAAAAAAATAAGTGAATTCAGTACATGAGCAACTGCATGTTGTTCTCTTGCTTTTTAGTATGTTTCCTTTAAGCCTAGAAACTGAAGTTAATGCACAAGCAGGAGTAATTACAAGACTCTTAAGCTCAGCAGCATTCATGAATGTGTTTATTTCCAGCCTTAACAAATAACCTGTAAAGAAAGTGACATAAGAAGCTCAGAGTCTTAATGTTACACAGTATTAATCCTCTCTTCCTCTGTCTTTCACAACTTGCTCAGAATTTAGAAGCCTTTTAATGCCACTGAATAGCTATGACACGGTTGGATGGGTGAAGAATACATTTGCAACACAAGAATTAAGGAAGAGAAACCCCAAATGTTTAAGTCTTCAGAAAACCAGCTGAGGGGAGCTGTGAAATAAAGGGACACTTACTCCATCAAAACCAGTAACTGGGATCCCGGTATCCACTGGTGTGACTAAACCAGGACACTTAACGCTTAAGATGAATTCCTAGAAATCTCATGGCTACATATATTCAAGCAATCTGAATAATGCCTAAGGAGGAGTGAATTTACTGTTTTCTACAAAGGAAACATTATTTTTTTTAATTGATGTTAAAATTATCATTTGATCTCTGCAACGAAGTAGCTACCATGGCACTGCAATACAAACACTGGCAAAATTAGTGGCAGTACCAGACTAATACAAAACACAAGGACATTATTCAGCATTCATATGTTTTATGTATCATTATAATTACTTTAGTTCTGGCTCAACAAATAGAAAAACAATTCCTTTTTGGTTATGTTATTTGTTCCTTATTCCAGAAGAGATCCATCATACCCTCGGTGAAAAGGTAAGGCACAAAACTCCAAGACAATCTAATGTGGGCACCAAATCCTTGGCTGTTTCAGCTGTTTCAAGACCAGGGTAATAATTGCCCTCTCTTCTATTACTAATAACATTAACAGAAAGAGAATCTAAGTTCTGATAGCAAGCCAGTATTATAAAACACATAATTTTAAGCAGCATCTTGTAAATCAATTGTTAGTTGAAGAAAGCTTGAGAAAAGCCAGGGCTGCAACTGCCTACTCCAGATAACTGCTATTTAATTGTGCTGTTTATCCCTGAATAAATAACAACAATCACACTGGACCTTTCCTCAGGAGGAAGGTACACTGTGCTTTTGGCTCTGAGAAGTCAATACAGGAAAACACAGAACAACTTAGAAAATTATACCATTCTCAGAAAGAGAGTCAGGCAGTTCACCTGTTATTTCCATACAGAAAAAAAAAAAAAACAAACCAAAAACCTAGCAATTTCCTGAGGAATATGGTTTACAATTAAAACTGTTTGGCTGAAACGCATTGAAAAGGCTATGCTAAGAGTATGCAAAGTTCATTATAAATTACTTAACAAAAGACAATTTTATATTTGGTTTTTTTTTTTTTTTGACCTCCTCTGAAGTTCAGAAAGAGAGTTTCTCTTCCAGAATCTTAAAAAAGAGAAATTTTGTAATGCACATTCAAAGCAAATTGAGTTCAGATCAAGACAAAAGTTTACCCAGAGTGCTTCATGTTTTGAGGCTTATCCATTCGCACAGCAAGCTTGATCTTCAGGTCTTGGTCTGGGCAATTTTTGGAAACAGTCATTTTGTGCCACTCCGATTGCTTTGGGCTATTGGGAGTAGGATGGAGAACAACCTGCAAATTTCAAAATCAACAATGTTAAAGGGAAAAATTATTCACAAAATGGGTTTTAATGGGGAACAGAAGCACATCAGATGGGCTACCTTTGCCCTAAAAGTCAGACTGGAAATGTTTATTTACATCTGTGAGGATTGCTTTTTATTTTCAGATTAGTTCATATATTCTTTGGCTCCTCGATATGCCATGCTATTCTTCATGGGCTTGTGCAGGACAGAACTGCATTATCAGTTCCCATCATTTAAAGAGAGACTTGCAACTGTCTGGGTAGATCAGCCTAGAAGTGATGGTGGAGTAACATGATTAACAAAACAGCAACAAGTTTTTTGTTAAGGGTGCCCACTGCAATTGCCCACTTTCATACTTGTACAACTTGGTCAATCTCCAGCCTTCCTGACATTTCCCATGCAAGGTGTGCTGTTTTGTGGGCTCAGAAAGCTCACCTATAATGGTTCATCTGTTGCTACTATTAGGTTGTGGGGAAGTTGACTTGATTTTCTACATACTGTTAAGACTGGATGCAGCAGGCAACATTATGGGTAGGTGCACCTGACTGCACTACAACAGCAGATAAAATCTGCATCCCATGCCATGAGATCAGTGGCTGCAGGACTCTGCTTCCATCTCATGCAGCGAGGAATGATGGGATGGTCTCCAGCTGGGGTGCAACACTCATGACTGCAGTGGAGCTCTGCAAATGAGCACCAATGGAAGTGGCTTGACTCATCAAAGAAAATGAGATGCTCCAAGAGGCAAGCAATCTCTCCTGATGATAGCTGTGCTTTTCTCACTCATACTTTACCCCTACAAAGCAGAGCTGGACCCCCAGACAGTGAGCCACAGAACATTCTCCCAGAACTACACTACATCCACCACCTTCTCCTGGTGTTTACATATGTGTCCTCTGAGGTGGCTTAACCCTTTCCCTCAGATGCTTTCATTCTCAGTGGTGACTGCCTGGCACAAATTCATTCAAGGCTCCACTGTCCTGTAGTGAGATTCATCTCCTTTAAATCCATTAACCTTTATGCAAGCAAATTATTTTACAAATGGCAGCATTCCCCCTTGCTATTTGATGTGCTGCCATCACTCATTCCTTGCTAGTGCTTATTCTGTGCTCCTGCCAAACTCCAGCCCAGACTACAATCTTGTATTTCTCCACTCCTCAACTTTACTGCTGAGTCAACAACCTAGGGGCTGTTTTCCAACAAAATATCCTTGACGCTATTACCCTCTGATGAATGATTTTAAAACTTATTTTTATTGCCTCCTCCAAAGCCTGAGGTTAACATCAGTAGGTTCTCAACTTCATCTTTATTCATCAACAATATTTATCACTACTTTCATTGAATTAGACTAATGCTTTCCCTGGCAGGATTCTGAAGCTATTATTAGTTACATAGACAACTGAGCAACACCAGTCTCTACTGCACCACTCTTAGAAAAAACCCACACATTTAAGCAAAACCTGAAGATGAGAAGTGAGTTCACCATGCAGGGTGCTGTTACAAACACAGATGGACCCAAACTCTGAGCAGCAGTCAAGGAACCCCACTGCAAGGCAGGCCACGCAAGCACATAGACTTGCACTAAAGTTCATCTCTTATCAAGGCAACAGCCACTCAGGGTGTTTGGGATGCTCTCTACTTTGATTTCTAATGCTTTTCCATCAAAAGGCACATAAACTTTGCTTAGTGTTGTAATGCATGGCTCTTCCCCTCCTTGCTCTCAGAAGATGAATTTTGGCACGGCTGGAATCCACAGGAGCCTTGCCACTGGCTTCAATAGGGCCAGGATGTATTCCCATGCCTTCAGCTGCCTGTCCAGAATCTAGGGCTTGGGAGCACTTTCCAGCTCTCCCTTCGATAAAAGTAGTGAAATGAGGAGTGCCGGCCGGCTGCCAATTTAACACTTGCAATAGAAAGTGGGCATTATACTTGCCTGGCAGAGCACAAAGCCGCTTCTCAAAGGGCACTGAGCACGAGTGTTTTTGTGTATAAAACCTGCTTCCCTCTTCTTGCCGTGCAGATAGGTCCATGCCCACTCCTACAACTAAACCAAGGGCTTAACGTGCTCCCGGTTTCATTATTTCATTAAAGAAAAGCTCCTGATGCAGCCTGAGAAGACACGCGTCATCTCTCGGCTGCTCTGGGCACACCAAGCATCCCTTTGAAGTTTGGCTGATTGAAAGCACCGATGGCCACGGGCCAGGGGAAATCACCACCCAGCTCCCTACGCTTGCTGCTGCTGGCCCATGTCCTTCAGCCCGCAGAAGCTCAGAGCCAAGGGATGGCTTCCCACTGGACTGGGAATTAAAGTGTATTGGTGAGGCTGGCTCATCAGCATTTTAGGGCAAGAGGGGCTGCTTTGGGGCCTGACATCTTTCTCAGAACAACATGCACAGCTAATTGCTTCCCGAGACCAGCGAAGTCAGCATTGCTCATGGCTGCCAGTGGAAACAAGACTTACAAAGCGAGCGGGTCTACACTGAGTGTATCTTCTTGGGGAAAAGCCCTGAATGGCACCATGGCCAGCTGGTGAAGAGCTCTGCTCAGCATGCTGCAGCAGAGTGATGGGCTGTTTGAAGAAGGTGGTTTTGAAAATAATCCTGAAAATATTATGATGCTGTGTAGCAAAGCAACTGTAAGTCTTCAGATGACCACAGTAGTGCAGTCATCCCCTTTGTCAGAAAAGGAGGAGGACAGGGAGAAAGGAAGGATCACATTGTGGATGAGCAGAGTCCAAAGGGGCTGTGACTCTCTTTGAAGAGAGGATTGAGAATAGAAAAGAATGGGTAGCTTTGCTTTTCTCTCTCAAGTGTAAGAACAAAGGATGTTACATGAAAACAAAAACAGTTAACACAAATAACAAGCATAAATTAGATGAGACAAAAATCACATGCCTCACTCTCCAGCATAAAGATATAAATTAAATCAACAGCTTACTAGGACCTGAAAGGAAGTTTGGCACTTGTAAGAATAGGTGGAGAAAAACTCTGATGTACGGACACAGATTGACCTGCGTCGAGGCAGGAGCAGCCACGGAATGAGCAAGAGACATGCCAACAGGTTAGTCCATAATTGGTAATACTGTACTTGGACTTGTCACAGGATCAGTGGCTTTCTTGGCCATGACCATGTAGACAGGGCAGAGAGCAAGGGGTGCTGCAGAGCCCGGCAGTCAGAGCCCAGGCTGCTCCTGAGGATGGCTCAGATCACACTGAGCTGTGGCACAAGAGGTGCTAAGTCCATGTGTAAGATGCAGCCTCTCTTACCCTGAACTTATTTTTCATAGAGTCTTCACCATCCTGATCTCACACCCCTGAAGAGCTGAGGGAGGCATGACAGGGAGTTTGCTGCCACTTATGCCTGGGGCCAACATAAATAATAGAGCTGCACAAAATCCATGGAGACTAATGGAAGTGTTCTAAAGCCATGGAAAAATGCCATCCACAGATATTCTGGAGCTGTGGACTGTGCAAGGGTGCTGGTTTAGAGACCACTGGTGAGGAGCAGAGACGGGGCAGGAAGATCAGCTCTTGGCCGGTACACTGGCAATCTCAGCTCTTCACTATTAACATAACTGATGGCAGCAATGAACTCCCATTCACTCCCCAGTCCATCCTAACTGAAGCCACCAGTTCAGCCACAATCCCCAGGGGAAGCCAGGATTTTAAGCCCTTTGCAGCAAGTACTGCAGTCCGTGCTTTCAAATGCTCAAACTGTGCACCGGCTGCTCAGCAGATATGAGAGCAGCTTAACACTCTCTTGCCAAACTTAAATCCCCTCTTTTTGATTCAGCATAATCCCCTTTTCTGCCTCAGGAATGTCCATTTCCGTAAGCAACTTCTGAGGCTTTCCGGACTGCCAATATCGCACACAAGTCCTCTGCTGTCACTCAGTGCAGGCACAGCCAGCTGAAATGCTGCCATTAAAAACTCACAACAAAGACAGCATGCGAGATGCACTCCTTTCCAGCAGTGGAGAGCTTGCTTTTTCTCCCTCTCCTGAAGCTTGGCAAAAAAGCAAAGCATGTTGTGCTCCAAAGATATTTCCGTACAGGAGAGATTTCTCCAGAAAAGCAGGGCCAGAAGGAAACATTATTAAACTCAAAATCTTCTTACCCTCCCGAGCTCTTTGTCCTCCAGAGCCAGCACTCCTGTGCTCTCCGTGAACAACTTCACCTTCACTGCAGGAAGTGCGTGTGTTGTCGTGAAATCTCCTTGGGTGCCCCAGCTGTGAAAATAAGGACAGAGAGATGCTCAGCTCAATCTCAATTCAGGTCAACAGCACTACTGCTTGGGTGTGCAGTGGTTAACTGGAAATGTCCTGTCTGGCACAAACTGAAACGGCTGGGCTGTCTGAGTGACAAGGGCATTAATTATCTTCTTTGGGAAATGTGGGACAGATGTTTGGAAAACCCATGATGGTTCTTCGGGGAAAAGAAGGGAGTATTTAGAAGCAGCATGAAACCAAATTTAAGAGGAATTTTATTTAGAAAGAACAATGGCTCCTGCAGCAAGAGCCTGTGTAGTCACAACAGAAGTTAAGGATTGAGGACATCTGCACCCAGGACATCTGTAACCATTTGTGCCTCTGCTCTTCTCTTGGCTAATTAACCTCTCCTTTCCAGCCAGAGAGTGAGGTTCTTTTCCAAGTCCCAGCCCAGGTTTAAATTCAATCCATTGCATCTGGAGTAATCCTAGTTTGCTGGGACTGCAGAGCAGGACACTAACCCATTGGGAATGGGACAGCAGTGGGCAAGAAGTGGCCACCTCTCCAACTATCCAATGAACTAAGATCATTATTTACCATTTTTTCACCATGAGTCATCATGCCCTGACTGGTCCTGTGGCTTGGAAAGGAACACTGTGGAGGGTGAATGACCCATAGTATGCGAAAACCCCCTCTGGACATGCCTATTTCTGGAGAACATCTCCAAGCTCCTGCAACCACAAACTGCCTGAGCGTGCAGAGAAAATGAACTCATTTCGTGTGGGACCATGCAGGCAGAGGGTCCCAGACACAGTCCTGCTGACACCGATGGCTGAACTTGCCATTTGAAGTCTTACAAGGAAACTTACCTCCCGGCCCTGTTACCATCCCAGCAAGCAGCCAGCTGCCGCTGGAGCTGCTGCCTGGTCACCCCATGAGGGCTCACCTGAGCTGCACTGGTGAACATCCTTGTGGGGTTCTCCTACAGCAGTCAGCTTTGATTTAGAAAGATCGTAGGGAAAAGAAACCCATAGAACACCAAGTCTGCTCAGCATCCTAAAGGCCACAGCTTTCCAAATGAAGAGCCTCCACAAGTGGTGCCACTCGCACCAACACATCAGATACTCACCTGTGCTAAGGTTTTTTGAGATACAAGAAAATGCTCCCCTTTGAAACAAAAAATTAAGTGGAATTTGAACTAATGCCTATTTGTGAGCTTTAAATAATTTTGAAAATAGCAGAGAAAAGAAGCAAATGCCTTCTACGCTGAAGGGTAAAGAGTCATCATGCTTTTATGTTTGAGACTTCACAGCTGGGTTTCAAGCTTTGTTTCTACAGCTTAGAAAGTTAGAAACCTACTAAAACAAAGCAAGACAGAAACTTCCAGACAGACAGCTAAGCAAAGCACTCCTAAAACTGCACTTGCCCTTGTTAGCAGAGAACAGATCAGCCAAAGAGGAAGGGCAGAAAGAGGACTGGGGAAGAGGGCACCATTGCAAAGAGGATGCTCCTGAACATCTGATCAGGCAGAGGCCCGACATGAAACTAGCAGATAAAAAGCACCCTTTTTTCTTTTTTTTTCTTGTTCTCTTTGTTGTCATTTTCTTTTTTTTTTTAATAATTTGTTGAGAGCTAGATTTCGGTGTTGATTTCTGTTTCATCACACTTCAAAACTCATGCAAAATGTACAAGCAAGCTTGAAGAGTAATCACAAGCAAGGTAGTTTGTAAACAAGAAGAAACTAAGAGCTTTCTGTGAGCAACACCTCCAAGTGATGTGATGGAACATACACTGCAACCTAAAAGGCTGCAAATCAGATGAGAGATTATCCCATATCTTCCTGACCACTCCTATTCACTCTCATGCTGTTAATGACACCTTCTCATTTTACACTGTCCTCAAACTAGATCCTCTGCTGAAGAAAGGCAGGTCCCGTGAAATGACTGGGAAAAGGTTCAGATGACATGTGGTCCAGAAACTAGGTGTTCTTCCAGCAAAAATACCAAACAGCAGGTTTTGCATTTGCAAAGTTGTTGGGAAAAATAATTTACTCCTTCCTGTGCATAAGGAGTATGGGTTTATGCTTTGCTCTCCACTGAGCAAATCTCATCCAACTGAGCTCAGCAGATGAGTGTGTTCAGTGCAGAGCTTATTAGTGAACTCAGTTTCTTCATTAGCTTTGATCTGTTTTCTCTCCCAGTGGCACGGTTGTACATGTTTCATCTTTTATGACAATGCATCAAATTGCCACCAGTGCCAGGAAGCAGAAGTTTGGTGGAAATTATCTACAGCACTACAATATTGTATTTTTTTCATCAGCTACTTAATAAACATTCTTCTCAGAAGAACCTAGAAACAACCTTATTTTCTAATTGCAGCTTCAGATTACAGGTTATGTTTCCTCTTAAAATTTCTGCGATGTCACCTGCAGATAAAGTAGGAAGATAATCTGGCTTTGAGTAAGAGATAAAAGTAAGAAAATATCCAACCTTACACTGTGTATTTTGACAGCATCTGCTTTATAGAACTCATATCTCTGTTTACTATTAAAAAGCTCTTATTTGTTGAAGCAATCCCAGACCATATGTTATCAACAAATGTTACTAACCAAATACAAACAGTAATTTTCATTAGGTTTTCTTTATGAGAACAACATCAACCACAAAGGGAATAAATGTTTCGAATGACAGTAAACATAGATAGCAAACCCCTGACAACACTGTGGTGCTTTACATATTCATATCCCCAAAAGCCCTGAAAAGATCCACGCCCACAAACAGAGACCCTCATGTCTTGGGTTTTGTGCAGGTTGAAGCCTGCAGTGATGTCATTAGTTTCCATAGTGATGCTCAGCATAAGGCCATAATTCATGTCCCTAAGACATCATTTGTATTCAATCTAAGTATGCAGTTTATCTGTGCTGTGTATTAAATTATTGTTCAAAAAATTAGCTCTGGACAGTAATTAGGTATTTGGATCTTCTGAGGGACTAACAATGTAAAGGTTTCATTTCCATATTTAATAATTAAGCAGGTTATCACTGTAAGAGTTTATTTGTTGGGAAAGTGCCTCGGGACCCATTCTGGACAAACCTCATGAAGTAGCCATGCTATCTTGTCCCCTTATCGTAGAGCTCACACTGACATGTCAAAGCAATAATACACCTCCAGATGAAGACAATGAATAACTTTCTGGACAAAAATATGCATATGCATATATATACACCACAGAAAAGAAGTATACAAGCAGAAAAATTCTGACAGTTAGGACCATATTATCTATCTGAATCCCACCTGAAACCCTCAGCCCAGCATTTCTTACTGTCCAGTGTATTCTAAAGCCTGGTGCTGGCCACGAAATGCTGCCATGCATAAGGACTCTGCTAGAATTATCGTCCTATTAATGGCATCTCTGTTGTTCCAGTGATATCACTAGGATCTACTTGTGTCTGCAGGGTTTCTAGTTAGGCAGGAAACTTAGGCTGAGTAACTAAAGTCTTCTGGCTGCAAAGAGCCAGAGGATATGTCCCAGGTGCTAGCTTGACAAATGCTGGCTCTTGTTTTACCTTTTACAAACAAAAGTAGAACATTACTGTAGACTTTGTGTCTGTACATTCACCTAGAGGTGCCATCACAAACCAAACACACTAAAGCACTAAGATTTTTTTTCTGAATGAAATACAAGGTGCCATAACCAGAGGACATGAGTGGGTAACAAGGGACAAAGGTCAGCCTTGTCCCCCACTACCTCCGTGTGCTTGTCTAATGCGCTGCACTTGAAGGATGGGCTTACCTGTCTGATTTTGGGAACATTTGGGAGCTCTCACAGGCACTGTCCTTAGTGGCACATGGAAAGGAAGTGCTGCCGTTGCCAATGCAGGTGCCAGGCTGCTCAGACCAAGTTGCTGTCAGCTGTTTCGAGTGATGTGCTGGTGATCTTCTAGCAAACCTTCAGGTTGATGCTACTCATCCCTTCCTAACTTATGGACAAACCAAGTAACATATTCTCGGCTCCTCACCTTGCCGCTGTACCAAGCTCTTAACCTTTCCTGCCTCAAGGCACTGCAGAAACAAATGTCTTTATTCTGTATGAAGTGCTTTACACCCTGATCTTTGGCTGTAGTCTCCGAGAGTTACCAAAGTGTAGACAGAACAATTACAGAAGTTAAATCACTACATAGCCAAAAAGGTAAAATTATTCAAACACCACAGCACTGCTATGTTACAGTGTGTGATTAAAAAACATTCTGGGATAAGAATAAGGCTGCAGCAAAACCCTGCAAGGATCCCTGTCCTGACTGCACTCATATCACATGAAGCCATGCAGCAGGGTCTCTGAATCCAGCTGATTTTCTCCACAATATCCCACTTTACATGGCCTATTCTACAATTTTCCCAGCTGTCCTTGACAGATGTTGACTAAGTCATTTCTATTCACCTTTAGTGCTTAAGTTCCTCTAAAGGAAATTTTAGCACCCATGACCTTCCCAAAAGCAAACATACACGCTAATACCCAGAAGAATGCATTGCATACTTCCATTCATGTACCTGGTCTCCAGGAAGAGTGCTTAGCCACTGCCTAATTTGAAGCAGTAACCCTTCTTCCATCATTGTTCTTGTAACTCACCTATCCAGAACACTGATGCCTGCGATTTCTATAAATAATGAACAAGTACAACTGAATTATATTGCTGGGCCATGAATCAGCCCTGATAACCAGCTCAGCCTGTCAGGAGGCTAACATGGGAGCAGCTGGAGAGTGATGGGCTTTCAACAGGGTTGACATTTAAACATGATCTATGACCAGTTCCCATGGACTTCAAAACTGCCAGAGGACACATTTTCTCCCTCTCCACATATATTTATTGAAACGGGTTTGCTTGCCAGCTTCCACAGAATAAACATGAAAAAATCAGAAAATAAAAAGTGCCAATGTGTATTAAAGGAGAGCTAAGCTCTCCCCTCAGTGGGTTCACCCCAGGGGTGCATTACGCTCCATGTACCTGGCAGTATCCTGGGACATGGCACCTCTGTGGGAGATGCTGCCCTTCTGCCTTGTTCCCGTAAGTTTACTGCTTAAGTAAAAATCTTGCAGAACAATATTCCTGCACTATGGAGCTGCCTTCTCAGTACTGTTTTTCAAATGTAACCGAATCATCAGCAACAAGTGTCCCCTCCTGGTCCAGGAGTATGCCCTTGGGAACACAGCACGCAGCGTGCAGCTGTCTCCATCCCTGCAGGGGCACAGCCACCTAAACCAGCACCCAGCACCGCTCACCTTCCTGCCACAGCCAGCTGGCTGCAAACAGAGGCAGGGAGGTTCATCTGAAAGGCCTTTAATATATGAGGCCACTTCTGGGACAAAATCTGCAAGACCAGCTTAACCTCACTTGCTGTCCTCTGCTACCAGAATGGTATCTAGTGGGAATGGAACAACTGGCCAGTCTCACCGCTCTCCTCGTGTGCCACCGGCGTACGCAGAAAAGGGTCATGCTTCATGTACTTCATCCACATCCCTCACCTCTTCTCTTCTGGCACCCACGCCGGCATGTCTGTGCCCTTCCTGGTGTATTTCTAGTTCAGTTTCCACAGCGAGCTGGCTGGTGGAGGGAAGTTCATCAAGGGAGTGGCACAGACAGCAGCCTGATAGACACTGCCTGGTTTTTAAGGAAACCCATGGCAGCAGTCACCTCTTGCTGGGTCACTGCTTCACCTTGTGTGGTGTGACACTTTTAATCCAGCCTTGGTGGTTCTTCTAAGAAACACAACCCAGTGGGTGATACAGCATCTCAGAGTGCATTATTGAAAGATTAAAAAATGCTGTAGTCACAAATAAAATAAGGTGCTGAGTAAAGGCACCAAACAAAGAAGAAAGTTCACGCTGTCAGCTTTGTAATGTTCCACAAATGCATTGCATGTTGTGGATGAAGTACTGCAGATGTCTGTACCTCCCGCCAGCAGCAGCCGTCCTGGCAAAACAGTAAGTAATTTAATCCATTTGGTGGTTTTTGTGGGAGTGAGTTTGGATTTCACATGCCACAGGGGGCCTCAAGTGGAACTATGGCTCTGAGGAAAGGATTTGATCTTTACCTATGAGACAAGAATGCTGAGACACAAGACCAATCACAACTGCAGAACAACACAAATTGCTTCATCCCAATTTAGAGGCAGCAAGAAAGTGAAATGAGTCTGCCCAAAAAGTACCCCTGTCTTTCCACAGCTGAAGAGGGATGCTGGAGGTGACTGCTGCAGATGTACAAAAAGATCTGAAATAAGAATCCCAAAATAGATATAGATGGAGAGAACCTTCTATGTTTCTGCTTGTGCAAAAATATCCTGGTCTAGGAAATACAATTCAGGCGCTAAGAAAGGTACCTTTCCCCTCTGTTTGTAGAAATGAATTGAGAACAGTTGCATCCATACCACAGCTTGAGTCCCAAGAGCTGCTGAGCATCCTCTGGGGTTCCTCCCTCAGTAAAAGTTTGATGTGTTTACTCACCTTCAGAACAGGATAACCAAAGTGGTCAGACACAGATTGACAACATGGCCTATTTTTTGCTCACACTGTTTCCTCTCCTCCCTTTCTGCTGACAGAACAGACTTTCAGTCCCATCCCCACAGAAGAAGCTGAGCTGAAGTGGGAGTGACAGCACAAACAGATTTGGTTCCTCCTAGACTTTCCTAAATGGACTTTATAACGACAGTAAACACTGCTTTCATGGATGCTGCTGCTGCTGTGCAGGTGACTGAGAAGTCAGCATCCTCGCATGCCCTGGCTGGCAGCGGTGGCTGTACCTGCCTGCCCGTGGAGCTAGGCAAAGCAGAGTGAGGCCGTGTCTCTGCAGGGAGCACTGACATCTCCACTGGCCCAGGGACAAACAGGCTCTCTGAGTGAATCCTTTGTTTCCCAAGATATCCTGATTTCTGCTGAGCATGTAACACTCCCTCTGCTAAAAAAAAGCACCATTGATGATTCTTTTGCTTACAAAAAGGGTGTTCAATTACCTAAAAACACCACTACAGAAAACACTAAGGTGCTATCCGAAAGCTGAGCAGACACAGCACGTCCCTAAGGACTGGGCTTCTCCTAACAGCAGCTAAGGATGTCTTCCAACCTCCAGCATTTCATGGACTGTCCACTTCTTGTTCCTAGAACTGTGAGACACAGTATAAATGTCATGCACGCAGACACCATCTTGCTTAACATCATGCAGCCAGCAGTACCAGACAGCTGATAAAAGGCTTCATCTCTCCCTCCAGGAGCTGCAACTCCCACATCCTCAAACTGGCTATGGCAACACTACGACTGCCAGCTGAGAGAGAAATATGTCTAGGAGAGCATCACATCTGCGTCTGAGTGTGCAAGGTGCAGAAGGAATAGGGTAAAGCTGACAGAGACTGCAGCAAAGCAAAGCCTGTGAAGGTCTGCTCTTGATCTGCTTGTGGTTCACACACAGTCCCCGCAGACCCCATTCCTGTGCCAGCACCGTGTCACTCAGCTGCCAGGGCACTGAAGCCAAGAGAGGCTGCTGAGGCCAACAGCACAGATTTAGGAACCCAAAAAAAGGATGATCTTTGCTATACAAAAAATGCAGAGCTTGATTTCAGCATGAAATGTTTCCTAAGCATAGCTGATACACAGGGGAAGTGTCAGGGGGAAGTTGTAAGGAGGGATGGGAGGTGGATTTAATCACATAATAGCTATTTATGGCCACGAGATGGCATTCCTGCCCCAGAGTTGTCCTTCTGCCATTCCTGTACCCAGCCCAGGCTCACCTCCTGTGCCCAGGACCACACTTCTCCCAGGCTGCTCCACCCCAGCTTGTGCTTTACCACAGAAATCCCACGGCTCGTTTGGATGAGAATTTATAGTAAAGCTGTTCACTGTACTCTTTGGGTATTAACGGGGAAAAGAAGCAGCGTGGATACCCAGTGTCATTGGAATGAGGACTGTTTTTCAAATGCCCTGTGCTGTTGCTTAATACTATGATATTATGATTGGAGGAGAAAAGCTCAGCAGGAGGAAACAGAAATGTAAGCCCAGAAACCTTTTACTGTGAGATCTGAACCGAAGGAATAATTGCCTTTACAAGGGATGCCTAGTGTATGTACTTCATCAGTGTATCTGCTTGGGATCCAGCATGAGTCAGAGTTTCATTCATGAAATGGGTCTGTGCGTATTTATTAATTGTGGTTGTTCCGACTTCTTGTATAACGAGCCTGCAATGCCATGCACATGCTAATCCAAATTTGCTTTGGCCAAAGATGCTCCACTGAACCAGCCGCAGAGCAGCACATTTTAATGAACAATTATTTAATTCAGATGTGGTTTATCATTTTATCAAATCTTATCACTCTGGGAAGAAAACACAGCTGCAAAGGACTGCAGCCAGTTAAGGCCACATTATGATTTAGACTTACTAAGGGCATGCACTGCCAGCTTTAAAGAAACACTGTCTATCACAAGCACAGACCATGGAAAAGGAGATAGAAATTGCCTGCCTGAAAATCCATGTTACTGGGTTTGTACCAACATAGCCCAGACCCTCCTTTATAAAATTAAGTAGAGGAGAACAGTGAAATATTTCCTAAATGTAAACAGAGCAGAATATGGGACAAGGCACCTTTCCAAAACCAGATAGAGAGGAAAGAGAGGTGTGAAACCATCTTGTGTTATGCCACGACTCACATTTTTGCTGTTCTATGTCCTAAGCCAGGATCCAGGACAGCCCAGATCCAGGCAGACACTCAGGATGGGGTTTGCCTTGCCTAGCTTCTGATGGATAGAAGCAAAATATTCCTGGCATCTCCTGGGTCACTGGGGATGAGTGGGCACTTCCAGCAGATGATGCCCACCCAGACACCTCAGTCATGACTGTTTTCTCTGCTGTGAAATAGAAGCATTGCCCTAGTTTCATGGATAGGAAGCTCAAAGTAAGGACTGACCCAGCCACTGGCCCAGGGACAAACAGACACTGAGAAGAGCAAACAGACCAATACCTTGTCCTTTGTTTCCATGGGAGATCTGGCCCTAGACATGCATTTTGAGTCTCTGGCCTGACAATGAGTGCAGGGCTTAGCAACCCCTGACTTACAGGACTACATCCTTCCTTCAGCAACTGGCATCAGTGGCTGATGAGCCTCCTTCCCACATCCTGATGGATCCTGCAGCTGCAGTGGCAGTATGCAGTTTGTGGGATCCTCCTCCTCACCTCCTCTAAGCTATGGGACGGGAGATATTACAGATGTTCTCGGCTTTATTTGCCAGCAAAACCTTTTGGCTGAGCAAGACATTCCTGTGTGCTGTGTTCTGCCTTTCACAGACTTTTTCAATCTGAAGCACCTTGGAGTTGCTCTGGAAGGGGTTCAAGAAAACGCTGCTGCATCTCTTTGCACTCTGGTATGTTTGCAAGCTCTTTTCTCCACAAGCATGCCTCATCCGCTTTGCTTGGGTAGTGACAAGAGTACACAGCTCCCTTTAAGTACTTTCACACAGAGCTGCTGTTCACTGGGAGAGCTAGCACATTCACAAAAGCAACAGGACTCTCTATCTTCACTTCATGGAAAGGACAACTAAAATGTTGAGAAATCACTCCAAAGGTCAGCGTTCCAGCTAAAGCATTCTCTCTTCCAGAGCTCTGTCCAGGCAGGAGTAGGCACAGTACCAGCTCTTCAAAGCATGCTCTCTATCTCTCTACGCTGCTTTGCAACCGGCAGTAGCAGTCCCCCTCATTAAATAATCATGTGCACTACTTGTACACAGCACCTAATAAATAAATAAACCAACAACTGGGCACTTTTCACATGCCTCATCCCCTGCCTTTCCCTCAGCAAGGGACGTGCAGAACTTGTGCTAAGGCATGGCTTATTTAAAAAAAAAAACCCAAACCATTAAACAAAACAACTAAATGTATCCCAGGACTTCTGTTTTGCAGTCGTCCTCTTAATTTAGCACTATTTCAGATCACTGAATCTCAATCTCATTTCAATGTCCTTTTGGTCTTTACTATCCCATCTTAAGGTTGTATGCATAGGAGTGATGAAGCAGACGGGCGTCGATGAAAATTGCCTTGGGCATCATCACACCTTCTGGAATACTTAAATTTGAATGTATGTGCTATCACAGGAATACATAATTCCCAAGCGCATAGGAACACTCAAGAAATTAGACAGCTGGTGAGAAAAGAAAGACATTCATTCGTGAAAGAGAAGTTGCATAAGCTCAACCCTTACTAGACATCAGAGAATCAACATGAAAGCAGTGCTATGTATGCTCTAACAGTCCGGGAAAACACAGCAAGAGCTTGTATTTGATACCAGAGAACCCAGCTGCAAAAAATAAGTCTACAGAAACAAGCTTTCATTGTTCTTCAACATACTTTCCAGTGTAACACTGTACAGGAGAGAAAAGGGACTGACTGCACGAGACCTTTGGGAGTCAGACCATAGCTGGGATCACCATCTACAGTCCCAGCAGATCACTGCATAGCTGCCCAGGAGGCTGCACCACGCAGTGCAGCTGTCTGAGTGACACTCGGGGTAAGGGAATCCCTGAGGGGTCTTGCCTTTGTTCTAAGGAAATCCTCAGCTGCTTCACTGAAAGCACATTTGGGATAGAATCACTCCTGTAGAGCAGCTATGAGGAGGCATCAGAAAAGGATCTGAATTTCTAATTATAAAGGCCACTAAATCACTTGCGTGAAGACTTCCCATAACAGATCACACACTTGCACCTGGGTAATAACTTTTTACTGCATTTTTTTGCTATGCTTAATGACTTGTCCCCAGCCTCCACTTCCAAAAATGGGAACATCACAGCATAAATCTCAGGAGCATTATGGAAATACTGTCGCATGCACAAACAGGGACTTGAACAGCAGGTCAGACCAAGCTAAAGGCAGAATATTGCAGGTACAAAGCCATGCACAGTCATCAGAAAACTGTCTCCTAGACATGCTCAACAGCTGTAAGTGAAGAAATCTTCTGTGGGGAATTTGGACACCACCTCATGCCCTTCAGCCCTAGGCAGAGTGGATAAAATTGACAGCCTTGAAGTTTCTGTCTCTGTCATTGTCACCCCTTAGCCCAGCAGCATCATGGTCTCAGAGCATCTGCACCGTGCACACAGAGAGTAAAGCAGATCATCTCTCCTGGAAGACATTTCCCCAGCTGATGCCTTGGGGCAGACTGACTCTCATCCCAGGGACGAGGGCTGTATCTCAGAGGTGACAGAGTCTTTCTTTAGCTGTACCCAGGGCTCAGTCACCTACTTTGACACGTTCATAAGGCACTTGGAGGTTTCCTGAGGAAAGAGAGCTGTAAACATCTGCACAGCTGTGAAATGAAACCATGCAACTGGAAAGGCATGCTAATTAGTCTGGGTAATTAAGGCAGCTTATATTGAACGCTGAAGTCAAGTAGAAGAGAGGGAAAAAAAAAAGAAAACTACCCCCTAAAATTTCCTTTTGACTTTTTTTTTTTTAACCTAACATCATGAATTTTGTTTACACAGGGCTTAGCTAGGTGTGCCAACCTAAATACAAATGACTGCTTCAAACCACGTAGCCATCCAGGACTGCAGATCTGCACATCTGGAGGAGTCCTGCTAGGCATGGCACCAACAACTGTACTGAGTGATACACACCATGAGTTATGGGGTAAAGTGCTCTCACACCAGTATAATCCCTTTAGTTTACTGAAATAAAATTAGTTCTACAGCATATAGGATATTTGTAATTTATACATCTCAAAAGGACCTTTTGCATTTTACCACAGAGAAATGCTCACAGTATCTCCCAAACCAACAATGGCAGCAAAACACTGACTGCAACAAAACACTCTTATCAAACACCTATGTGAGAAAAAAAGAGCCACTGAGCACCACTTAAAACTCCAGGGCCTGAGGCCCTGAATGAAAAGACCAGACTTTCCCCTTCTGCAAAGAGAGAGGGCATCCCAGCTCGACAGCCTCCCTTCCTGCTGGGCTTCTCCCCTTGCTGCTCAGTGCCCATCTCCCAGCAGGAGGTGGTGACAGAACAGCACTGATGAAGGATGCTGTGGAGTTCCTGTTTCTCTTCACAGTCA
Organism: Chloroceryle aenea; assembly: GCA_013399075.1. Lineage (NCBI taxonomy): Eukaryota > Metazoa > Chordata > Aves > Coraciiformes > Cerylidae > Chloroceryle > Chloroceryle aenea. Next base: position 770,221 of record VWZY01004812.1, read on the forward strand.
GGCAGTGGGCTCTGATGGGTGCAGCACAGCAATTTGAAACGAAGACCCTAGTCAAGTGATAAGCTTTGAGGTTTGGTGTAGGGATCCAAGCAAGGGCAGCCTGTCACAGCAGAGATAAGCAGCTGAGCTGTCAGAGCACCTTGAAAGCTAATCAGGGCACAGCATCAGGAGCGAGCACAAAGATAAAACAGGGCACCTCTGTCTCCTAGTGTGGTGGCTAAGGAAATGGAGATGGAGAGATTTAAAAGTTTACCAAAGACACTACTTTGTCAAGAGTGCATGTCTGGAGAGGGCCAGAGGCCCAAGCTCTTGGTCATGACAAACAACATAATAAGTGACATGGAGTCAGATGAGACCTGTTGAGTGTGTTCTCTCCAGCACTGCCCTACAGCCCATGCTCAAGAAAATGGCATGTAAAAAATTATCAGGCAGTAAACAGGGATATTTTTTTTCTTCAAAAATGGCAAGATCCATCCTCACACTCTGAGCCACTGAACAACCCTTGCTCTAGGACTGAAGATCCTGCCTTGCAAGGGGGGGATATAGAACCTCAAAATGAAGCCACTTCCAGAGTTGGAGTAGCCGTCCACACCTTCATCCCTTCCTGGGCATGCCAAAATGCCCAGGCAGGTTGGCCAGATTCTTATCCCACCAGTTATTTACTGCTTTTAACCCAAATGTTTCAGCTGAGCTTAAGGCAGGTACAGCAAATTTTCACTACTGTGAGCCAGGAGAGAATGAAACTTATCTGCATGCTGAAATATGTCCAGGCAAATATACAGCATTTATTCACAGGGCATTCAACAAACCTTGTTGTTTGGGTCTCTCTGTTTCCTTTTGTTCTGCTCACATCAGAGAAAGGGGATACAATAAGAAGATGAATCGCTGGTATGGCCCACGAGCACTGCTGCACAGGTCACTGTTCAGATACATCCAGAGCCTCTTTAGAGACAGTAGGACAGGGCTGTTGTGGCTGTACCTTTTTTTGTGCTATTCTCAGACCCCTTGGGAACCCTTTTCTCAGGCCATGCAAACAGCAGCATTGCCTGGAAGGGCACTGTTGGAGACGTGTGGAGCCACCTCACCCCTCAATGCTTTGCAGAGGGCAGACATCAGGTCAACATGAAGGAAAGTCGGTACAAATCCCTCAACTATCTGCAACAATACAGTTCCAGCACAAAAAAAGCAGGAAAATCCTGCTCACCCTGGGATTTGGGATATTTTGTAGAGGCATCTGCAGGTTATGGCATAATACAAAGGCTTTTTCTTACACAACTTATTAAAAGCCCTACTAATAATACATTGCAAGGCTGATCTGAAATAACCCTGGCTATTTCAGGTCTGGCTTTCTCTAAAACTGTGCCATCCCTTGTACCCGCACTGAGGCAGATAATCCTCGCATGAAAGGATTGGGCTTAAAATGTCAGGAGTACAGCACGGAGCCTGAGAAGAAATAGAAGGCCAGTATTTACTGCCATTGGAGAGAATGACACTGGCATATAAAGAGACACTCCATGATGTTTTGGATGACCACATATCTTTTTCCTGCAAGGCAGGATAGCTCAAAAATGCACCAAAGACTTCTTTGAGCTGTTGCTATCAGTGCCTTTACCACCAGAGTACCTGAGGTCCTTCAAATCTTGTATTAAGCAACATGACAAACACGTCACATCTGGTTCATTCTCCCTTTCCTTTTCTTCTGAAGTGGAGAATCTAAGTGAAGTAAATTGCTTCCACAGGGCTTTGGTTTTTTGTGTCTGGGCTGTTGTGCCTTGGAGGGGAAGCAAGGTGAAAGAAGCACTTCTAATGCAGAGAGGAAAAAAGGACAACTTTCTGTGATGGTCTCTGTGGAAGGTTATTTTAGAGCCTCCACTTGGGCGGTTGTATTAAGTTTAACTCATACCTGGGGCTAAGGTATAGCAGTTGCTCTATCACCTGACAACACCTCACCAGCAGAGAAGGGGAATCAGGAAAAAGAAAAGACCCACAGGCTGAAATGAACGTGGATTTAATGAAACAGCAAAACTAATGGCAATGCCAGTATAAAGTATACAAAGTTATAGTCAGTCCAGTGAATGTACGGCAGTCACAATACACAGGAAAACAATCTTCAAGAGCAGAAGGAGCCTGAGCCCGAGCCCAAGCACCAGCCCCTCCCTCCTCATCAAACATCTCACTTTATACTAAGCATGGTGTTTCTGGTCTGGGATACACCTGTAGGTAACTCTGGACTGCTGCTCTGGCTGACTCCAAACTGCTAATGGCCTGTGGACCATGGCAGGCCTAAGATTTTGTCCTAGTGAAACCAGGACAGTGGTCTTTGGTTTTGGAAGTAAAAAGTCCCACGATCCTCAAGGAATGAAACTGCCAAACCTAATCCCCATCTAAGGCATTTCTGTAGGTATTATCCCCAGTGCTGGAACAACCTAGATTTCAAGCCTGACTTGCACCTCTACAGGAAGCCAGTGCAGAAAGAGGATGAGTGTGATGGACTTGCATAACTCGTATCACGCTGCAGCATTTAGCACTGGCTGCATTTTCCTAAGGGTTGATGGCCTCATGCCCAGACACTGTACATTTCATTAAGATAAAAAGACCCACTCAGTTAAAGAGCTCACTCCTGCAGCCCTTATTTTCAAAACAACACTTTTATAAATGGTCCTATGGCTGTCAACAAGAAGAGTTGTGTAAGACCCTCTGAGCAAAAACGGGATGAACAGACCAAGCTAAACAAGCACCTGTAACTCAGCAGAAGCAGGTTTTTCAGTACGGGTAGTAGTAATTTCCCCTAAATACATCCCAACTTTCTCCACTGAAGCAATGAAAATACCTAAAACACTGACAACTGCAGGTTCTTATGGAAATGTTCTTTCAAGTGCAGCTCTTCTACTTCCTTCTCTGAAACAGATCTCAAAGCGTTTTGAAAAATAAGCCAGGGTGCAGCACTTTGCTTGATTGGGAATATTGTTTTTAAACTGCTTACTGCAGATTCCTGCTCCTCTGCTACAGCGCAGGGCACAAGGCATCAGCACTTTCTGTGCCTCCACAGGAGGACAGCCACCGAGGGAAGGCAGCCTGCCTTCAGCTCTGCTCTCCTCCTGCCTGCAGCAGCTGGGCTTGAACTGTTTGCCTGCAGTGCTTGTATGTAACACAGCCAGGTGCTTTCAGCTGCTGGGGACCAGTAACTCAGAGGGAAGGGCATATTGGAACAGAAGGACTATTCCAACAGCATCCTCTCCTGCACTGCTCCTCACAGCTGGAGAAGGCTCCATATCACCTTGGTAATTCCCCGCTGTGAGGATGCACAACCGAGAATTTTGTGTTGTGTTGAATCTCTGCGATGAACCAGAGGAAAACTGCCTCAAATACATACAGAGCGTGGGTCAGATTAACTAATCCCCCAAATTGGAAAGGAAATAATCCAGTCATCATTTTTCCCTTCCATATCAATAAAGATCAATCTCTGCTAGCAGGCTTACAACAACATCCGGGTAAGACAAAAAAGCCAAGTATGGGGCCAAGGCTGAAGATTTGGGGACCAGGTCAAAGATGACAGAACAAGACAGACTGGCCTCAGATAAAGTATTAACTGAGTGACTCGAAGCTTTCCCCAGCTCCTCTCTCCCACCTCTGGTTGTGACTGATGAAGCATGTCCCCATCAGCTGTTTCCCTTTCTCATAGGGCCACCAAAACCCTGACAGTGAAGATGAGATTATGCACCTATACTTGATGGCACCAGCTGGACACTCAGAGAAGTATTTATCTAAGCACATGCTTAACCCCATCCCTATTTAGCAAAGTACTTGCGTATAGGCACAAATTTACGTCTCTATGGCTACAAGAGATGTAAGCCTGTCATTAATACTTTTTTTTTTCCCTCAGTCACGGCTTAGGTGCCATTCTTAGTTGCAGGACAGTGCTCTGCATATGTGGAAAGCCATGTTTCTCCTCTGCTCCTCAGAGTCCCCTCTGGCCTCAGCATGCAGGAGTCAGAGCTACCCACAGTGAAGAGATGGATCAAAGGAAAGCAAAAGGCAAAGCAGGACTTACGTTGGCTTTGAGGCCTCAGCCTGGTCAGTCTGCAGTTTCTCCCCACCTTCGACTTCCATGGTGCAGTACACAATACGGTTGGGGGCCAGCGACTTCAGACCCTGCACCTCCATGATGACAACCTGCAGGGCAAAGAAAGAGGAGTGTAAGAGAAGCAACCTCTTTAGACTTTGCTCTGGCTGCTGAACCCATGGGGTCAGCCAGTGCTGGGCTCCTTCACATGCTGCTGGATGATCGTGGTGGCAGGTGGGTAGGGACTGTGACACTGCCCAGGCTGAGCAGGGACTGTGGCAGCCAGCAAGACCTGTACGGAGACTTGAGGTCTCCCTCTGGCTGCACATGGGTTTGTTGAACCCTTGGGTGCCCAGGACGCTATCAAGCTTCAGGAGATGGTCCTGCACCACAGAAAAGTGCCTTAGTATGTGAAATCCAGAAAAAAAGCACACAGCTACTCAGCTTCTGCCAAAAGCCTGCTCTCAAGATTAATCAGAGAATGATTTGGGTTTTACCTCTGGAGATCACCTAGTCCAACCCCACTGCTGTGGGTAAGGACAACTTTCACTAGATCAGGTTGCTCAGAGACTTGTCCAGCCTGACTTTGAACAATTCCAGGGGTGAGGCATCCACAACTTCTCTGGGCAACCATTTCCAGTGTCTTACCACTCTCACTGTAAACATTTTCTTCCTTATTTTCTATCTAAATCTATCCTCTTTCAGTTTAAAACCATTGCCCCTTATCCTGTCACTATAAGTCCTGGTAAAAAAATCCCTCTCCAGCTTCCTTATAAGAAATCCTTATAAGAATTTTTTTAAAAATTAATTAATCCTGCTAACTACATACAAGAAACACTGTGGGAGTTTCTGTTCCTGTTTTATTACAGCTATCTATGAAGTATACACACAGGGGTTTAAATTTCCTCTCCTCAGGTCTTCTGATCTTGTACTTGCACTGAGGATCCCTTTCCTAGCACACAGAGCTCCACAAACTCTTTGATGAGCACATGTTTTTGGTAAAAGCTCTCTTGCAGCAAGAGTTTTGTGCACAGAGCAGTGCAAAGACCTGCCAGCTCCCATAGTCAGTGCTTCACTGAGCTTCTGCTTCCCACCAGATGAAATTCAGCTGGAGAAAAGCATTTGACACATCTTGCTGTAACGGCGAGTCCCTTTTATGCACAGCTACACATGCTGCATGGGCTTTGGCAACGCAGAGGTCTCCTGCTTTGTGATAGTTCCCTGCTCCTCTGTAAGGGAACGCTTAGAAATCAGGCTTTATTTGGTGCTGCTGTTGAAGGCATCATCCCTGGGTTCATAGCCCTATTTTAAAATAAGACTAAACCGAATAGTACGAAGATTGTTTCGGACATCTAATGAGTTACACTCTGAGACTGGACAACCAGCATCGTTAAGTTTTGCGTTGGCACAATATATATAAGAAGAGACCATTTAGGAAGAGAAATAAACAGGAAACTACACAAAAATAGAATTATCTTTTTTTCTGCATCCTACATTTTTGACCCCATCCTGATAGTTGTTTTGACAATGTAACATAAACCCACTCACTGACAGACAAAAACAATTCTGTATGGGTGTGCTGATACCTCCTTGGAGTAAATGTCTTGCCTAGACCACAAATATGTTAGCACAGAATAATTAAGTTGTCTGAAAACAGCTACTGCAGCAGCACTGCTTCCAGGACCGAGACAGCCTGTGTCGGAGGTAATGGCGGGTCCCGGCAGCACCCTGCCTTCCCCAGGGATGTACAGACAAACTGCTCGACGGAGCGCTCAGCAGCAAGTCAGTGCGCATCACAAAGCAAAGAGCAAGCCAGCAAAGCACAGGATTTCCACACAAACTGCAAGGCAATCTGTTGGGTGCATTCAAACCCCAGCAATTTTTAACAGTTCTCCAAAGAGGAAGCAAGACTTGCAGGGAACTACACTGGCACCTCTAACTGGCAATAATTAAACATAATAACAGTTATAGTGTTGCATTATTACACTGGTTTGGGGGACAATACAGGCTCAGAGTAACTAAGGTGCATTCAGTAACAAGCTGCATGAAAAAGTCAGTTAACGATGCAGATTTCCGAGCTGTGCGATACACATCAGCAGGACATGCCAGACAGCTTCTCTCACAGTTTGTTCCAGCAAGATGGTGAAATACCAGAAAGAACACAATGTTTGACCACAGGCAGAGCTGTAATTCAGAGAGGAGTCATTCCTCATGGAGATAAGTGATTTGTACTGATCTCTCTACACCTAACTTAAGTTTGAACTCAGCAGAAGTTGGGTCCTGTGATTTTTTACTCCCACAAATTCTGCACACTGTCGTGTGTGTGAAGCTTACCTCCAGGGAAAAAGACAACACAACATCTGACTTGGAAAGCTGATTTTCATTTTCTTCTCCCATGTCAATTATTGAGGTGTTGTGACTACGTTTCAGCTTCTGCAGCTTGAACTCGGAGCCTCCTTTAGACACAGGCATGCTCTCTAAGTTTGCCATCAGGAGATTGACAGATGACTTCAGCTCCTCAATGTACATGTTCTCCATTTCTTTGGACACAAACTTCGGAAACTTGCGCTCCTTGGATTTGGAAACAAAACCAACAGAATGAACGGCTGTGACAATCAGCAACCACTCGTTGCACTGGGAGAACCCTCCAGGAGCATCTGCAGAGAGGTTTGTAAACAGAGAACTCCCACAAACCAGATGACATATTACAGCTTCCCCCCGTGTAATGGAGAAACGTTACTGTTAGCTTCCCATAGAATTACTACTTGGTACTTCTCCAACTTTACTCCTTCTTGCATGCACTTGCATTTAATTGATTTTTCTATCTGCAAATGGTCTTCTTCATATGTATGTATTCACAGTTACAAATGCTCCAGGCCAATGTCATTTGAACTTTGTGACTGACAGCAATTTACTAAAGATTCAAATGATGCTGACAAGTAAGTCTCCCAAATGAGCCAGCTCCTTTTAAAACACTTCTGAGTTCCATTAGTTTTCTAGGCGTGAAAGGAGCCCAAGGAGGGAAAACCAGCAATGTCTGGGCAGGAATGTGTGGTCCCAACTGGAAGAAGGGATAACACATCCTTTCTACTAATTGCCAGGCCCTCTGTTTCCCTCCAGACTTTTCACTGAGACCCTCCAGTGCTGTTTGTTATAAACAGGACATTCAAACATTCAAAGCAAAGGTGAGAGTAAGAGCAAAATGAACTGCTGCCCGTGCTCCAGTCTGTTAGGACCGCTGCTCTGAGCCCTACATCTTCTGACAAATCTGCCCAGGTCCCATATCTGCTTAGTGTTTGAACATCTCTCAGTGGGTTACAAAAAAATGTGAAAGGCCTGTGATCATGAGGCAGCATCTGCAGTCAGGGAGCTTGAGGCTGACTTGCAAAGTATCTTAGTGGCAATTCATAATACCATAAAAAGCAGTTTGTAAAGTGCATGCTAGAAAAGAAAACAAGGTCATGTTTCTTCTAGATGACTGTCATCAGGCTGCTGAAAAAGTACTCCACTGCACTAGTTTTTCCATCAGTCCTCAATAGCTTACCCTTTACAAGCACAGGTCACAGCAGCACTCACTGATTAACCAAGCAGTTAAAATATAGTCTTCTGTTTCCAGGCTCAATCTTGGGAAGCCATTCCCTCATGTAAATTAGACTTGGTGTAAGATAAACTACCTAATCAGTCTGCTTTATTGTCTATGCATTACATAAGTTGCAAGCCACCCGTAAAAAAAAAACAAACAAAAACCAAAACAATACAAAAAACTGTTCTGCAGATTTTGAGAACTACTGCTGAAGCAGTGATGTTCAAACATAACTGCTTTTTCACCCTGCTGCTATCTGTCTCTCCAGGGACTTCAGTTTTGGCACTGCTCCCACAAACCTCTTCAGAAGTGCAGTAAGTACTGAGACATTCACTGTGTGTCACCAGCAACTTCTCATACTAAGGCTAAAACCAGATAGTGTGAAATGATGCACAAGAATTTAACTGATATTGGGTCTGATGATGGAAATGCAGAAATGCAGGTGTGGTCCCAAAGTTACCCATCAGACTGGTGATATAGCTGGGGGAAGTCTGGAGGAAGACACAATCAAGAGATATAGAACACAGCAAGAAAGGGTGTTGGTCACCTCCACATGTACTTGGAACAAGGAGAGGACCAGAAATAGGGGCAAGTGTGGAGAGAAGCTGAGTTAAGAGACTGCAAGGAATGACCAGTACAGCAGTTTGGAGCAGAGTGGGTCCAGTCCTGGATGGAAATACTGCTTTGGTGTCATCACAAGGTTTCATTTAGTTGTCCCTACACATGTTCCTCCTTGTCCTTGTGGCCAGGTGACTGTGGGGGGGGAAGGGGAAGGAACCACAGGAGAGCAGTGCACTGCAGAGAAAAGTATACCTCTGCCTTGGCATCACTCAGGTCTCAGCTGTAATGCTGCTCTTATTTAGCTGCTGGAAAAGTACAATGCACAGAGTGAAAAGCCTGTCCAGATTTAGCTTTAAAACATCTGCTTGACTTCAAGCATGGTCTTAAAGCTGTCTGGCTCTAAGGCTGGGCTTATGTGCTCTGATGAAGCCATGCTCAGTGGGGGACCCTGCCTAATGCTGCACCGAGCTGCACTCTCCTGGGCACACGAGGAGGTAAAAAGACCCAGAGCTGTGCCCTGGTATTCAGGTGCAGGAGAGCTGGTTGCACAGTGACTTGTTCAAGGTGACATGGCAGGTCAGATGAGGGCTTGCATTGCCACTGATTCTGCAGCACTGCAAGCCCAGGTCCCGTTGGACTCCACAGCCTTTGCTGCCTCTGAAGTACAAATATCTTAGTGTGAATTTCTTAAATTATTAATGAGGCATTAACTTGCCTTTAGCATGGAATCTCCAAGACGGCTACCTCAGGGCTGGTTTCACGAGCACTGTACATCTCCCTGTGCAGCAAATCTGTGTTTAAAGCTGCACACTGGAGATAAAATTGGAAACTCTGTCCTTTCACTGAGCTGAATTGTGAGGCAGCCCTACACGAGAGGAAAAGCAACCTTGCCTGGAAAGGAGGATACGCAGAAAGATTCCAAAGGTCATTGGGATGCCTCCAAAAGATGGTATTCACGAGTCTGAAAGAATAAGGTTTCTTGTAGGCAGATGCTTGTGGGATCTGACATTCTGGAGAGAAGGCCTGCAGCAGTAATGTGCAGGAGATTAAATATCAATACCTGCCAAGCGGATCACAGGTAAGCCACTTTTACTCTAAACCACCCTCCAAGCTGCACAGTTGTATTTTGAAGGTTGAATTCTGCACAGGGAAATGTCAGGCTGTGTTGAGGTCTTTCCCCTGTCTCTCACAGGACCAGCGATGGCATGGTTTTCTTTCAGCGTCCTCGGGGGAAGAATGGAAATGGCAAACTCTTGTTTGCAAAAAATAATTCATGAAGCTGCAACCGCTGCTGGCTGCTACTGAACTATGTATTTTGTTGTCCCACATGCCATAAAGAGAAAATGAAACAATGAAACCAGGCAACCTCATTCTGGCACACTGTGCCTGCCTACCCATCTCCAAACTGGAGCGGCAGCACACCACACAGGGGCTTGCATTTTGCAACAAGTAAAAAATACTGCAGGTTTTCTTGACAATAAAATGGCAAAAGGCCAACTGCTGAACAACTGAACTGCAGTCAGTTTGCTGCTTTGCTGCGCCATCATTTGGCCACATGGTCCTTGGCCACCTTACTATTTTTGTCTGTGAAGTGGGGAAACACAGAACCTACCTCCCTAAAGCTGCAATGAGCGTAGCTGCTTGACAGAAGCGTTAGTGAGGAGTAACTGCGCAAGTGCTACTGGTATCCTTGTTAACATCTGACCAGAAATGAATGTGCTCTGCTTTTCACACCCAGGAATATCAGTGTGGTTGCAAACAGCTCTGATGTTCCCTTTCTCACACCACCCCCCCCAGTTTGGGCACAGCTGAGTGTCGGGAGGACTGCTGCTGAAAGGCAGGTTCCCAGCCTGAGACATGTCTCTCTGAATAGACCTTTTTCTTTTCCTTTTAGTAATAGTTTCTTGATTGTTAAGAACAGCCAGATAGATCATTCCTAATGCCTTCAGCCACATTAGGGCTTTATCAGTGACTCAGAGCATCTGATTAGAGGCCAAGATACAACATTGGCCAACTGCTGCCAACAGGATGCAGGGTTTCTCTTCATCTGTAGTCCATCAGATGTCACACAAGTCTGCACTGTGTCAGGGTGTGATTTGCCCCTAAGGAGGTGTTTCTTTACAGAAGGGTCTCTAGGGAGTTTAGCTGACTACTTAGTTATGGAAACTGTTTGGAGGTCCTGTGCCTGCTTCTCCAGGCAGCAGTGATATCTGCACAGTGCAACGCTAGCTTGACTGCTCCTGTGCAAAGTATGAATGTGTTCAGGACAACACAACTGAGTACCTTCACTGAGGTAGCATCCACCTACAGGCAGGGAACTGTAGCTCCCAGCAGCCCAGTAAATGGCGCACACCCTGTTAGGGCAATTCCTGGCTCCTTTTTACATGCCATTACCCACTTACTGCCTAGCACAGATGTTTGACAAGAAGGGCTGAGATGGGCACCTGCAGATCTATCTGAAGCACTTCAGGTTGGTATCTTTCACACCACTGAGGATTCATAAGGGATTCTGCTTGAACCTAAAAACTGTCCCAGCTCATCAGGATGTTCCAAGAAATACACATGACAACAGCTTCAGCTGTACTTGTTCTGTCTGCAGTTAAAAATCTGCTAATTTTTAACAGGTGATTACTGGGAGAAGAAATGTGTGAGAAGGACAGAACCTGGGGGATGCAGGAGCTTATTAATGCAGAAGACTTTTTTTTTTTACCTTAGCAATTTGCTCTGCCATTTGGAGACGTCCATCCAGCTCACGTCTGATCTGTGCTGCCTGCTCATCTGGGTTGTCCAGCTATATAGAAACAAAAGGAAAATTAAGGTGAAAAGTTAACTAATGTAGCACCTTTACAAGCAGTTCAGTTCTTCAGGCTGACCAGCAGCATCACATTATCAATTATGTATAGCACAGAAGGAGTGGTGATGGGGCCTGCTCTGGGACACCCCCTTCCCCCACCAAGAATGCACACAATGTTCACCATCCCAAGACAAGCAGCACCAGGGGACTGTGCAGACCCCATTTTGATGCCTGCATAATTGCCTCCTGAGGCTGAGCATCCATACCCTGAGGTCTTACATCCACTTTGCCCTGTGAGCAAGTCTGGCAGCAGTGGTGGCCGTTTGAACTCCTGAAAAGCGAGGTACTCCTCAGAGGCTATCACTTCAGTGGTGCTTGGGAAGTCACAACCCCCATGGTGGGTCAGGACATGTGGCAGCACCCTATCACCAAGCCAAATACCCTCTACCCTTGCTTGCCACCCAGAAAATGACAGTAGATGGCCCAGCAGAAATGCACAGCAATAGCATTCGTTAATTTCCCCTTTCCCCTATATTTCTGCATCTCTGTGCTACCACCCAATTCCTGCAACCTTCAGCAGAGATACTTATATTGGGTTTTTTTGCAACACACTGACCACAGCCCTGCTGTTCTGTATTGGTTGTCTGCCTGGCCCTGAAATGTCTTCTGATGGTAAAATGTTGCTTCTGCCAGTTAAGCAAGCAACAGCAGCACATACGGAAGGGGCACGGTGACCACTGCAAATATTTTCCCATTGGTAGGACTCAGGGAAGATTTGTTATTTTTAATGGGAATACACAGAAATAAATTATAGAACAACAGAAAACTATGAAATCAAACTAGCCCCCAAAGAGGTTGATGGCTGCTGTAACGGGGTGGCAATTTCATAGCTGGTCTCCAGACTCTAGCCACTCCTTAGACTCCTTTTGAGTCATTTTGGCCACAGCACAGAGCTAGAAACGTGCATCAGTGGGGTGGTCATGGTGCCACTTCACCCATGAGGCAATAAACAGGCTCAGCCTGGTGCAAAACCTCATGGTTTTGGTTCACCTCCTGGAGCAAACAAGGAAGGAGGGCTGGCTCCTCCACCAAAATGCCACTTATGTTTGCAAAGTATCTGCCCCTTCTGGCTACCAGCAAAGGCAATTGCCCCAAGCTGCTGTCAGTCAGCTCTCCCACCAACTGCTACATATAAATGAGCACTACTTGCTGGCTCCGGGTCGAGCTAACCATCTCCCTGAGTTTTATCCTCCTCTGGAGACAAACTGCTTGACAGAAGAAAGACTCGGCTGGTGCAGTGCAGTCTGGAAAGTTACAGCTACAATGATAGCAAAAGTTTAAATTCTCAACCTGATAAACAACAAGCTCATCTATTAGCACTCCCTGGGTGGGCTGAAATACGCCACTTCCCCCAGACCTGCCGCTTTCCATGGCATTTTCTCGGCCGTCTGCCTGTGCATCCTGCATCTCCCCTCTCTCATACAGGCTCATGTAGATCTGCACATGTGCAGGCACGTATTTGCATCCTGCTTCACCAAGGATTCTCCAGTGAGCTGATATTCACTATGGCTAAGATTGAGGGAGAGTATATTTTTCATTAGTTTTTGAAAGCCTCCATTACTGACCTAACTCAGGCAGGAAAACTACTAAGTGTCCAAAACTACTAAGTAATCCAAATCTGCTGAAGCTTCAGTGATCTCTGTTGTGGCCACCCAGGTTTCATTCACACCAGCTGCACCACATAACCTGCTGCCTTCATCTTTATATTCCTGATCTCAAACCCAGTACAGAGACATGGACCACCAGCACCTTTCAGTATCTGCTGCCCCCATTAACTTCTCCATGAAAAAATGCATCACACAACTACCCTCCAACGATGCACAAGAGCTGGTTCATGTGAAGTCCCAGATTTCCATTTCTTTGCAACTCTGAAAGAGGGGGCATTATTTGAATTCCATCTGAGCTACAGTAATTGAGGTTAATCACATGCTACCCAAAATAACTCACGCTCTAAATTTAGAAATCAAGGATGCTGCTGTGGAGGAGAGCTCTTTCTGTAGGATGATAATAAGCCAGCAAACTGCCTCAGACATTCTGCACTATCTTGATTTTGCAGATGTTTTCCAGTGATGTTATAGGTGTCAAAAATCATGTCACAGGAAGATCTGACTGCAGAAGATTATTCTTCTTAGGAGGCAACAAGCACCCTACGCAGAATCCTTGCTTGTAGTCAAGCGGGTAAGGGGCTCCTTTTCAGGGCTATGTGCTGCTGCTGTGTGTCCCAAAGTTGATTAGTGATGCCAAGCCAGGTCACTTGGTATTTAAAGGAAATGAAAAAAATCTTTCCAGGCTGTATTTTCAAAGACTCAGCACAATGGCTCCATGGCAAAACCTGATCTTTGGGAAAGAGATCACTGCTGTGGCCAAGAGAACATTTTCTTCGTGCTATCTACATGTGGGTACTAATAAGGAATCCTCCGCCTGCAGTCCCTGAGTGTCCTCCTGGCACATTCAAGCAGACCTTGTGACTAAGGGGAGCAGCCCAACAGCTCAGCCACTTACTGCTCCTGAGCCTAGGAAGGGCTCTTGTCAAAGCAAGCTGAGTGCATTTTACACTCATGACATTATATAGGACTATTAAAAGTAATGCTGGTACCCATAAAATATATTTTTCTGGTGAAATAATCCAAGGGGCAAATGTAAGGCATTCTGTCTAAGCAAGACCAAACATCCAAGTAAGGCAACACAGACCCTAATATCATTAAAACTCAATTTCTTAACTAGAGAATCAGCTATTTATTTTCTGCCGTATGCATGTCCACTTTATATTCAAATACTTGACAGCCAAATATATAAATGATTTACAAAGTCAAAGAGAAATTGAATTAGTTTCGTTCTGCATTATGACTATGTTATGGGTGTGCTATGAATAAAGCAAAGATATAAATCATAAGGTTGCCCCAGTCAATTAAATGTGAAAAGTATTATAAATTTCAGCATATATATGATTTGTCATATGCACTGGGCTTTTCTTCAGCAGCATGCCACAAATATCTGACGTACATAATTTGCAATTCTCAACTGATCATTACCCAACTGCCTGCTGGTAAATTAGATGTTTTTATACATCTACCCGCACACGACATTAGTTCTCTCTTCTTGCCCTGCAGAGAATATCTACATTGGTGTAACAGCTGCTGAAGTAAAAGAATACAAATTTTAAAAAACCTATGTAGATCAGATCCTGAGTGGAACTCAAAATTGACCAGCATCACAGCCAGCCTGTTGCTGAAAGCACTGCAGAGCTTGTGCCTATTTTAACCCCTGGTGATCTGCAGAAAAAGATCCTGCAGAAGACAGGAGTTTTTGTTGCATATAAACTGTAAATAAAGAATAATTTCCAATAGGAACTAATAAATGAAAAAGGTTAAAAATGTTCATCGTGCAAGTTTGACAGCTTTAATCACCAGTAAGAACCAGCCACTGCTCTGCAGAAATAACCCTTTGCTTCCATGATCCCAAAGCAAATTAACTGCAAGAATTCTCCTCACGTTATCCCAGAGGGATGGAAGATAAATTCTCTACACCTTTGAAAAGCAGAAGCGGAGGCAAACAAACCAACTTAACTAAGGCATAAGATCTGCAGTAAGGTGCATAGGCACCTACTAACTCCATGCCTAAACTATTGGTTGGTGTGTCAGAGACATCCTGCACATCACCCAACCTCAGCCTTCTAGTTCTTTATGTCAGAAGCCCAGGCTCTCCTCCTCCACTCACTGTGGGAAATGCCAGAGGTGTTTCAAGGACATGAACAGTGTTAAGGAAGACTTTAAATTCTGGTGGGTTTAGAGTAAAAAAGTTATATAACTAAAGCTCCAACTTCAGTTTATCACAGCTTAAAGCCAAACCATTTACAATCACAGCCCTGTCTCCAAACGTGATGCTGGGGCAGTACAGGCTGCCCTTCTCTTCCCTTCTCCATTATGTCCAAAGCAGTTTTGCTCAGATTAACACCTCAGACTGACCCACCTGCCTGGTGACTGAGCAGGATACTGCCCTCATGCCATCGGTCACAGTGAGAGGGCTGCAGCCAGAGCTCACCCACCCAGCCCGGGGATGATGCTGGTGGCACAGGTGACACTCCCTACACAGCACTCAGTTGGCTGGTAGCAGAAGGGAGGATGCAGTTGTGCAATCAGACACGTACTGATGGGGCACACTCCTACAGATACAGGTGAGTTAAACTTAGTGTGGGATCTACGCCCGCGCTCTGAGCTCAGCACCCTCGGAAATAAGGTTGTAAGGTAGGAGGGCTTGTAACGACAGGATGCAACGTACAGATACGAGCTTTAATGATCAGCCTGGAATTTACACTGTGTGCCACGGACATGACAGGTATTGCTGGATAACTGCCATCAGCCCCAGCCAGAAACCATTGGGACGATTTAATAGTTGAATCCCTCCCTGCCAGTTACTGCTAATGCTGATCCCTGCTTCACAAGGATTGCTCCCCATGCCAGAAGCATAACTGGGGCCTGCCTGAAAGTATCGTCCCTCCCTTTGAGAAAGGTTACAACACAGCAGTGTTGTAATAATGGTGCCACACAGTCCTGCAGAGGACAAGCCATTTGCAGCAGGGTTCTGGAAAAACACACTTTAAATGCTCTGGCACTGAGAATGCTGAGCTGCAGCAACCTGTTCTGCATTGCATAGCAAATGGAAACAAACCTGGCTCTTCACCTTCTGGAAATGAAAGCATGTAGTCCAGGTCTGCACGAAATCTACAGCCATGCCCTCTGCTCTTTTTCCCCAGCAGCAGTACTGGCACCTGGGGACAGGCAATCCCTGCTGCACAGCCAAAGGCAAGCACAAACAGGCTGCTATCAAGCAGGGACCGTCCTGTCTGAGGCACTGTCAGTGGTCTCCAACATTAATCCTCTCCATCCCTGTGTCCAGCACACCACCATGTATCTGGGTGTCTGAAAATGCCACTTTGTGAATTATTTTCCCTGGGTGAAGGACAAGGACACAATTATTTGGACACTCGTGTCATTCCTAAACCTAGCTTAAGTCCTCCCAAAACAACTAATGCTGCCACATACCTGTGTCATGTACAGTTATAGGTGCCAAAAGCCTTGAAGGAAAAGTTTCAAGTCTCTCATCATTTGACATATTGGAAGCCCTGTAGCTCAGCAAATGGTTGATTAAGTATTTTAAAGCAAACATGAATTTGAACAACATCACAATATGGGTGACAATTTTGCAGCTTTGATGTAGGGCTTTAGGAGAGATCTTTGTCTCATAAAAGGTGGCTTTACTTTGTGATGCACAATGTGAGAAAATATTGAAAAATTCATAAGACCCCATCAATTAATAATGAATGTATCAGCCCCTGTGTACTCACAGCTTGTGGCATCAGCAGTGCTCCAGCTGAAAGAAACATGGGGCCCCTGAAGTGATGCACTGTATGGAAGCCCTTGGTTTGTTATTGGAACACCACTGTTCTAGGAGATAAAGTGACATGAGACAGGACAGAGCAGCACTGTTGATGGCACACAGCTTCCTAAGATAGGCTTCATGTCACTATTATGGATTGCTCTGTAACATCCTTTTCCCACCAATAATAAATATTCTTCTGAATGAGCATCAATGAGCAGAGCGAGGTGGCAGCCCAACACTCACTGTCCTGACCTCTGCCCACGTCTCTGGAGCATAAGGTGAAGGAGGATTTGAACTCTGCATCCCTTGACTGCAGGAGGGATACTGATCTCCCTTTTAAACTGGGAACGTGAACACCACCACACTACCTTGATATGGTAAGTCACTAATGCCCTGGGTAACACGCTAATCTTCTGAGCATCAAACTGCAACCCACAGACCACCAGCTGCCTTGGGATCTGAAATGGGAGTGAGGAAGAGGAATCAAAAACAGTTTCTCTGTGTTACACATCTCCCCATGTCAGCACCACTGTCAGCAGCATCCCAGCCCAACCATGGATTCAGCAATTGTCACTCATATGGTTCAAGAAAGGATTCTGGAAGAGCCCAAGGGAAGCAGCAGGACAGGTCCTCTCCACATTACAACTCTGTGCTATCCCCACACATCCCAGGAGGACAGCTCTCCTGCTGCCTCTGCATGACAGGGATGCTCAAGGCCACCTCCCCTCTGGCCAGTCAGACTTCCTCAAATCATTCTTTTAGGCTCAGAGTCATGTAGAGGATTTCTAGCACAATGTAAAATTCCTTTTAATTCAAGGAATTAAAACCTGTGCCTATTTTCTTCTTCCCTTCTGTCAGCCCCAGCTCCTCGCAAAGCCTCTGGGCTCCAGCATCCTGACAAACCCCCTCTCCCGGAGAAAAGCACATACCATTTTGCTCCTGTGTAGGTAAGATCAGCCCTGCTGCAAGAATTAGTCTCTTCTAACTATGGCTGTACGTTGTCAGCTGGTTGCTGCAGATGGGTGCCCGCTACCATTATCCTGGGTTATCCAAGGAACCACTGCTGCTGTGAGATGGCACTCAGGGGGTTCTGGGGGGCATGATTTAAAACAGCGGAAGGGACTTAGAGAATTCAGTACGGGCTGATGCTTCCCTCTCTAAAGGAAATCTTATTTCATTGTTCACAAAATGTAGGGTTGTGCTGGACTTGCTAGTGAAAATACTCACCAGGATGTACAGTGACCCCCCCCCGCCCGAGCACTAAATCTTCCACCATCGCAGTAAATCTTTGCTTCACCAGCCGCCTGCGTGCGCAGGCTCTCAGCCATCGTGGCTCCAGCAGGTGCTGGGACCATGCTTGCTTCATCAGGTGAGGTCAAGCAGCTCCACCCTTGAACTAACTCCAGTCTTGGATAGGTGTTTATCCCACAAGCCGAGCTGATTTCCAGTGTATTTCAGAGAAGGACTGGTGGCACGTGCAGGCAGAGGTTTCGCATGCCCTCCTTGCTGCTGGCAGCAGCACCCCTGAGTCCCTGCTGCTCCTCTGCAGAGCCCTGATGAATCAACCAGCACGTGCCGGTGGCATGGCCAGGGCAGGCAGGTGCTTGGCAAGGATCCTGTGTAGGAAAAGCAGACATTCCCCACCCCCCACCATCTCAGTTACAGACCTGCCTACCACCATACGCCCTTGCAGCTTTGCAAGGCTGTGCCGTAGGGCTGAGGAAAGCTGAGACAAGCAAATCCAGCACGCAGCTTTCCAGCAGGTTGTGCAAAGACACCTCCGGACTGATGTGTAATGATAAATCAAAGTAAATGAAAAACCAGATTCAGCAAAACAGGGAGGGGAAGAAAAAGTGCTGCCTGCCTTTGTAAATGTTTTGTAAGCTGTTAAGAAAAGGGATGGCAGAGCGCTTCCACTCGAAAGGCACATCCTTCCCATCTGTGGCCAGAGAACTTCTGAACCCTGCAAATCCCTCTGCAAGATCACCCATGTGAGGTGTATGACACTGAAAGGGCTTAAAAACTAAGCTGTCCAGAGGTTCTGAGCTCTGATCATGCCTTAATACCCTCTTCTATATGGTATTGCATAAGGATGCTCAGCTATGGCACCACAAAAGAAACGAGCTCTAGCTGGTTGATGCAGGCTGAGGAAGATCACTACATTTAGATTGCTTGTGTTTCCTTACAGCTCATCGTATGCTGATGTTCACATCAGTTAACAGGCGGAGGATCACCTGCATTTCCTACACACAACAAACTACTATTCAGTTCCTAGTAATTGTTATGGCTACAGTTAGCTGCAATTAACTCATCCCAGTCATCATGGTGCAAAGATCAAATGCTCATCTTTTGATTAAAAGCTTAATGATAGATACATTTGTCACACTGAAGATGGGTCTTGGCCTTTGGAGCTAAAGCCCGAGAACCTCGTCCAGCAAAGCTGCATTACCTTGACACTCAGCAGGATTATAGGTGACGGAAAAAGATGTGGGAACATCTCCAACAGGGTCTATGCAATGGGCAGGGCCAGAGCAAGGCTCATGCATAGAAACTCACGCCACCTTTAAAAGGTTCCTCCTCTGTGCTGAAATGTGCTCGGGGCCAGGGTCTCAATTCCTGTTGATTCAAGCAGAGAACTTGGATTTTTCTTCCTCTTTCATCACCATTTTGAGGGATTTTCAACTGACCTCCATGACTGCAGCACCTGAAAGCCTTCTATGAACAAAAGGCAGAAGCTTCTGATGTTTTGTGTGATGGAGCAAGCTTTCTCGTGAGGTCAGGGAGATAGCAGTTAGGAGAATTAAGCTTCCAGGCAGCAAATCCTCAGCACACAAAGAGGTTGCTACATGTTCTCAGTGGATGAGATCCTAAGGGAGCTGAAGTTGCTGGTCCCGCCTGTGTCTAGGACCACGTTTTTCCAGGAATCTCTGCACATATCACCATTAGACCCCTTTCTACAGCAACAGAGAACTGGAAGGGAAGGAACTGCTCTCCGTGACAGACAGCTATTTTCATGCCCTCTGGATTGCACCTAACATTCCACTAACTGGTATCAGTTTATCAAAATCCAGAGCAGAAACATCACATCTGTAAGTCCCTTTGATCAATACATAACAACAACTATTACTAATGATTAGTAAGTAATCATTATTACACTAAATACTGTACTATGCTAATTAAAAGGTCAATTCCTCACCTATCTTGGAACAGTGCCCTTCAAAGATTCCAGAGAAATTTACCTTGGAGGGAATTTCCTAGTTTTAAACAGAAGCAATACCTTCTAACTATGCCAATACTATCTAATTTATCATTGCATTTTGGGAAAACCACCTCTTCTTAAATAGCTGGCATGCAAGAATAGGATAAAAACCCACGAGGCACAGGGATTGGAATCCTAGCTCCACTTACTGGGAACAACCACCACCTCTTTCACTGCCTGATGCCCTCAGATGGGACCTATTCTGCTCCTGAAGAACTAGTGGCACAAAATGGATGTATGGCACCTCTGAGAAGAGCCATGGGGAGCTGCAAGCTGTCATGTGGGATTTAACACTGCACAATACCTCTGTGAGATGCTCGGGCACCTGCATTAAGATCAAGGATGCGAGAAGAATTGAAGATGACACAGAAGAGCAGCAAGAAGCATAGCTATGAAAAAAACAAACACAGGGAGTAAAAATGTGCTGCTTTTATAAGCAGCTAGTCCATAAGGTGAGAGGAGGAGGATTTTAGCATGAGGTACTGCATAGGGGGAGATCTTAGCAGATGGGGCAAGTGCTCCCATGGGATATGTCATCCCCATTACCTTACTGGTGAGGTCAGTCAGCTCAGGAAGCCCTCTACACAATATGGAGAATGCTGTTATGTGCCCATAAGAAATGCAAAATAAATAATTTATGTGCACAAATACTACAACAAACTACAGAAGATGCTTCAGCTGGGAAGGATGCAGCAGCTCCTGCAACGTGGCAGGCCAGCCCACCTCCCTCTGCACAGCAGCCAGTCCTAGGTTTTAAAGTCTCCAAAAATGGTACACTTTAAAAATTCCTCCTATGCTAAGAGCCATTACCTTCCACATCTCTCATTAGTGTTCAGAGCAGGCTCCAGGAGCACAGAGATAACACGATCATGCAGTGTCATGAGTGTTGAGTCTTCACTGTGTTACCACGCTGTGGACAATAAACAGCTTCTTGTCAGTGAGCCAGATGAATCCTAATGGCTTTCCTGACCATAACACACAGACAGTGCCAGCTACAGACCTTGATTTCTGACATATCAGCTGTAAAAGGCAACAGACTTCAGACAAGTGAGCACCGAGGCATTGGGGACTCCCATCAGACCCAGTGCACAACATCAGCAACCGTTAGTTTATTCCAGAATGTGGACTGCATGTAACAGAAAATATTAACTCACACTACAAATATTTATAAAAAGTCAGACGTAATTGATTTGCAATTGAAAATTAACAATCTAAAAATTCAGCCGTGTAGACAAACAGCGTTAAATATAACTGCAGTTAATACAAGCTGATTTAAACAGAAGTAATACAGCAGCAACAGAAAAAGGCAGTCAATCACATTCCCTGTCCCTAACATCCTTCTCCCTGCGGAATATTATTATCTGAGGCTTTTGAGGTGCTCTGCTGCCCCGGTGGGTGCAGAAGAGCTGCCTGCCCGCAGCCTGCTCTGGTGGGACGAGGTGTCTGTCTGTCCACTACCTCCCTGCCGAGGCTGCACAAGCCACTCTGCACACCTCAGCCCCAGGCAGCGATCACCACGAGATGGCGAATGGAGCCAGCTTGCTGGTGAGCATTTTAAAGCAGTGTCTGCAACCCCACACAGCTTGCTCCGAGGTGCTTTGTGGACACTGTGTGTGATATGGACCCCAACGTCTTGTGTATGGGCAGGACCAAGGCAGAAAAGAGTCCAGTGGCACCCTGAAGGTCTTGCACTGTGTTCATGAAAGCAGCACTAGCTTTCCCCCGGTCCCCTTCCAGGCTTCACCCACTCCCTCTTTCCCCAGAGCTCAGCACAGTTGGAGCCTCCAGGCAGAGCCCTTCTATCCCCATAGGGTAGAGAGCTGGTTTTCAGACTATATTACTAACTTCTCTTTGTATTTAAAGCCAAATAAAATGCTAGTTGCCCAACACCTTCCCCTCAGCCCAGGCTGGACAACCTCAGATTCAGCATGGGCCAGGATACAATAAAGCTGGAGAAGAAAGAGAAGCACCCAACACCATGAACCCCAGAGGGGCAGCCCCCCCAGAGGACAGGCAAGGTCAGGGTTGAGATGCTGAGGGAGACGGTACAGTCCTCTGCAGCAGAGTTCCATGAACAAAAGGTGATAGATTTAAGGATGGGACTTGGGCTGGGTGGTTGGTCAGGTCTCACTGTAGCTGCACAATAACTCTCCCAGACAGCTCCTCTGCAAGAAGCACTCTCATTTCCTGCTTTCTGAGGAAATGCTGTTTATTTTGAACCACACTCAGGAAGGCATGACCTCTTTCCATTGAAATTGTCACCAGGGCAGAAGGCTTTTGCTTACAGAGTTACAGAAAATATATTGGACACTCTGGAGTATGGCATTATAGTCTCTACTATTGTTGTGGTCTCTTGGGGCTTTCTGAATGGCAGTGCACTGCAAAAATAAGGTGATAACCTGCTTGCTGATAGCATTTCATCCACATTCTACCCTCACACTCCCCTTTGAGCTTCCACCGAGAGCAACACACTTCTTATGCAAAAGGACATGCAAGGGAGTAGTGCAGAATTTGCAGCTGGAATCCAGATGTGAGCCAGCGTGCAACTGTGACTGCAGGTCCGCAGTGGCAGTACCTGCCCATCTCAGACAGCAGTTGCAGTTCTTTTTAGAAATTAAGAAAAAGTAGCAATGAAGGGAGTAAAAAGAGAAGCAATGCTTGAAGCATCCTCAAGGGATTCAGTTGGTTGTGGGTTTTTGTTTTGTTTGTTTGTTTTTTTTTTTCTTTTCTTTTCATTCTGCTCTGTAACCAAGTCAAAATTGTGCTGGTAGAGCCTGTTACATCAAATGAAGGTACTACCAGATACTACCTGCTATAAAATCAAAGGAATCCATACATACAGAACTTAGAGCTGAATCTCTTCCCCTCTGTTTCTTATTATGAATCAAACAGATCTATGGAAATCAAGGGGAGGGGAGCAGTGCTCAAGAGATTTACAGAAAATTATGCGTGTGTGCAAATGAGCATCTGACTGCTGCCCCGGCTGCTTACCTGTGCACAAGAGCAGCTCCCTCTGCATCCCCCTCTCCCTCCAGCTGCAGTTACAGGGAAAAACAGGAGGAAAAAGCAGTCTCTGATGGGACCAGTGGCTCAAATGCTGCGGGCTGTTAAGGAGGGTGGAGGAAGTGAAAGAGCTCTTGCTGGGAACTGGCACAGCTGGAAAATGCTCTGATACCTGCCTGTGCTGCTTTACAGATGCAAGAGAATCAACTGAGGATCAGGCTGTGACCTTGCACAAAAGCTGAGGGAATAACTGAATCATTTGGCTCACAGGCTGAGAGAAATCCACAACAGATCCTGCCCCCTCAAAAAGCAATAATTTTCAGACTTTTTTCTTTCAGACATTTTCCTTTCCACATTTTCTGCAATCATAAAAAACAAAGCCTTTCTGTTTCTAGATTACTCAGAACCTTCTCAAATCCATTCTCTCTCTCTTTTTTGGGGGGAATTAGAGTGGAGGGTAAAATATTGCTGAAACAGCCAGTTCCTTGAAATCTGAAAAATGCTTAATTCATCCCAAATTTGTCTATGTTACAAAGTGCATACAGGTTTACTGCACAGGATGCGCTTGCTGCAAACAGTGATGTGACATTGCCTCTTCTTTATTCCACCATGAGAAAAACAGCAATCCTCTCCTATCTTCTCTGGAGCCATTTACACACCTGGCCAAATACCTTCCAGCTGCATCAGATGTGCACTTTCCTTCACAGGTAAAATGAATGTTGAGGGTGAGAAGGCAGCTGGCTCTGCAAGATGCTGCCTCATGTGAGCAGGAAACCAGCTGAAGATGGAATGAGCACCTAAGTGGGGTGAGGGGAAAATGGGCAAAGTAGAAATTCCTTCTCCTTAAATTTATTTATTTTTCCTCTCCATCTAAACCCATTCACCTGGCAGCAAGGACAACTGCTGGTGCTGAGGCAGAGGCAGCAGAAGAGATGCCCACTTCCACTCATACTCACAGAACTCCTGGCTGCATTAGCACACCCCAGCATGCTCACTGCCACCATTAGCAGGACAAACAGAAACCTGGCATAAACCTGCCCGTGCTCCTTGTGAACCCTCTTCTTTGCAGGCGTCCTCCAAAACCTGTGCAGGGGACACCTCCTGCAATAGCTGGTGCACACGGCTGGCACTGAGCTCATCTCTCGTCCCCACCCCGATCATCAAGCAGAGTTATTCAGGTTTATGCTGCTGGCAGCTTTCTTAACTGCACAATGACACATACTAAAAATATTTGCCATTTGGACTAGATTTCATGTTTAAAAATGTATAACAAATAATTACTTGCACAGCACAAACCTTATAGCTTCAGCTTCCAAGCAGATGGGAATTTGTAACAAACTTCATCTGGCAAAGCAGTGTCCCCTCATCTGCCATCACCTCATCTGCATACTGCGCTCTCAGCAAGCGCTCATGCATCCCAGTCCTGCTTCCTAACCCAGGTATTGCCACAGCAAAGGCTTTTGGCTTCAGGTGACCAGGGAACAGCTCCAACCCCCCTGGCTGCAGAGCAACTTTGCAGAGCCCACTACAACTCTGCTGCGAATGCAAATGAAATAACCAGCCTAGGCAAAGTTCAGATAAATGATTCCATATTCAGCTATAACACTGATATTTTCATGGTGTTCAAAGCTCCCCCAGCCACGGGAGGCTGATGGGCTCCTAGCCCAAAATGAACAACTAGCCTCTTCCCATGCAAACTTCTGTACACTCCTAGTAAAATTCAGCCTACAGTTGCTATGTTAAAGCCATACTCTCCATTCAGTCTTGAGTTTATCTCACAGAAAAATATTCAGTGTATCCTTCAGGAGAGAGGAAAGCTGTCAACCTCTTTACAGTTCCTCCTCCCCTGACTAGTACAAGTGCAGCTGGCAGCATCTGCTCTGATCCCCCAGTTTGACTGCACTTGTACAGGCACAGTTAAAGATTGCTCCACTGACCTGCAGACAGATCAAATAATGTAGGACCTTTTCCCCAGGTAAGCCAAAATGTTAGTTAGCCCTTCCTTATCCTCCCATGACTCCCAACACCTTCCCAACACGTTTTTATAATGCAGAGCCCAGTTGTGGATATAGTAGAGGCCTTTTTGCTGCCCTGTAAGATAATGGTATCACCCAATGTTTCCTGAGGTTTCTCTACTTACCTAGCAAAGCCCTGAGTAGCCACTGTAGCTACAGCATTGCTCCTGAGATCAGGCTCATCCACGCACAATTGTCCTTGCAATCTTTTCAGAGGTTACTCTGAAAGTCAAATCCTGTCCACTCTGTTCAGCATCCCACAAGGGTGAACAGCTCCTAACTTAAGACTCGCCAGATGCCACAGCATTCCTCCTCATCCCCATCTACTCTTCAACAGTCTTCCCCATCACTCTGTCTTTTGAGATATATCTCCTCCACTGCATTGTTCAGGTCCTTTGATTTTTTTCTCATCTTTGTGCCCTGGCCTTCTTCATGGCTCCATGCACACAGAATCCAAAGCCTGGCTTTTCTTTCACGCCTCCCTGCAAAAGCCAAACCTTCACATGCCAAAGGCTTGTCACCACCATGTCTGGAGACCTCAGCATGCCCACTGAGGCTGTATCCTTCATCTTCAGTTACAACTGATTTAATGTTATCAATGGGCTTTTATTTCTTTTTCCAGAGGGACTTTATTTGGCCTATTTTTTCTCTTCCTCTGCTCACCAGCACCCCTCAGTAGCCGCTTGACACAGCCATCCTCAGCAGCCTCTACACAGAGGGAGCTTTGTTATTAACAATTCTTATGAACTTTCTGCCTTTGAACAGGAGTGATTTACTTTTGACTGGTATCTGGCATCCAGTAATTTCACGCAACAGCAGAGAGATTCCTTTCTGCTGTGGCATGCTGGTATGGCACGAAGCCTTAAGGAGACAGATGTGCTTGCTCTTCCACCCTTACATCCTGTGCTGCCCTTCCCTAAATCATCTCATGCGTCTATTGTCACCCTGACTGCAGACAAGACAAAATTTAAGGCATTGAGACACCAGCTCTCCCAAATCTCAGGGTGAGTTACTGACTTGCAGTGGTTCACATGGTGCTTCATGTGAATGATAATTGTTGCTGTGGCCTAAACAAAATGTATTTTAATTGTCATCATCCAGAAAATAGCCCTTATTGTGAAGCAGACCAGGTCTTCCCAAGATCACTAATGACAATGCTCAGATTGGGCCCATCCTCTGATGTTACAACACCAGAGTTACTGCTGATATATTTGGGATAGAAACAGATTGCTTCTTTTTAGCCATACAACGGACAAAACTGGCAACTGGCATTATGATAGGAAAGTTTAATGACCCCAGTTATCTCCTTGAACACATCTTTGGTTATTTTCATTTGCAGAAATAAAAGTTCTACTGTCCACCAGACCTCCTCAGCTATTCTGCAGTCGTCGTACGTACTGCGGAACAGATTAACCACGCACCGACCCTGAACAACTGCTATGCTAAGTAGTGATAAAGATGATCAGGAGTTACATGGATGGCAAAAGACATTCACAGAGAAGGAGCAGAGTCATCTCCTGCCACCATCCAGGCTGTTCTGGGGGAACAGCAGGGCTGCAGCCAGCATTACCTGGGGAGAACAGCAGCACATCACTTAGCCAGAACATTACCAAAACTGTGGCCAGTTTTCTCCTCTTGCTTTGCTAAGGACCAAGCTGACAGCAGGGACTTCCCAGAGGAAAGCTCTTGTACCATCCTCAAAGAAACCACACAGTCCTCACTGCAAATACTGCAGATGTTCATGGGAAGCACAGGGTTTGAAACAGCCCCTTTCTCAAATATTGCTGCTGAATACTCATGAGTGGTCAACACAATTTTTATTATGGATCTTTGATAGCATATAAACCAGCATTTAGAGTGCATTGCTCTTCTTTTAAACTAACTGATCTTATCTCTCTAACTCTGTTCCTTCCGAGCAGATCCAAACCACGCTGCTCTCGTCTGACCTGACAGCCACTCTCCCACACAAAGTTATTTTGGAATCAAAATTTTGACAGTGGCAGACTCAGCTAATTTTCACTCAATTGATACTTAACCATCTGAGCAGAACTTTTCCCAGACTCTTTTTCTCATTGTTAGGGAGAGAAAGGTCAAGTAAAGGGAAAATCCACAAACAGAAAGGTGAATGAAGAACTGAGTTGACTGAAAATGGCTGCTCAGTATTTTACATTTTTGAGAATATGGATATGCATGGGGAGGGAGGGTTGGGAATGAGACTTCAAGTCACAAGGAGACAGTAGGTACAGCAATGAGGAGCTGTTGCTGCTATTACATCCTGCATCAGAAATAAAGAGCACCGGGTCTTCATGTGATTTTAAAACATAAAACCAAGTGCTACGTTTTGCAAACGGCATTCTTACCAAATGTAACAAGTATCACCCAATTGAATAAAATTATTGTGTCAATAGTTCCTCCATGAAACCACAACTCTGTTTTGCAGCTCTTTTCTCAGTCCTGGTCTCAGCTCTGCACATGGGTGCACAAGACTCCTGGCAATGGCAGCCAAACACGTGCCTGCAGCTCATTTCACCAATGTTGCACAACATGAGCTTGCCAGCAAACTGGCAGAAATATCAGCAGGATAAATGGCTGGTGTTGAGAACAAATAAGAGACATTTTAATTACTCTACTATTAGAATTTTATAATTTCAACCACACAAAAGGCTGCCTTGCTGCCATCTCTGGACTTAGCTACATACAAAAGAATCTAGTTATCTTTAGAAAACCCTCCAGAAATGCCAGCGGCTCAAGGTCCTCAACCTGGGAACAAGGAAACACTTCACTGATGCTCCTTCTGCTAAGGAATAGCCAAGGAGTAAAGCCTTACACTCCGTGCCTCACAGCAGCATCCTACTGCAATCTGTGTTACCTGCCAAGATCTCCCAGCTCTCCTGGTGACCCAGTATTCTGCTTTCTCTATCTTACTTTACCTTCTTATGTTGATAACTGGAGCAAAACATCCTCAGTACAGAGCTTGCCCAGTTTTCCTTCCTGTGGACTAATGATGACTGGAGACGTGCAATCTTGCTGCTGTTGCCAGTCTAGCTGTAAGCACAGGTGGCTGTCAGTCAAGATACAGAAACGAGCACAGAGCACATCCCAGCACCAATGAGAACAAGTAGGTACATAAAACCCAGCAGGTGTTGGGTAAAACCTGTGTGTGCTTCTCTGCGGGTCACTGTCACTGTGCTTCCTCCCTCCACAGCACCTTTTTCCATTGCAAAACTCCTTCAGCTGGCAGCGTGCTTCAAGAGGAGGGCAAAATTATGCACCTGCATTTGTTGTTCTGCTTTGCTGTAGGAAATGCCTATAATTTCAGTCACCCCGTCCCCACCCCTTGCATGCTTTAAGGAGGGCTTAAGGCTCAAGCACAATGACACCAGTACACAGCGTAGTACACACTGGTATAGCCTTGGAGCACACAAAGTGCAGGAAACTGGTCATGGTTGGGAGTCTGGTGACACGAGGGCACTTCATGTTCAGAGGTTCAGACTCCAACCTCTGTTTCATACTGCGCTCTCCTGGGCCACCAGCACTGGCAGCTCACATACAGATGTGCTGAGAAACTGCTTGCTTTCCTGCTGTAGCTGTCAATGTTTAACATCAACAGACTCCAACTTTACAGCATCTACAGCAAAACACACGTGCCCTTGAAGTCTGACTTCAGCCTGGCTGCACAAGCCCCCAGAAAGACTCATACCTCTCCTCCCTTGCCTTCTGGATCATCGTGTATTACAGGAACTGCAGCTCAATGTAGCCTTTAATCTCAAAATACTCTTTGGAAGGACTGGCTGTCACACCATCCTACTTTTTGTTAAATGTGGGGATGCAATAATTTTCCCTCTTTCATTGCAAGGATGTTTCTACAAAGACTTCACACTGAATGACAAAGAATAGTGTGCCATCACCTCCCCATCTTCTTACTGTCCTCTATTTCAAAGACAAAAGAACTGGACCAAAGGCTACAACACTTGAAAAGCAGCCGCACAGATCACTCCTGCTAGGAAACATCGCTGCTGCCTTGCATTATACAACAAAGTCTGTGTGATGGAGGCCAGCATGGTTTTTATGTGACTTTGAGCCATTATAGCTGCCTTTTAAATACATGAGAGGCTGTATTTGAAGCTGTCTTGCATCTAATTCCCTATTGAAATTGCACTCTAATTTCTCACAAAACATGAGTAGAATCAGATGTTCCAGAAAAAAACATAGTATATTGAATATGAAAACACTAAAATAGGGGTAAGAACAGCTTACATAAGTTGCATTCCCTGTAGTTTGGGATATTGAGACTGAGCCTTTGAAATGCATGAAATCTAGTTTGCTGATGATTCCCCAATTTATAGTCAGCTCAGTGGGAACAAATATGTGCCTACTTTGATATCATTTTGAACAAAATTCTTGGCACCTCATTTCTCTTAAGAAATATACCTATTCTCTTTTTATTTTGGTACTCTTTTGGATGCAGACTGGAAGATGAACCCAGATGTATTTTATATTCATGCAGAAGTTTCTATGGCCTGATCCATCTGACTCCCAAACTTTCTTCTGAATTAAAATGACACTGTTTATCACATCCCAAGCGTTGACATGAGCATTTGTCAAGTAAGA
Organism: Chloroceryle aenea; assembly: GCA_013399075.1. NCBI lineage: Eukaryota > Metazoa > Chordata > Aves > Coraciiformes > Cerylidae > Chloroceryle > Chloroceryle aenea. The sequence goes on from VWZY01004812.1 coordinate 799,549, forward strand.
CAGAAACACTGGTAGTCTGAAGAATGAAATGTAGGGAGTGGAGGAAAGAACAGGTGAGTAACACCAGAAAGATAATTCTATTTTTTGGAATACTGAAACTGGTATGTATTGCAAAGGGGTAGAAGCAGCCTTGGAGAAACCATGTGTTTCAGAAGTAAGATTAGAGAAAATTCTTTAAAATATTAATACAGAACTTTCAAAATATTCACTTGGTGGATGATGTATGTCACAAGAATGAGTTCTCTATTAAGATGATAAAAAGCAAACTGAAACAGTAATGTGCAATGTTAGGCTAGCACAGCTCAGTGAAACCCAGCCCAGGTTTTCCAACAAGACATTGCTGGTTGAAATGAAGAACCCAGAGTTCTAGAACAAGCCTCCAGCATGACCATGTATAATGTGCAAATACAATGGTATCTTTCTATTTTTGCTTATGAGATAGGCACTGAAAGATCCCCAGGAAAGCAACAGGATTTCAGTGATAAAATACATGACTGAGGGTTGCAGTGCTGCAAAGCATTGAGGTTTTCATGTGGAATTCAAATTAGATTTAAAGACCTACATGCAGAATTAAATTCTAGTGGCTGCATTGTATTTCCAGTTGAAAGGGAGGGAGAGGCATTAACATAGAGCAAGGTCATGCACCAGTTATGTCTTATTAAGTATTCCATCCTTCCTTAAGATAAGCATCACATATGGGTTCTTTTGCAGCTAGCAGTTCCTTGCTTAAAGAGAGAAAGGTCTGGATAACACCCCTTCTGTCTCCCAAGGCCTCCTGAGCTGATTGACAGGAACATGTACTGCACAGAACAAATGCTGCTCAAAGGAAAAACAAGACTACTTTCACTGAAGGGGGCCTCTGGGATCATTTCTTTGTCAGGTCTTCTGCTCACCATCTCTGGTCAAGGGAAAGACAGAGAGGAAGACTGACATTTTCCTTTCCTAATAAAACACGGACATGCTGAGGAACTGCATTTGACATAGTGGCTTGCACTGAATTCAAAGTTAGGGAAACAAGAGATTGATCAAAATAAATATGGCATTTTGAGAGTCAAATTGCATCTCTGGGAACCAGAACACATGGAAGCCCAACTCAGGTCCACACTACAACCCATCTCAGTTACATTTTAGGTTGTTTTTTTTTGAGGAGATAAAGATCTGATTTTATGTATTGCATTTGGCTACCATCCCTCCCTGTGATGGACAATGCTTGGCCTGGCTTCTCCTTGGGGCAGTCCCACCAGCTGTTTGGAGGCTGGGCCACCCTGTGCAGTGGTAATGTGCCCCATGGGCTCATGGGGTTTTTCAGTGTATAGAGGTTTCCCTGAATTCAGCAACAAGTTCTCCATTTGCTACCCCATTTCTGTGAGTAGTCTCCTCTCTGCCAATACAAACACCTCTGGGGTTTATATTCTATGCCATCCCAATTCTCCTCTCCACTGAAGTGGTTTCAAACTAAAATCCCCAAGTATTGTCACATCTGATGATGCTTGAGAACTTCTCATTTCTCTAGCTTCTGCAAAACCTTCCCCACTGCTTCAGCATTTCCCTTCGCATAGCTGTGTCAGGAACAGCCCATCCTCCTCACCCTACCCTCTGTGCTGATCTATTCCTGTAACAAAACTCAAGAGGCAGAAGCAGCCAGGCACTTGCAGAGGCAGCAGACACCAGAACAGCTCTCCCAGTTAATAATCTCAGGGCCAGAGTGCTCCCCTTCCTAGAGCCTTCTGCTAGTCTGCAAACGACAGCATCATCAGATCAGCACATCATCAGCTACTTCCATCCTTCAGAATCTTCCACAGTTCCTCCTACCTAGAGACAGGAATTCACCACTCAACTCACTCTCTCCAAAATGTAAGGTGGAGGTACAGAAATGGAATTGTATTAATAAATATCCATTTGAAATGATGCTCTTGATCTTAGGGGGGGAAAATAATCTGGCTAAGCAGCAGGAAAGTCACGCCAACAACTAGATTTTCAGTGAAAGAAAAGAATTAGCAGCGTCTAAATAGAGGGGTTAAGGTAGATTGAAAATGTCAAGTCATTGGTATTTTATAAGGTAACCGTAGTTATTTGTTATGCATTCCTTTACTGCATGAATGCAGATGATGAAAAGTATTAATGGCCAACTGAAAGAAAAATAAAACTGAAGAGATATCCTGATGGTAATTTAAACCTTAAACGGTGGAAATTAATCAGTCTAAACAGACAACAAAACGAGTTCAGCTGATATCACCCCACAAAACCTTCTCACTAAATACACAAATGAAAAATCATTTCACAAAGGATGAACATCTTGAAAATCATCCTGACTTTAGCCCCAAAGTACCTGCAGGTATCAGTGTTGCTGTAGCAGGACACGTCTGGCCAGAAGGATGAAGCTGCCCATGTGGCCCCTGGATCAAGCAGAACTGTTTCTAATTTAATTTGTAGAAGCTGCTGGAAATGAAGAGCACCACTGGTCCCAGCATGCTGCAGCCCCTTGGTGCTGCCCAGAGAAAGGGTCACTAATGGTCTGGATATGTTCATCTTCTCTACTGCTGCTTCTTGAGATATTTTTTGCATGCTTTTCCATTAGACTAATGGCCTCTTCTGGTCGTATTAACCTTGCTGGCATGCGGTGCCACCCTGAAGGGGGGCAGGGGAGACACTGGAATGGGAGGGATGGAAAATGGTGAGGGTGCTCACTTGTGACAAATAACAACCAAGTGCTCTATTAAGTAATCTAAAACAAGGCTTTGGCTCAGGGGAGACTTCATGGACTTCTGCAGCAAATAATGAACTAAATCAATCTCCAGAACCCCATGGTGGAGAGGTTCCCAGTAGCCAAAATATTTTGTATGACAACAGAGAGAAGAAATAAGAGGCTGCTCCTCCATTCCTGAACCTGTCTGGATGCTGAAACCATTTTCTGTCCCTTAAATAAGTGGTGACTTGTTTTGGTGGAACAAGTGACATTTGACTAGGCTGCAGAGACACATCCACAGCCCTAAACCCAGAGGAAAGGCTGGCAGAAGGTAGCGTGGGAAGGATGCAGTGCAGAAAGCTTCTTCAGTCTAATAAACATCTCTGGTTAGTGTTACAAGAAAACAACTGACTTTTCCTCTGCAAGTCTTCACTGTTGCTGCAAGACACTGTAATTTCTCTGCTAAACATCTGCTCTTCAGAGGCCCACTCTAGCCTGGTTTCTGTAAAGGGACTGTAAATGCTGAAGATGTCCATAGGAGAGCCAGAACTAGAAGTTTCTCGTGCACAAAACATACATCCCCAACTGGCAGCTAACAGGGTTAAAACACCCTCTGATTAAATGAAAGCATCTTTAATTAGTTTAATTGACCATGCCTCAGCCAAGACCATCTGCTCAGCAACATTTGCCTGCTCTTTGCAGGAGCGATTGATCAGCCATAGCTAGAGAATACAGCATTAGGCTACATCAGATTTATTTTGTTTAATAGAAGAGCTAATTTGCTTTAAATTTAATTACAGGGGCCAAGATTGCTCTCTAAGTCCATAACAGCACGTAACATAAGCTGATCCTACAGCTCATGGGTGCACACGTAGGACCACACATGTGTGTGCAAATCAGATGCTGGGTAATGACAGCCTGGGGAAGCATATCCCACCCTGGCAGAGAGCAACCGCCACCTTCCCTCCCCAAAAAGCCAGCACCCCGTGGCACGCTGCTGGGCTGGCAGGGCCACCCTGCTTGCCACCATGGCCCCTTCCTCCAGCTGGCTGAGCTCCTCCCCACAGCTCTCTGTTGGATGCTGCAGGAGACAGACTGGGTGTCGGATGCAGGAGCAGACAGATGTCCCATCTCAACCACCTCTCCTGCTCCTACTTATAAAGGCACTAAACGATGCATCACATGGAGGATCACCGTTTCTGCACCACATGGGACAAACAGGGACAATCAGGGGACCGCTCTGTACCTCCTGGGTGCCTGCCACCAGTAAACCTTTCCTAAATGGGGTGGCTGGCAGCTGAGGGTCCAGCAGAGCCAGCCATCAGACCCACCCCACCCTGACACTGCACTGTGCCTCTCAGTTTCTCCGCCCTCCCATGCCAGTACCATTCTTGAAAGGATTGCACCCTGAACTGACGAAGAAGGGTAATTCTCCCTCCTCCCTGAAGGACCACGTGTATCTATGGTGTGTTATTATGAAGGGGAGAATTTCATTCACTTCCCAACTCTTTTTCCTTTTTTTGCTTTCCCATCGGGCACTAAATCACTGCTGTCTGTGGGAGATGCCCGAGCCCTGACGGGCACGCTGCGGCTGCTGCCGGAGTAATTACAACCCTGCAGAAGGCTCCAGGCTGCCGTTCCCGTTTCCATGGAAATAAATGCTGAATTACTGAAAACAGAGTATGATGCTTTATGGATTTTGAGGCTTTTGATCATCTCAAAACCACCTTAACCCATTTTTATTGGTGGTGGCTTTGTTTTAAGGTGCAGGAGGATAACATTCACAGCATGGAAATAGGCAGAGCAACCAGAAAGCATTTTGAAGGAGTGAAAGAGAGGAATAAAAAAAAAAACAAAACCAAAAACCAACCCCAAAGACAAGTAGTCTGGCTGATACTCTGGGGATTTGCAAGGGGGACAGCAATGCTGGCTAGAGCTGCTGGTTGTCCACAGCACCCAGGTATCCAGCCGTGGTGAGAGGAGTGTGTGGAGGCTCGTTGGTCCTTGCTGCAGCCCCAGCTCACCCCCACTGCCCCTGTGATGGTCTGTGCAGGGGCTCTGGGGCTGAAACAAGCCTCCCACCTTTTTGGAAGGGTCACTATAGCCATCCTTAGTGCTTCAATGCCCAGAACTGCAGATGACCATTTCCTGTGCATTGAGCTCCTAGATGAAGCTAGGATAAAAAGGAATTGCTTCATGTTCTTCAAAAATGATGAATAGGGAGCAGAAGGGAGTGATGTGATGCTAAACCTCTATCTCTGAGTTGATGCACAGACAGGTAACTCCACGCTGTGTGTAATGACCTGAGCTCAATTCTCATGCAAGGCATCGCTGGGAAATTTTCATCACAACAAACTAAATGAAAAACTTGGCTTGAGGAGAATGCAAACAAACCAAACATTTATTCTGAGGTCAACTTAACCCTCATCTCACCATGTGAGCTGTTACAGCAACTTGCAGGAGTTTCTGTCCTGACTTGTTTCAGCCCTAAATTGGGCTGCACCTTCCAAGTACCACTGCAGCATCTCTGCAACGGGCTCAACGCACCGCAGTGAGTCAAGAAACAAAGTTTGGGAAAACCACCCGAACTGCAGAGATGAGGGAGGGACAGAAGGTGAGACACCACTTCAGCAAATCATCTCTAATACTGACTTGAGCTAAAATCAAACATTTGATTCAGGACAGAAATCCTAAATATCTTTTCTGTTAATGCTTCTGAAACAAATTTTTTTGGCAGGGGAACTTTCTGCTTTGTAAGAAATGTCAGCCTTTGGACACAGCGTCCTAATTCAGCTGCAAAAATAAATGTCAAAACAGTGAATTCTAGACTTAATCCACCTCTGGTCGGAAAAAATTAGGTTGAAATGTTTCCTAGCTAAAATCACAGGTGCCCAAAACCTACAAAACAATTCTAATTGCACTGGTTAGAAGCTTTCACCTCTTCATGTGCAATGGCCATCAGTCAGTGATGGGACCTGGTCTCTGTTTTAGCCCACCCACACATTCACACTTCTCTGGTGTTTTACCTTCCACCTGGATGGACAGGAATAGATGCTGAAAAACCACAACCGTGTATTACTTGATATGTATTACTCAGCAAGTTTAACATGCATATATTTATCTAATTGTTTTCAAATCTAATATCTAAGGGAATCAGCACAGGTACTTTACACTTTTAACAGGAATGCCACAGTGTACAGAACACCTTAGACCAAGGAAAGAAGAGAAAGTCTGATTACAAAGTGTGAGAGTTCAGACTGTCCTGCAGGGACAGAGGAGAAGCCCAGGCTTCCTCCAAAGTAGGAGAATGGAAGTGGGCAACTAATCATAGATGTGGTCTGGACACCAGCTGCTGCTGGATTAACTCAACAGCACTGTAATAGCTCCTTCTCTTCACACTGTAGCTAAAAATGACTTTCAAACACAGTTTGAGATAGAAAAGCAAATCACTGCTCTACAGCTGGTGAAGAACAAGACAGGGAGAACACCACAGCCTGATTTTCAGAGATGCTGCTGCAATTCAGCTGTCATGAAGGTCAGTGGGAAATACAGGGCTTGAGCTCAGGGAAATGCCAACTGCAGCAAAGACCCAAGTTTGGAATTGCCCAGCAGTTATAGAGAATAGCTCCTGTATGACTCCTCCACAGTCACAGGTTAATTACAAAGCAGAGGAGCTGAACTCAAGCCTTGCCAACAGATTCTGGGCCAGGAACCCAAGCCCGGAGCATACTTCTCCCTCCACTATGCCTCCTGCACAGCAGAGGAGCTTGCTGCTGCAGCTGAGATACTCAATTCCCACAGTGACTCCAGTGGAGCAGAAACACCAAACCACATAATGTGGGTTATGCTAAAAACTTAAGCCTCTGTGTATTATTTAAAACACTCTAGTCAGAGGTTGTGCCTAAGAACACCATTATGTCCACAAACGTTCTGCTACACCACCACTTCCCATCCTTGTTTCCTAAAAGCCCTTCCCCCTGCATCAATCCCTTTTGCTTTGCTGCTATCTCAGATCCTGCTATATCACCTCTCTCACATTAATAATACACTTACCTCATACCATCTGGGCATATTGTATTTAAAAAAAGTCCCTTTAGAAATCATCCTCCTCCTTCTGCATAAACAAATTATTATTTCAGAAGTTAATGGAAATGCTATCCCAGTGATGTCATCATTATGCAATTAGTGAGTACGATTAGGAAGCCACACAGAGAAAAAGCACCTTCTTCCAGACTGCAGAAGTTCAAGAAAGCATTTAGGGCATCCCTTCTCATGCTTTAGGAGGACAAAAACTAGGCAAAGCCTTCGTACCCTCTGTCTCCTTGCCCAGCCTCTGGGGCAGTTTCACCCTGCCCACCCACCAAAGCACAGGAGAGCAAACCAGACCAGCTGGCCACTCTGCTCCCAGCCAGCAGGAGCACTGGGAGAAGCTGATGGGCTTTGCTTTCCTAAGCACGTGTGCCTGACAGATAAACCGCATCAACAGCACTGCGCTGCCACTCCAGAAACAGGGATGGTGTTCAGACAGCTTGCCAGGAGAAGCCTCCCTTTCCCGAGTCCTCCTGTGCATGGCAGACAAGCGTAGGTCAAAAAGAAGTGTAAGTTATACCCTGCCACACTGCTGCTGGGAAACTCTTGATTGCCCCCAGATCTGCTCGGGAGGTCTGCGTGCGCTGGCACCGTGACAGGCTGCTGAGCCAGGGTCTGCGGTGGGCTCGGCAGGAGCTGACTGTGTGCTGCCCAAGGGAGGAAAGCAAGTCTATAAATCACTCTCATGTGTGCAGCTTGAGCCTGCACGGCCTTTCTGGGAATACTGGAATTTTAGCACATCCAAGAAAATGCCAGACAGTGTTTTCCTTTTACTTAAAGCTTATTCACAAACAGAATATATAAAATATTTGGTTCTTATGAAACAGGCAACAGACGCTTCAATCAAATTATTAAGATTGAAGCTGCACTTCCAATTAACTCTGATGAGACAAGAGCCAGACCAACAGAGTCAGTGTTTCTTCACAGGGAGGCAAATGAGCACTGCTTAGGCTGACTCCAAGTGAAATGCAATCTGGACTGAAAGAACACAGCACGATGAAGTAAGTTACTGGTTTTTGGGTTATGAGGCCAGTACCCCAAAGCCCAGCGTCTGTGCTCTGTGCTGCAAGTACAGCTGCACGCACCATCTGAGAGGTGTTTGCAAATCCACCTGGGAAGGGAGCTCACTGCTGTTTTCAGGACAGGCTGGTAGAGCAGAGGTGGTTACAGAAGATGACTTGTCAAACAAAGAGAGACAGATGCTGCAAATGAAAATTTATGAAAATGAAAAGTGTCAGGGGGAGCGAGCAAGCATCTGGAAGAAGTCCTGCAGAAGCAGGTCCCAGCTCTGTGGTGGCCAGAGCACACATCTACGTGAAAAGCAGGGAGCTGTTCCTCCCGCCCAGAACCCATCTGGGCTGCTGCAGTGCTGTACTCACAATCCTTCTCTCTCTAGATGTCTCTCGTTTTAGTGCTGTGACATTGGCAAGTGCCTCTGGCTCCCCAGTTGGTGTCAGACTTCCCACATCAGAGATGCCACCAGTACAGAGTGGCTCAGCACAGTCCAAGGGGTTATGACAAGGGAGAGTTTCTAAGCCACAAAGGGCAGTGCCCAGGGCTTGATCTGGACCTGCAGCCTGCAGCAGTTGGGCACCCAGCTGCTGCTGTGGCTTTGAAATCTGCCCTGTGTGAACACCAAGAGCCTTTGGAATAGGGAATAGTTTGTTACTAAAGTTTAGGAGGGAAAGAGAAAAATCTCCTTTTTCAGGGTTGATGCCAATGCTTCGTCATGAGACATCAGGGGGAAGTTTTCATGGGCAGTGAGGGGCAGATTATCAAATCACTGCTTGTTGCATATCATTTTCTGTTCTCCCCTGCAGCTCTTCTGCAGAAAACATGCTAGACAAGTGGTGTGCACCTTTGACTTCTGCCAGAAACTTCCCATACAAGCTAAGCAAACAAAACCTATTGACTTACAGATGTTTTTATTTATACCCTGCAACAGACTGGGTGCAAGCAATGGCTGAGACTCTGTGGAAAGGAGTAACAGTCAACAAAAATTTTGGTGCTTCACAGCACGATACAAGTGCAGAGCAGCTGCTGCTTTATCTTCTAAGGGCTGCTGGTGGCTGGCTATCTCCAGAGATCTCTCTGCTACAGCCCAGATGACGTGACCACAGGTAGCACCAAAGCAGGAGTCCCCACAGCAAAGCCTGCAGCTGCCCAGGGTGCTCAATGCTGCCTTCCCTGCCGCACCTGATGGGTGAAGGAGCATCACTGTCCCACTCCCACCTCTGTTCCCTGGGCAGCTGGCTCCCAACCCCACTGTGCCAGCACCACGACACTGTAAACAACTTGCACAGTACCCCAGGAAAGTACCAAACAGCCGAACAGCTGCTGGCCTTACAATTTTCTGCACCGTACCTTGCATAAGGGGCTTTCCTGTCTGCATAGCTAATACTCACGATCCAGGTATTAAAAACAGAGTAGCTCCCATGGTAATACCAGCTTTCAACAGAAATTACGTCTTTCTCTAAAAGCTTAAATTACAGTTTTGCTCCCTTGGAGTATTAGAAAAGACCCAGAATTAAATCCTCCACTTTCAGAGCAAAACCAGGACCTACTGCAGGAAACAGGTTGCTCAGTGCAACAGGGAGCAGCGACTGGGTTCACAGTGTCAGCCAGAAAGGCTCTCATAAGCAGAGATGAGGGCAGCTATGATTAAATACTGCTTTCTGCATGACTGGGAAACACAAAGCAAGAGGGTAGGATCACACGCACACTTACAAACCCACCCTATTAGCCAGCAGCAAGTCAAGGAAGGATGGGATTAAGTTGGTTTAAGTTTAAAAACACAAACAAAAATACCACCAAAACAAACAAAAAAACCACAACCCAAAAACCACTGCAGAATTGACTCAGCTCTCATCACATCCCTTGAAAACATTATAGTTTTGATTTTAAAGAAATCTTCCAACAGAGGATGGAGGCACAAAATGTTTTGTAAATATAATTTATGAGGACCAATGCAGTCCTTGCTGTTGCCTTCTTGCTACGAAGATACCTTACTCAGGGACATTTATTATCCTCTCCCCACTCTGCCATTTAAGTTTGAGATGAAGAACAACAAATGCAAGATAATTAAGCTCTTTACAGAAGAAAAAAACAGACCAAACATAATTTTCTATATCTTGAAAAGAACTGGAAGCGTCTAGACAAAAGACAGACAGAATTGGTCTCAGATGTATTAATTTCAATAAGAAGTTGAAGCTGTGAATTACAGGGAAGAGATTGAGGTCTGCTCCTCCTCCAAAAACTTTCCACAGCATTACCTTACCCTCCCCGTGACTCTGACATTCTTTATCCCGCCTGTGATATTTATATCCAATAGCAGGGGACCATAATCTGGGTCATCAACAGCCTGGACAGCCACTGACAGCCCTCAGTGAGAGCTGCTGGAAATGCAAGCAGGACTGCAGAGTCCCAGCTCTACGTTTCTGGGAAAATGGCTCTTACTGGCAGCAGAAAGAGAGGAATGGTAAAGGTTTTCATCTATCCTGGAGCTCCTAGTGCAAGCAGAACCTCTTTGAGGTCATGAGCAAGCAGGGGTGACAGAGGCTCCGTCTACGCAAGGAGAACTTGTACAGTCTCCGTAAGCGAGTTTGCACCCCAGGGGCATCTGAGCTTTGAGTACTAATAAGGTTACTGCAGGCTGCAAGAACATACTTCTGTCATTTAGATTGGTGATGTGACAGCGGAAAGGCAAGCAAGTCACAGCAAAACGGCCCACTTAGGTACCATCAAAGACATGCTCATCCAGACACTGAGCTGGAGGAATAAAAATTTCCCATCTCAGCAATCCTATGGGATTTCAAAGAAAACTTTACATGATGATCTTCTAAAAGATCTGAAGAAAACCCTAAGCAACCAACCAAGAGAAAACCAGCGTGAGCAAGAAGAGGTGGCCCACTTGGACAGCCAGAACATAACTGGCAGTGCAGAAGTCTCACCAGGAACCAAAACCCCCTTCCCTAGTGGAAGTTCGCTCAAAAGCAGTCTGTTCAGGCGCAAGTTTCCAGCTCATGACAGCAATATTTCCCATTGGCAAGACATTTCCCAAGAAATCCTCTTCCATTCCCACCCTGTCGGGGAGGTCCTTACCTGACATGCATTGTACAGAAGCTGATGCTCAAACTTCTTGATCCCCAAAATGTTCTGGAACATCTCGTACAACTGCTCCTTGCTGAGGATGAGCTCCGAGGCAGCACTAGCCGTCATCCTGGCCTGCTGCTTTCGGGGATCCTCTTCCCCACGGTAAATAGCATCAAACTTTGCCATCCAAGAGCTCAGGACCGTCTCCTTGCTGAGGCCATCAATTTCTGGCAGGCTGCGTACTCTCTTCTCAATGTGCTTCTTGAAGACCTCCCGGGAGTCATTCGCTGAGCACCCTCCGCTCTGCACCATCCTAGCAACACGGTCACTTTTCAGGAATACCTGCAAAAAATGGGTGACTTCAAATGTTGTCAGATAAAAAAAAGGAAATTAAAACCCCCCCCCTAAGTACCACAAAATGTGGTTTCTCTGCAGGGAAACCCACTAACTGGCTGCCAGAACACTCTCCAACCCCTCACTCAACAACCACATGTTGCCAGATGGACAGAGGTTTCAGCTGTACCCTGGGAAGCATAATGAAATCAGGTGAAGCTTCTGCTTCGTGTCTGCTAAAATGGAATATTTTGATGCAATTAGGACTTCATGCAACACTGTAGCTGCACTTCAACAGATATATAAATGCCTTTTGGGAAAGCAGGATTGTATTTTGCTCTACCAAATGTTTTAATAAGGAAATTATTCCACAACTACATGCTCCTCGCCAAGTTCTGCCCTGCTAGAGGGAGCCCAGTCATCATACTCAATTCAACAGCACTGCACTGTATTTATCCTGGTAGCCAAGGCCCTGGGAAACCTCTGACCAGTACAAGGACCAGGCTTCCATTAAGCTACTACACTGCAGGAGATCTCTGCAGACTGCACTGCTGTCGCAAGATGACAGGAATAGCATCATGTTAATTAATTTAACGTTACCTCCAGTTAAAGAACATGTGCGCCCCAGCTTCTCCCACGCCTGGGTATTTTCAACTTGGGCAAACAGCACGGCAAGGGCACTGTTTACAGCACTCTAGGAAAGGATGAGGACGAAAGGACGCACCTTTGAAAACCGGTGGGTAAACACCAAGGAAACTGAGATCACTGGAAAGTGGCGTGGCCACAGGTGGATGAGGCCAAATCCCTTCCCACTCCAGCTCTACTGAATTAGCGCAGGGTGGTTCAGCACAGCTTGAGACTGCCTGAGAAGACTTTGCAGAGAGAGCAACCTGCAAGGTGCAGCACACTGACAGCAGGAGGGAGGGAGAAGGTGTTTGATGAAGATGTTCTTCCCACTGTAAGAGCAGCACAGGGGTCAAAACATAACACTACTGCAGACCAGGAGGTGCCATGGGAGCAAAGCAGAGCTGAAGGGTAAGAGACGGATAGGGAGATATTCTGTTGGCTTGTCCTCTCCCAAGCCCTGAACACAGGGCAGCAATCACTGCGCAGCAAGAACTGCTGTTTTATTAATGATGCTGAGAAGGGATGAATACAGCAGGCTGGGAAGAAGCTGTGCCAGCACTGGGGTGTATCTGTCAGCTCTCAATAATTAAAGAGCTTGAGGATGACCTAAGGACATGGTAGATACTTTTTTTTATATCACTCAGCAACATGGCACTCCATGTTCCCAGATGCTTGACGGCACAAGCATCTGTTGGGAGTAGTGGTGAATTTTGCTCCACGACCAGCCCAGAAAGGCTGCTGAGGAAGGGCTGGGCTGTTTCAGTCCAACATCACTGTGCTGAGGTGTGCTCCTTGCAGATGAGACAGGCAGGACACCACCAGAACCCTCCTCAGTCCGTGCTGACATTATATCAGCACACATTTTATTTCCTTGCAGAGCTTAAATGAGTGATAACACCCCGGGTGTGCGCAGGTGCTTTTGGAGAACAGGTGAGAGCTATCCAAATCCAAGCTGCCAGTGCAGCTGAGGAAGTCCCCAGCACAATGACTGCCTGAATCAGTGGGAGGCCACAGCAAACAGCCCCATTGAAGTACCTTCAGCTCCCACATCCCCTCTCTAACCATCCACTCCAGGTGCCTTTGGCCTGACCCCATGTGGCAGCACTAATGGCTTCCCATACTTGCCAGCACCAGCAGCTGGTGTTATCCGTGGTCCTCACCCTGGGTGGAGGGGTGACCGCGCTGTGAGCAGAGGGACACCTGACTCCCTGCCCATCTCCCCTCAGCCCCGACTGATCCTCCCTGGCTGTAGAGCAGCAGCCAGCAGAGGAAAGGAGGGCTGTGGGGCGGCAGGCACACGGGAGCACCAGTCAGGCACAAAGTAGCAGAAAAAAAGACATGAAATAGGAAGATGAAGATAAAAAGTGTTTTGTCCTGCAGAGTGAGCTGCTTGCTTTAAAAAAATGCCAAGTGAGCTGCCCATCTGTAAGTCTGCCTAGTAGAACTGCCAGGAGGGATGAATTACTGGAGCAAAATCCTAGCATGGGTGCATATGCTGGCACATGTAGAAGAGAACTGGCCTCCATGAGCTGGGTGAGGCACCTTCTGCCATGTCCATAGATGTCTTTGTCTTGTGCCACTGCAGATGGTGCCAAGGAGGTCAGACACAGCCATGCTACCACTGCACAGAAGCTGAAAGACACGTAGTGCTCATCAGCTGCTCTTTGTAAGTTTGATTGCTTGGGGCAATTATGCTGCACAGGACTTCTGAAGCTGGTCAGGACAGTTTCAGCCAGACCCACAAGTGAAACAGAGATGTATTTTGTCTCTCCTTAAGCAGTCTCCTTTTCCTGACCAATAGCCTTATCTGAACAGATTACACTGCTCTTACATCCTAAAATGCAGCTCATACTGTCTTGAAAACTTTCTCTGAGAGCATCTGTTCAGTGAAGTTGTGACAATTTCTTTTCTGATAAGAGATGTAAATTACTCTCAGCTTCCTTCCTGTACAGAGAATGATGGAGCAGTAACTACTAGGCTGGTTTAATACAGTTAATCCAGAGATAATTTGTGCTTTCCTTACACAGAAGCAGCTGCTGCCATTTTTTATAGAGTTAAAATTCTCTTCAGTTTTAGTATCTGATTTTAGTCCTCTCTTAGTTTCCACTTCCAGAGAAATATTTTATGTAGGCAATTCAAAATCTTCACCTTTTATGACAGAATAACTCTAGGGAGAAAGAGAAATGGCTTGCAGAAAGGCAAGCAAAAAATAAGCAACACTCCTCATACAAATCACAAGCACTGATTTCCAAAACCAGAAGCTCTTTCCTTCTGAGAAAAGACAGAAAAGCAGCATTAAGAGCTGCATACAAAGAGGTGCAGAAAGACAGATGTGAATACTTATTCTTTTGCACAATTGTGAATGATGCTTCAGTTTTTTGGTATCATCTAGTTTTGTAGATCTACATCCTCCTCCCTGTCCCTTTGCTTTACAGCACTTGTCACACCAAAAAGAAAAGACAAGACTCTTACTGAAAAACCTGAAGTCAATCAGACACAAAGCAAAAGCTTCAGCAAGAACTGAATTTGCTGCCCGGTCTTTTCTTGGTATTTTTCATAGAGGACATGTGACATTTATTTTATATTGTGCTGTCATCCCTGTTTGAGAGGATGCTGTTTAAAAGTTTCAGGAAGAAATATTTCAGCTTAAAGGAGGAGCAATCTTCCCCATAATCAACCTGTAGGATACACCATGGTGAAGGGGTAGCCATGGTTGCTGTAAGGCTCCATATTCACATGCTGAGCCTCAGAAACCTCGTGATGTGCCAGACATCAGATGGAAGAGGCCTTGCACTTGTCTTTGTTTTGTGCTGTTAGATAAAGGACAACCCAGTTGTTCAGAACTCAACCCTGCCTCTGAATAGGGGTGAGAACAGGCATGAATATGGATGCTGTATTATCTCTCCTTACCTCGTAGTAGCTCTGGACAGCGTTTATAAATGCTTCATCTGCCACAATCTGGGTTTCTCCGTTGAGAAAGGCCTGGAAACGATCTTTGATTGTCTGGAGCTGCTGCTTACTTATCTGCAAAACATGCCCAAAGGAGAAAATGAGTCAAGAGAGGTTTATGTATGAGGAAAAACCCCACTAATTCTTTTACAATATCTTATTGGTGTGCTTACAAAGTGTGCTTTTGCTCTCCTTTAGGGACAGCAGCTATAGATGAGGAATCATCCACACACAGGTACACACACACATGCAGTCTTCACCCTGGCAAGTGCAAAGTCGCATCACGAGCACCTGAAGTCATCCTGAACATCATTTCTAAAGAGCTCTGCCATCACAAAACACACATAAGACTTTTACCACTTTAGGTATACCAAAGTCAAAAGCAAGCTGCTGGGTGTACCCTCGGAAGAGCCTGTTTCAGTGCAATCTCTTCCCCATTTAGCCTCTCCTTCCCTTGAGGAGATGAGGTTACATCACTGAACAGGAAACCTTGCAAGCTGGCTGTTGAAGACAACATTCAGCAACACTCAGGGCCCTTGGTTTTTCAGCATTTTTGGGTGGCTTTTTCCTTGATTATTTCTTTTGTATTGTTGCACATAAAACATCAGTGGGGATCAGTGCTGAATGAATTTAACGCCACTTAATGCAAAATAAATCATCCAAGGGCAAACCTGTCCTCCTTATCCTAACAAGGACTTTTTCTGCTGTCTCTGCTGCTCAAAACAGTTTCTGTCCAGCATACAGCTGGAATAAAAGGCAGTTCTAATTTTGGCAAAATGACTTCAATAGAAAGTTTACAAGGGTTTATTCCAGCCTTGTAAGATAACATGCCACTATTTTACCAATTTATCTGTCAGTTTAAAACCAGGTATCACTAAAAGCCCCTACTTCTTCAGCTTGTGCAAAGTCACAGCAGGCACATAAATCATGTACCAGAAATGCCAGCATAACATCTTAAAATGCAAATAAACACTCATGCTGAAAGGCTGCAGGGCTTTAAATGTAGTTGTGCCTGGTTTACCACGGCGCTACTTCAAATTTGAGGATAAGAATTAATTTAGACAGCAGAGAAGGATGCAAACAAGATGTATATATGACAGCCTCAAACTTAAGGGAAAAGACAGTAGTAAGAATTAGGACAACTATTTACTAATGACCAAAAGGTCTAGAGATGAGTCCTTTTTTCTCACTTGTATGCCAGCAGAAGAAACCAGCACATGAAAATTGAAGAGGAAAAAAATTATACAATTAATGTCTCTAAGTGTCTAAATGGCTTTGAATAAAGTATCAGAAAGTATAGAGAATGAAAAAAAAAATAGAGCATAATGAAGCCTGGCAAACACAGCTAGTGATAAAAGGCAGGAGAGGGACCACTTGGAAAATGCAACAATAAATATCACTAGATCTAGATGATGTGCCATGTAGGGTATTTAGGGACTGCGGTAACGAACATCATGAATACTGGTAATTAATTCTGCAACACCATGCTGAGGAGGGTTAGTGAGCAATGGCAATTTGATATGATAATCTGGGATTAGTTTACCCTGGTGCTTATGGAGAGGTGTTCATCAAAGCGACATAAAACAAGACTCAATATGCTCTGCTTCAGAAGACATGGAAGAATCTTCGCCACCCCCGAGTACTGGAAAGATGGGTCATTCCCACCCCAAAACCAACAGCCAGGCCCTCACAGGGTCCCACACATGCAACAAGGCTTGGCACCACAGGGCTGGAGTAGAGACCATCCCTCTAACCTGACCCACCTCTTCCCTGGGCACCATCTGCAATGAGCCCTGACGAAAGCTCCTGGCTTTAAGGCAGGATCTAATTTTTGGCTCTAAGAGCCCATCTGCCATGTAAGGCACCTAAACCCCTTTGTTGTGTTTGCCAATAGCGTCCCAGACATCAGAAACCCTTGGGCAATATGCACAGCATCAGACAAAGAAGGCTCCAATACTATCTGAGCTGATGGAAGCTCCTGATGGAATTGGAAGGAAAACTGAGTCAGTGATAAGAGGAGATAGAGACAATGCAGTGATCGAGTGGGAGACACCTGTGGGAAGGTGCCAGGTCTGACTTTATTAAGCATTTAATTACCTGGAAGAAGAGAAAAGCAGGATGTTAATTAAAAGTATTGACGCTTTTGTATTAGCAACCATTGTGAAACTCGGGCTGGAATGACAGGGCAGTAAGAAACCAAGAAAAGAAACAGGAAAACTACAGGTAACACTGAAATGAGGGTGTTGAGGCATAAGGAAAGACATACTCAGCACATAGATACTAAGAGGCTTTTCATTTGGGATTTAAACAATGTGCAGAGCGTTTTCATTGTATTTTTTCCCAGGCTGTTTCTGAGGACAATCTCCAGAAGTCCTTGCTTGTTCAATTCCTATAATGCCACCTAGCAGCAATATTTTCTGCCCCTTCCGCACTCAGTATTGGATGGGACACCTTCAAAATGAGAGATGCTTCTTAAAATTCCTAGAAACTCCCAGTATGTAGCTCACACATGAGCTCCTGAGCACCGTGGAAATGAATCATCAGATTTGTCTCTACCAGTGTCAGTTGCCTCCTCCTCGCCCCCATGCTCTGTTGAGTATTTCCCTGCCCAGGGAAAGGAGATCCTCTCTTATCGTACCAGGCTGCAGTGTGGTCCAGTTCCCAGCTAACAGGACTGTCTGACTTCCTCCATCCCCACCAGACCGTGAAACGGTGCCGGTGTATCGATCTGTGTCTGCGATGCTGTTAGGGACATTGTCAAGAAAGCTGTCAGTCTGAGCTGAAATTAACCTGCTTTCATTTTAAATTTAGCTTCTGCAGCACGGCAGCAGATGCCTGGTGCAGAAAGTCAGCACCAGCCAGGAAGCAGTGGTCAGATGCACAGGTCAACGAAAGCTGCCCAGCATATTCTACCTTCTATTTTATGCCTCTTCCCCTCTCTGTAAGGTGTCAAGGGCATCGCCGCTGAACGCCAGAAGTGTCCCTCGGGCAGCTGGGAGGCAGCACCTCCCCAGCACATGCTCGACCAGGGCAGCCTCAGCCCTAATGTCACACTCCAGAGTAGTGCCAAGCAATGACACCAAGCCATCCACAGGCCTAAAAGAATGCGTGAACACTCACGTGGAGCTTAAGTGCTTTAAAGGCAGGGGTGTTACTTATCTCTTGCTATTAGAGGCACCAGTGGTCAACTAGAAATCCATACAAAGCAAGCCAACAGCTTCTACAGGTCCAGTAAGGCCACTAAGGGGCCAGTACAAACCACTTCTCAGTTACCTTCTGTGGCGTGCTTACAAATAGCAGAAAACAACAGAATTCCTCTTTGAAGCACATCAGTACAATATCACAGCCTTGCTATGCAAGACGGTTTAGTTTAAAACCATTACCCCTTATCCTGTCACAACAGGCCCCGTTAAGAAGTCTCATCCCATCTTTCTTAGAGGCCCCCTTTAATTATTAAAAAATGACACAAAGTCTCCCTGGAGCCTTCCTTTCTCCAGGCTGAACAACTCCAACTCCCTCAGCCTTTCTTCATAGCCGAGGGGCTCCAGCCATCTGATCATTTTTGTGGCCTCCCCTCTGGACCCAAGTGAACTCTCCTCAGTTAACAGTGTGACGTGTTTATGCAGCAGAGTGTTTCACAGTCTTTATCTCTCTACAGCATGTGAGTACTTAAGCTGCCAGATATGCATGTGCATATTAACAGTGTAATTAATTGAGTCAGTGACGATAAACTCCTGGCACAGGTAACAGATAGGACACCCATGGAACTTTAGGCTGGCACCCCTAGTGAACTGCATGGCTTTTAATAAGAAGTTTGGCAGAAGTCTTCTCCATAATGGACTAAATTATGGGGAAGACCTCACCAATGACTAGATCTGGGCATCCAAATGTTTCCTACCTTCTTGGTCTAACTTTTTGTTTATTTTGTCTGAAGAGAAACTACATGCCCAGCACAATCCGGTGACCTCAGAATTGAAATGGAACAATCTTTGGCATGTGCCATATCTCCACCGTGGTCACAAACAAATCCCAGAGGCATGTTTTGCTTTGTCTTTTTTTTTAAATTTGCTTGACGCAGATCTCAAATGGCACACCAGCCTCCTCAGGACAAACACTCACCAGCAGCTTCCTTCCTACATGCTGTTTTTGCATATATCCCACCTGACTCAGAGGGGAACGCAAACCTGAGCGCACGGAACCGCAGCACGTTCTCCAGCGTTGTTCCAGCCAGTGAACAGCTGGCAGCGTCTCGGCACATTGTCTCCAGCCTCTTTAGCCTACACTGGGGGAGCACAAATGTTGCCAAGAGGAGCTGTTTGCTGCAGAAAAGTTCCCTGAAAAAAAAGTTATGCACAGCAACGTGCCTCATTAATCCATCCTCTCTGCAAAATGCTTTGCTGTGTCTGAGCACACAGGAATAAGTATGGCCATAGAGGTCACTGCTTAGGGTCTACATCACACAATAACAGAACATTAGCTGGATTTGGGATTTTTAGCCCACACTGTGCCATGGATAGACTCGAAGCAGAGTCTTGGATTTATATGCTTTGGATTTTGAAGAATGAAAACAACTTTAAAAGAGTGAAAATCTGTAGAAGTAAACTTTCAAATCTACATGTGTGAAGAAAACAAGATGACTTGCACTCATAGGACAGCTGGCTTTCCAAGTCTTTGTATGGTGCACATCAACAGTATTAAACATCCAAGAGCAATAGAAGACATGCCTTGAAAGCTAGTCAGAAAGAGAGTTTCATAAGAATTTATAATAATTCTTGCATAATGTTGCAGTCAGAATGGTCCAGCACTGAGACTGGGGTCCAGAGAGGTTGTGGCATCTCCAGCTTTGCAAATTTTCACAACCCAATCTCATGAACATGATTTGGTTTGGGAGGGATCCCTGCTTTGAGTAGAAGAACTGGGCCAAACACTTTCAGAAGTCCCTTGCAACCTATATTATGCCACAGCAGTACCATATCCAACAGAAGATTTGCAAAGAGAGGCCATCCTAAATTGTAGATTGCCACGTGCTTCAGGGCCAACTGATGATTTGTAAGAGACAGGCTACAGAATAACCCACCCGCGGGTGTATGGGTCCTCAAACCAGCTAATAAAACCATATCCATCAATATGACAGCTGCTGGAAAAGCAGTTAGATTTAAGCTCTGCAGAAGGAGCTTTTCAAATGCAAGGCACCCCCGTGGCAGAGAGGTGACCCCTTCTACTGCCATGCTTCAACACCTCTGGTTGAGGACTGGGTGTTTCAGTGCCCTGAAGCCTCATGGTGCCCTTGCACCCAGTGCATCCCACTGGAAGGGTCTACCCTGCAGCTGGGACATAAGGATGCACCGCGGCACTGCACGCTGCTCCCCGATGGCTCAAGCCCAGAAGTATCACCCATGTCTCACCAGAACTGGTCCAGCTGGGGACTGCAGGCAATTCCCAGAAGAACTTCTTCCTCTTGTCTAGAGAGACCACCTTACAGCACACAACCAAGAGCAGCACACAGAGCTCTTCCTCCTTTGGGCATCTGCTGTGCAGGTACCATCACCAAGGGGGAATCCTGAACTGCTCACTCTGCTGTCATTCTGGGTTTGGTTTTGTAACATCTAATAAATATTTTATTACTCCTTAGCACCAAGTGATTTAGGCAAAAGCTAAACCAACTAAACAAACATCCTTCATCATCACTGCTTCCACGGTTAGATAACCTTTCACAACATGAACAACACAGAAAGAAGGGAAGGAAGTACAGGGAGCCAGAGCAGCTGAGCACTGGCCTCAGTGGAGAAGCCAGAGGACCCAGCAATTGGTGTGAGGCTAGAAAAAAAAACAACACATCAGGTTATTGTGCACTAGGAAAACACATCAAGCTCTCCCTGAACTGATGCTGCTTTCTCCCAGATGGGAGAAAGGATCACATTAGGGGTGACTTGTAATCCCCAGCATTTGGGGTTTTAATTGCAAACTCTCCTGTGCCTCTCCTATAGCTGCTTTGCAACCAGCTGAATGTCAACGGTTTTTCACTGTTAAATAGGTGACCAGTATTAGCTGCCAGTCCGGGGAACTTCTGTCAGCTGCCTAACAGTGTATTTGCTGTTTGCTTCAGAGAAGTTTAGTATTTGTTACCATAGAGAGCTCCTCTCCTTGTGCTTTAGTTTCCATTAGACACAATATATCTCTCCAGAGATACTGAGCTGTCACGTCCTTTCCCTTCACAGTCTGATGATATGTGGATCACTCCACACACAACCCACTGATCTACTGCTGTCTATACAATTCCCTCTTTGTGGACACTTGATTTGTTGCCTCCCCACTCTGCCCATGATTTACAGGCCCTGGTGCATCCACACTGCCTGCCCTCTTGCTAATCACACTCAGACTTTGTGGGCAGCAAACAAGAAAAGCACTGGTCACATCCCCAGCCACTAACCCTGGTGCCACCTTCTCCTCTCACAGAAGAGGTGCCCAGTTATCTCATTCAGAAAGAACAACTGTGCCATCACCATGCCTGGGTTTACACACAAGGCAATGAAGGACACACACAACCCCTTCCCCCTGCAACAACTCATGCCCTGCCTGCTCAGCCCACCTGCAATGCTGGGGATGGGTCAGAGTGATGGGGACTTTCCAAGGAGCAACACTCATATGTACCCACCTGCCCCATGCTCAGAAACAAGGCTGGGCTCAGTCAAAAGCAATGCAAACAGCCCATGGGCCCTGACACACCAGCCCCACACCAATTTGCAGCTCAGAGACTGAGCCAACCTCTCACTCAAGCAGTCTGACAATACAAGAATAGTATTTCCTGACCTAATGGTGAATATCTGCTTCAGCATCATGTCTGAAAGGATGAGAAAACCCACCAGAGCTGTGTGCACAGGCAGGAAGTCCCCTCCTCTTCTTGGACACAGAGCTACCACCCAGACAGTGCCCTACCACAGCATCAACTCTGATCTTTGCCAGGACCTCTCACTACCTCCGTTATTACAAGAAAACTTCAGCAGCTCTGCAGTACAAACAGTGAGTGCTAAATGATTTTGGCATTTACTGGAATATTTTTTTCTTTAAAGAGGCTTAAGTGTTGCTGGATCAGTAATGGGAAGGTAAAAGATCAATCCCTTTGGTCAGGCCAGTTTCAGGCACAGAGCCTCTAGATCAAGGAGAGCAGATCACTCCTTTCCACTGCCCCAGACTACATCCAGTAGCAGGTTTATCAGAAGAGACAAAGCACATGCTCTGAGTCGCTCTCTTTGAAACACGTGGATGCTCTTCTTTGTCCTCTCAAACCCTGAGTGCCTTTCTTTTCTATGATTCACACTGCCAGGTAGGTACACTTCTTTGACATACATAAAAGACCTAAAATGTTATTATGTCTGCTCCCACTTTCTGAAACAGAGTGATGCACAGTGCTAAAGGAGGAAAGCAAAGCCAGGATTTGGGACCAGGCCTTTGCCATGACGACCTTCTCCCTGGTGCTTTCTAAGCTACATCTTCCTTCCGTAACCTGCCATCATCAGGCAAGCCTAATGTAGACACATCAAAAGATACTTTTAACCCCACCTGCTTTCACTTGCTACCTCTGCTTGTACCGGGTGTGTCCATCCAAGGCTTATATGACAACCCTGCATTTTCCCCTGCAAAGGGTCTCCTTTTCCATTAAGATCAACCACACTTATTGAAAAAACAGCTCTGACATCTTCAGGAACTTCTGCTCCTGTCTGCAGGTTTGTCTCCTGACATCTCTCTCCTCCGGCTGGTCCCTCCTCTGTAGCTGGTGTGGAAGTGAATAACCAAGATGGAGCCACCTGACAAGAGCACTGAAAGCTTGGAACTTCTCCCAACTTTGATCTAATTTTACCTAAGCAAGCCATTAGCAAAGTGAGTGTGCAATAGATCCAGCAGAATAAGCTAGCCCTGCTGAGTATTTTTCTGTGTATGATCAAACAAGATATATGCCCCTATTTTTTTTTTACTTATCAATAAAAATATGACTTTGATCTCAGAAGAATTGAGAAGCCAGCACCAAATACAAGCAAGAAATAGCAATGATGAAATACTAAGCCAGTGACTGAGCCTGGGCTGAGGGGCAATTGCTGCTCCAGGAAACCTCCCTGATAACTTCTGCTGTGATGGGAGTCTCGTCTGGTGAGCCCTGCTGCGTAAAACACATCATCATGATCTGGCAGCTTTCAGCAGAAAGCCCAGCATCATCCTGCCTGCAGTAAAAGTGCAGCTGCTCTGATAATAAAATAGAAAAAACAAACCCATAACAATAGTAGCAGAAATATAGCTAGCAAATAAAACCAGGAGGCAAACACAATGGAGGCTGTCTAGGACGGGCAGAGCAACGTGCAAAGCCATGTAACAATTGATGCCCCTCTAGGTGCCCCAAATGCAGAAGACAAGTCTCTTCATTTCCCTGAGGTCTCCTCCAGGCTGGCCTCTGCATCTGGCTTCTGGGGAGAAGCCTGCTCTCTGCAGTCCAAACACCTTCTTTGCTCCCTCTCAGTCCTGGTCACCCTCTGGTTAAGCTCAAGTCTCGAGAGCTGCTATCAGAACCACTTACACAGGCTCTGCTGGAAGATCCTGCTAGCAAAGGGCTTAGTCAGAGATGCAGGTCAAGTCATGTTTGACTGGTGTAGGAGCTCTGCAAATGCAGCAGAAATGCTTGACCTGCACTTTTGCTCCAATAGTGCAGTATGTGTGGTAGGTACAGTCCATTGCTGCTCTGTGACCTCCAAAAACTTAATCCAGAAAAAAGGATCGAGGGAAGATCTTCCTTCTTCTCTTGAACCTTACAGTAACTTGGAAATCCGTTACATTTTCACTCCTTTTCTTTTTCTTTTGGATGGAAAACAATACATGGCTTCCTTGAAGCTTGTGAAAGTTGACATGACACAGCTTCTGAGACACTACCTTACATACTTTCATGCCTCAAGACTGCAGTGTGCTGCAGAGTGGAAGGGCACAGTGTGGAACTGGAGAACATCACAGGTCATCATCTCCCGTGGATCACCAATGCCGTGTCCCTAGAAAAAGTCAGGGACAGGCTGGGCTGTGAACCTAATCAGAATATTCTGAGGACCACTTCCAGAACCTGGAAGTTTTACAGCCCTACCAACAAGGAAAGTAAGTCAGTCGGTTTGGATATGGACGCTACACATCTATTGCCCGGTGGCCACAAAGCCCTAAGCCTCCTGATCTATCACTGAGACAGGCATGCAAAATCTCTCAGTTCGATCATCTGCAATAGAGAGCTGGTACTGTGTTTATTTAACAATAAAAAAAGTTTTCTGCAACATCTCCTACAAGTGCTATAATGGTATATTCACAACTGAAGATCTTATCGCTCTCTACTACAACCTGAAAGGATGTTGTAGAGAGGTAGGTGCTCTTCTCACAAGTAACCAGTGACAGAACAAGAGGGAATGGCCTCAAGATGTACCAGGAGAGGTTTAAAGTGGACATTAAGAAAAATTTTTTACACTGAAAGGCTTGTCAGGCACTGGAACAGGTTGCCCAGGGAGGTGGTTGAGTCACCATCCCTGGAACATGCTGCCCAGGGAGGTGGTTGAGTCACCATCCCTGGATCTGTTTAAAAGCCATACAGATGTGGTGCTTGGGGATATGGCTTATTGGTGGACTTGGTAGAGTAGAGTTAATGGTTGGACTTAATGAATGTAGCTAGCAGTGGAGAACCTCTTCCCACCACCCTAGTCAGTGTTATTTTGACAGTATAGTACTGTGAAGATCAGTAACCCCTATTGCTGCTAATACTACTCAAGCATCTCTATTCTCCGACTACTCTAGAGGGTTGGCAAGGCTTGGTATATCCTGCATTTGGAGATCCCAGGCACAACCCAAGGACAGTCAAATATCCATAAACTAACCAAGTCTGAAAAGTAGCTGAGGTTTGGGGTGGGAAATCAAGTCAGAGCATGCTTTTATGTCTTCCACAGAGGAGGGCAGTGTCCCAAGACCCAGGCAAATCCTCCTCTTCAACAGCCCAGCCAGCTGCTTCTTTTGTGCTGCACATTCCTTTTGTGACAGGATAACAACAGGACTCTCTCTAGAAGTGGCTACACGCATGAAAAGACTGAGAGCCTCTCACAGATGAGGATGGTGGGCTAGCCACGACAAAAAGCAAGCTACTTTTAGAGATACGCTTTTAAATCACTATTGGAACTATTTTCATCACAATGTTCCCACTCCAGGCAGACCTTACATACTGCAGAAGCTAACTGTCCTTCCTGGCTAATGCACGCAGTGGGTCACGCTGACTTGAAAACATTAAACAACCAGAGCTTACGATCTCCCATGGACACTTCAGATCTCCAAACAAAACCCAGTCCTGCCTCTCTTCTTTAAAAAACAAGAAGTACATCCACAATCACTGGAGTTATTTTTGTGCCATTTTCATTATTAAACTCTTAACTCTCCTCCATGTCACAAACTATTTTAAAAACAGCACTTACTGAGCAGAAGTGACAGACAAATGAATGGAGATTCAAGGACTCCTGGTGTGTCTCACCCTCTGTGAAAGTGCCGTTTTCAGCCTGGTAAAGTCACCAAGGGAAAGAATATCTTTCATGGGTCTGAACAGATAATAAGAAATGGAGAGAGGCTTCCAGGCAGACAAGGCTGAAATGCTGGGCCCTGTCGTGAGCATCCCACGCACATACCCTGACCCTTGCCAAGAGCTGGGCGGACAACAAACCCCCCCAAAATGGAGGGCTGCTGTCTAAAGAGACTTGAAACTGGGCTGGTGGTGTGGAAGGGGAAGCACATGCATGTCTGAGCAATATTTTTTCCAAAGAATGAATGTTTTCAAAGAAGCCCATCAGGAAATCTTACCTACTACACACTGGGGCTCTGGCTAAGTACAACTTGTCATGTTTGAAAGTTTCCCTTGTTGTGTGCACATGCTAGCATTTCCAGGAAATAAACAAAAAGAAAACACCCCAGATTTTAAGAAAATCTGTTTAAGAGCCAAACACATCTTTGATCCAGCAAGAAATAAAGCTGTCTCCTTCAGACAGCATTTGAAAAAGGTTCAAAAAAAAAAAAAAGAAAAATCAAATCAGTCAAGCCAGAACAGAACTTGTTTCTAGATGAAAAAAACAAGAGAGAAAAGGTGTGAAACTGTAGTGAACCTCCTCCTCCTCCTCACATTTCCTACTGAAGTGAGTAATCTCAGATTTTACAAGGGCATGTTGTTTGGAGCTGGAAGTTTGGTAAAAGGTAGTTTGTTCTGAGGCAGAAAATTACTGCAAGAAAACAGCATCTCAACTTTCCATACCCACTGCTGGGCAGAGATGTGGGAATATACCTTTGCATGGTGACTGCTATGCACCTAAAATAGCCGAGAATGAATGTCTGCTCCTTCAAGGGCACTAGAGAACATTATTTGCAGTAACATTGTTCCATTGGGGTGATTTAGTATTATTTATAACAAGGAAAGGCACTGTTAAAATTACCCAGGTTTTTTTCCATAGTCCAGGTCTTTGGACCCAGTTTATGTCAGGAGGCTGAAAATTAAAGGGGTAAATCTTGCAAATTATGTGAAGCATTACAGAGAAGGCGTGAGAGCCCCAGGGGGACATACCCCTCCAAGGCTACTTTAGCTCAAGCAAGCGCTCAGATTTCTAAGGTTGGAGCACAGTCACTTAGCAGGAGAGGCTGGAGGAAGCAGTGGCCTTTTCTCAGCTTTGGGCTGTAAATATAAACGAAAGGTAGCTAGGGAAATTGTGTTCACTACAGTGCACACACAGCGCGTGCAGGTCCTGGGCTGGCATCTGCAAAGAGTACAATTAGCTGCTTGTGTGAAATTAGGTCTGGAGTTCAATAATAGTTTTTAAGATAAGCAAAAGGCCATTTGCTGGATGACAGGCTCTGGAGTCTGCAGATATCGGGCTGAGCCTTGCAGCACAGGGAGATCTGCTGGGGAACCAGTGGAAGGACAGGGAACTCCAGGATGAGGTATCTGGGCCATGCATGGCTTGGCACCGAGACCTTCCCCACAGCAAAACCCACCAGTAGAGTGTAAGAAGCAGTACCATAACCAACAGGTGCATGGAACCATCCCTGGGGGCACCTGGCAGGGGCAAGAGGGACATCCTTGCTCTGAGTGACTGTCCCTCTGCCCTTAGTGCTTCTAGTTGGCATGCTGGTTGTCTTTTGCCTTTCAACTCCTGCCAAGTTTAATTAGAGCTAAATAACACCCCCTCAAAGCTGCTTGCTGTGACCCAGAACCAGCCATCCAGCCTCATGCAGCAGGACCCAACTACAAAAATCTCTCATGCTGACTGCCTGGCACAGAGAGCAAATGCAGCTATATCGGGTCTGGTCCAACCTGCCTCCCCAGCACCCATGTGAAACCCAGCCTGAAGACAGTACCTGTAAGATGAAAGTGAAAAAAGCCCAGACACTATAAATAGAGCCTTTTCTGTGTGCCTTTGATGGTCTGTAGTGCCTTTTTTACCAAAGATGAGAGATACTAGTTTGAATATCTAGCTTTTCTAACGAACCCAGAAAAAGCAAGTTTGGTACCACTATTATATATAAACTATCTAAATGCTAGCAATTTTCAACACAACAATTGTATGTGGCCCTACATAAAGATCCATTCCAAAAACACACCAACACATTAAAAACCCTCTCACTTAAAGCTAGGAAAGCTGTTTTAAGGATTCCTGTGCAGTGCAGTATATTGAAGGCTGTCTCAAAGAGAAGACAGTAATTTTTCTTCTTTGGGCTTGAGGCAGGATATTTTCAAGGCTTTGAATAATGAGCTCTGGGCACTTCTGCCAGCAGGGCTACTGCCCCCCTGCTAAACCCTTCCCATCAGATGAGCTGTCTCTATTCCTCACTTGCTGCAAGTCAAGAAGAATTGCAAGCTGATGCTACAAGAGCAGTGTGACCTGCAGCAGAAGGGGATGTAACAGATGGAGCAAATACCCTCTTCAACACACTCCCAGAATGTGTTGTCCAAGCCCAAAATCCGGATTTCTTATGTCCCTTATGCCACCTAATTGCTGTCTGAAAAACCTCAGCAGGGGGGAGAAGCAGACTGTGCAGAGAGGTAGTGGAGCACCGTCCTAAGGGGCAGGAGGGAAGAGCTGCCCGTTACTACAGCTGGTAATGAGTTTCTCTGCACATTGAGAGTACAAATTGAAACCCTCACAAAAAGCAACAGAGCTACTGCAGATTTGAAGCATATAATTTCAGGGGAGTGTTTGTAGGAGCAGAAAACACGTGGGCATACAGAAAGAGGAAAGGACAAAATTAAATTATTCTCTGTGAAAGGCAGCTCTGATGGAATTTGCCTACAGCATTCTCCATGCTGGAACCTCACTTCTGCTCCCAGGACCCCTGGAAGAGGTCACTGAAACAGTAAGAGTCAAACCCACAAAAAGGGAGAAAATAAGCTCCCCAAATGACCAAAATGCATTGAATGACTCATCCCATTTTCCTCCTCGTAGCAAGCATGAGGAACAGGCTGTGTCCTGGAAGCAGGTCCATGCAGGTGGTAGATCTGAAAGCTCAGTAGCAACTGGAGCGCAGGACCCAGTGTGCTCTGATCCCACAAAACAGATCCCATGATGTTGCTGTACATGCACACACAATCCCAGCGACTCCGGCTCACCTCAAGCTACAGCATAGATTGCCATTTTTTTTAAACTCAAACTTTCCTATTAGAAGCCTCAGCCCACGCCAAAGAATTAGAGATAACTGTTACCTGTGGAAATTGAAAGGGAAAATACTGATCTTAAATATTGCTTAAATAAAAGCTGCAGAAGTGAGGATCTGGGAAATCAGTCTTTTACCTGAAGATGCCCCCAAAACATTTGTCTGGGAGGAGCTTGGCACCCAGTGTTGACCACTGGGCAGGCTCCAGCACAGCCAGCCATCGCCTCTCCCTCGGCAGGTGGCCCAGCAGCATATTGCACAAGTGGCCCACACAGTCCGCTCGGGAGGAGGCGTCCCTGATTGACGGCTGTCTGGAAGACAAATGCCTTCGTGGCCCTCGGGGATAACGGCAGTGAGCTCCCTTGGCAGCTGGGCGAGGGAGGAGGCACGCTGTGAGATGGGGAGGGAGCGGGGAGCCCTGGGGGTGTGCAGGTGAACACCCCACCAGCTCCATTAGCTCCTGCAGCTCCTTTGACACGGCCCCCCCATGAAGAAGAGGGGATGAAGATGAACTGCATCCAAGCAGGTTTTGTCCTGAAAGCCTGACGAGGCTGGGGTGTGTGTGAAAGGAACACACAAGCAAAGGGGCACAACCAAGCCCGTAGCCCTTGTTGTGGCAGCAGTTTCCCACTGACAGGGCTTTTTTTGGTGATGGCAGCACTGTTTTGCCGTTCAGCCACTTCTTGTCTGCAGTTTCCAAACTTCAGAAACTTCAGTTACTTGAGTGGGCAAGTATCCCGCCCACACTGACAAGAGAAGGACAAACTGGTGTGAAACTTTGTTCCACCTCCAACTCGTTCCCAGCCAGGCTTCAGCACTCGGCTTGACCCACGCAGCAGAGAAAGCTGACAGGTTCCAGCCAAAACCCTGGCTGCAGGCTTGGAAAGCTGGAGATTACACATGCTGTGGCAAACAAAAAAATCGGCAACAAATCCCCCCTTCCCCAAAAACTTTGTAAAGAAAAGCCAGGGAAGCTGGAAATAAGTCATTTGAGAACTTTAGCATCAGTACTCATCAGGAAGCAAATGGGCAGCTCTAGTCCTTGAGAAGATACTTCTCCCCTCCCTGACTCAAGAGTCAAAGCCTCCATCAGAAGTGTCTACCCCTGGCAAAGCTCCCCAAGCCCAAATACAGAACTAGGGGGAAAGATCACTCTTTCTGGGGGATGTGTGTCTGTTGTCTCTGCGATTTCACTTCTCTCTCCGTGCTACCTCCTGGGGTACACCTAAGCACCTCTTAAATTTAGGAGGCAAAAATATTTTTATTTCAGTTAATCTTCTACGCTGTGACCACTCCTTTTGAAACCATGTACTATTTTGTTGAGCCTTGTGATTAGCTCCTCAGACGATTTTCACAGAAATGCTATTTAAGCAAGCAAAGTGAATCTCAGTTCATCCAGATAGAAGAGAGAAGAAACTGAAGACAGCATCAGAAAAAAAAAAAACAAAAAAAAAACCAAACACAGAAATACAGATGCCTTTGCTACACTGCGGGGTAACAGCAAGCAGACGTATGCAGCAAGTGCATAATAAAATGAAGATGTTTATCTTGAGCAACTCAGAGCCTGGCCAACATGAATCAGTAACATCAAGGCACCCACCAGGCTGTTTGGAAGACCAAGGAGATTTCTGAATTGCTCTGGTAGCTGCTAAGCCTGTGTACAAATCCTTTTGCCTATGGGCTGAAATTTGGGTGAGTGACACAGGCTGCTCTCCCTGCTCGGAGGTTGCTGCTGAAAAGAGACCAACCTCCCCTGTAGCTATGGAGGGCCACAGAAAACACTCTGAAGCACTGTGTCAAAGGCAGTTCAAAAGAATTAAGACACTTTTTTTCCCTTATTCTTGGTGCCTGTGGAACCAGCATTAACCTCATCAGGATCTTCAGCTTTATGGGCTCTTCCCAAGAAAGGAAACCACAGAACATTAAGCTGGCACAGTACGTATGAAGTGATAGCAAAGCCCCTTGCAGTAAAATCTCCGTGTGACGCAGAAGGAATTACCTCCACAATCCCATTCCTGCGAATCTTGCAGCATCATGCTGTCAGGCAGCAGAGCACCACACAGGGGGCATTGTGCTGCTGATACCAGAACCTGATTTCCATCAGTGTTAACAGGAACTACTGACAGAAGCAGCGGCCAAGAAGCCAAAAAGCCTCCAATCTTGATGATCACCTTTGATAAGTACAGAACAGCATTAAGTCAGTCCCAGCAGATGTACCACACAAATGCATGAAAAAAACAGCCAGGACTCCAGTTCAACAGGCTCCAAAGAAGAGCTAGATCCCAGCTGGGATGAGGAGTTGGAGCCAGAGGAGTGCAAACAGCCAGCAAGGTGTCATCAGTGCCATAAATCCACCTTCAGTCCATAATCCACACTGCAGCTGGTTACAGTCCTTGGGAGCAAGCTCCAGGTGGCCACTGCAGTGATCCTTGTGGCTACTGCAGGAACAGCTATTGCCAACAACCGCCAAGGTCCTTGGATGGGGCACAGAGACTGTATTTCTATTCACAGTGGAAACAGGATGATTCACAAGAAGTATAGGTATGGAAAAACAAGGACTTGAAATCAAAAGATAATACAACAAGAAACATAAGGTGGGCCACGAGAAAAATACAGGTATGGAAGAATGGGGGCTTAAAAATCAGGACCTCCTGTTATTTCAGAATCAGAAAGTTTTCGAGGTTGGTTTTTTTTGGCTATTATCTAGCTTCACTTTCACAGCTCTCTAACAAGCAACCAGATTCCTAGCTAAATGCATATAAAAATCTTCCTGGGATCAGGCTGTAAAGTCTTTGTTGTGCAACTTACCCAGGTTTCTGCTTCCTATAACCACACATGTGGTTTTCAGCTCCCTTGAAGCTCAGGATCTCCAATAAAAAGATTTTGATTGAAAAAGTTACTAACTCTTGCCCAAACACAGCACCATACCAAGAGCCTGGGGTTCAACTGTGCCTACTCGTTTCAGTGATAATTCAGTGTTATTTTTGCTTGTAAATTCATTAGATCAAGGCAAAGACAGTTGCTCTTATTTTCATCGCTCTTAAGGAGGCAACAATTATATAATGATTGCACCTTTAGAGAAACAAATCCCACTTTAAATGTATGACTTCACATTCCCTATTATGGTCCAGCAGCTCAGGCAGAAGGAAAAGTCCATTATTACAGCCATCACCTCAAGTCATTGAGGCTTTTGGATATGCAAAAGCCTAGAGAAAATTAATCACCAAGATATAGATTTTTCCTTTAGAGAGAAAGCTAGGTATAAACCACAGTCCTCTGAGAGCAGATAAACTAGACGTCAAGGTTGTTTTCTTCAAAACAGTTTAATAAGCAGGTGCTGAGCCTGTGGTGGCTGTTTATCGAGCATGCCACACAAGGCAAGTCACCGGCACATCCTTGGCCCTTGCAATTTGCAGCAGACCCATCAGGTCTCACAGCAGATTCCCTGCCAGTTTGAAGTGCCTCCCCACCACCTCCACCACTCATTCCTCATCAGCTCTCCTCAGAAAGCAACAGATCGTTTCACCCTTTTACTTACGCCACAGAAATTTAGACTTAAGGAAAAATAGGCATAACAACATTACATCACTTAAGCAACCAACTTAGCTGACTACATCAAATTCTGCCTGAACTGCTGGCACAAGCAACAGACCCTTAATTAAACTAACCAGCCCAGAGACAGAGAAATACTTTTTTTCCTGCTGATGCATTTGATAGGAGATGATGGTGCTGAGATCACCTTCACAATCCAAAACACTACTGAGTGCTCCCCTACAGCCCACTCCAATCTTTTTGGTTGCAAATGCTTCTGCAGCAGCCTATGCTTCCCAGGGACCTGCCTTGCACATTCACACCCAAGTCAGCTGCAGGGTTTATTTTTGCTGCCAATAACTGGACTCTCATGGCCTCCCTGTACCACTTGGTGCGGAACAGAAGTAATGAAAAACCCCACCAGCGTGTGCTCCAAGGTGCTCATAACTCAAGTGATTTCACACGATCATCAGTGACAGCCAGGAGCAGTCACCTTTGCAGGGCTTTGTCAAGGACCCTTGGGCACTTACTGATACTGACCTCCAGGAAGGGAGCCCAAGCTCACGCCAAAGGCGTCTGGACAAGCTGGGTGCAGGGGAGGGAGAGGCCACCCCCCTTCCACTACACCCACACTTGCCCACATCAGGTTTGCCAGTCACTTTAGAAAAGTCAGACTCTTCATGGAAGCAAAGTGCTGCAGGGAAGAGACAGCGCTTTGTACCACCCAGCATGATGCTCCATCATGTGGCACTGCCCAAGCCCACACAACACATTATCTTTTACTACACACTGAAGTGAGCTGCAGTTTTTAATGTTTTTTTTCTCTTCTTCTGGAAAGGAGCTAATTAGAGTGGAAAAGCATCTCTATGACTCTCACATGTATGACTGCTGTACTTCAGAGATTTTTAATTTGTGTTATGTGACTACCATGCACATGCTGTACTTGGAATTATATAGCACATAACCTAATCAAACAACACTAACAATGCCAGGTAGTTAAATCATGCTGTGATAAGCAAGGAAAACAACTTTGTGTAGGCATATCAAAGTCTCTCCCTTATACCTCAGTCAAAGTGCATCTACTACTAATTATCAAGTTGGCAAAACGCTCCTGTTAGAGGGCAATGGTTTAACTTAACACATAAAGTGCATGGCTGGGGATGCATCAAGTCATTTGCACAGCGCTGTTCAGCCGTTGGCAGAGAGGACTTCAGGCTGAGCACAAGCAATGGGAGGAATATTGTGCTGTAAAAAAAAACCCAACACATCACATAGGAATAGGTAAACAAGGAAGAGGCAGAGTGAGCACCCTCCTTCCCCTGGAGCAGGGAAGGGGCACCCTGGTGGCACAGACCAGCTGAAAAGGGGAGCAGGAGCAAGGCAAGAAATGTCAGCCTGGGGAAGAGAACTGCAGGTCTCCCTTAGGGAGGTAGAAGCTTTCAGGACAAGGGTTTTCAAAATACAGAAAAATCTGCTTCAAAGAAGAAAGTAATTCATTCCCTCTGTCCACAAGAAGAAATTAAAAGGTATGTGTTACAGCAAGGAAGNCAGATCCCTGGGAGAAGGTGGCCCAGGAACCGCTGTCCCCATATCCCTGATGGGACCAGCTGGACAAACACCACCAGGAACAACCTGGGTGCACTCAAGCCTGATTCAAGGGATGAGGATGATCACACAGCCCGAGGTCCTTCCAGCCCTATTTTAACAGGATTTTTACTCTTGACTCCAGCTACCCCACCATATCTTGCACGAGGCACCCCACAGCCCAACGCTGCTCTGCAGCAGCCCCCGCGAGAGGCACAAGCTATATTTATTCTGGT
The DNA here is from genome assembly GCA_013399075.1 of Chloroceryle aenea. Taxonomy (NCBI): domain Eukaryota; kingdom Metazoa; phylum Chordata; class Aves; order Coraciiformes; family Cerylidae; genus Chloroceryle; species Chloroceryle aenea. Next base: position 833,365 of record VWZY01004812.1, read on the forward strand.
ACACTGCAGTGGGAAGCTTTAATCTGTGTAATCGCCTCAGAGAAGATTTCATTCAGTGAGGGAAAAGCAATTACCATTTCACTTGCAACCAGTTGCCTTCCCAGGGTCTTCATCTATCAGAGCTGGAGGGTCCTGTCAGCCCCTGCACCCGCCTGTACTGGTTTTTTGTGAGATAGGTTCATGCCTCTGACAAAAGCATTTGCAGATACTCGAGGTTTTCAGCCCCTTTTTGAAACTGTTTTTCTCTTCCCAGCTGCTATTGCTTTTATCTGACAGCATACAGCCTGCGTGAAGAAAACAACTGGATATAATCCTAGATTAAAGGGATTGTAACGCAGAATTAAATACAAGCCATACTCTTGATAGGGTCCCACTGTCGTCATTCACCTAGCAGACCTTGGCTGTTTGGGAGGCAGGCAGATGGTGGTGGCATTTCTGATGCTTTCTGAAGCTCCTGATTTTTCTAGACAGGCATTTAAGTATCCCCATTAGGTGGGAATAAAAAAATAAAAAATAAAAAACAAAACCACCTCAGTTGTTAGTGTTTCTATATGAACTCTATATGTTTCTATATAAACTCCCATTGAGAATTCACTCCAAAAACCAGGAGACAAAATCCAAATTCTCCACAGGACCCTGCATATGTCAGTCCTGTTGGAGCTGCTGCCACCTTAGTGCTTGGAAGGTCCTTAGTCCCAGAATGACCATGCCAGGAACCACAGGGAAGTGACTGAGCCTTAAAACAGATGAGCAAGTAGTCCTGAGGAAAGCCTATGTGTTGCCTACTGCAGCAAGGACTACAATAGTTGAGCAATGCAAAAGCCCACCAGGAGATCCTTCTGACTTTATCTTACCTCAGGAAAGCCACAATACACTTATAGGCACAGCTATGTGTTAAGGAGAAAAAAAAGGGGAAAAAAAAAAAGCAAAGCTACGATAATCTTCTGCTCTTTCCAGCCTGGCAGCCAAAGCAGCTTGACTTGATAAAGAGAATTCAGGGCTGTGAAAACTACATATTAAAGTAGAAAATTTCCAACCGTCTTTCTCTTGTAAATTGTGGCAGCCAAAAAATCCAACCCTAAAATAAAGATGTGCCTGAAGGTAGCAATTTTACAATCAGCAGCATAATGATTTATATCACTGCTGTCACATTTGTTGGGGAAAAGGAAGCCAGGTATTGTGATCATTAGCCTTTTGATACAGATGATCTTTTTTAAATGAGGAAAAACATATGCATTTTAATAAGGAACTGAAGGAAATAGCCCCAAAATACTAACAAGAAGAATCTGCAGCTCACTCCAAGATTTGCAGACACAGGAGATTAATATTAAAGCCGATGGTATCACTGGCGGCATCCTGAGCTGCTGAACATCCCCAAGTCTGCATGTGGAAGCTTCACTCACCTTTGAGACACATGACACTGCACCCTCCTAAAACACAGATCTTGGGCCACAGGCCCTGAGCAGGCACAGCCTGAAAGTTGGCCCCATTCCCACTGAAGCCTGTGGGTGTTTTGCCATGGGTTTCCAGGTGCTGGTCCCCAACAGCGAGGTGCCAGCGCTCCCACCCAGGACAAGGCTGAGCACAGCACTGGAGCTCCCCAGCACCCCACGGACAGGGAGCATGAAGCAGCAATGACTGGTCCCACTGAGAAACAGCAGCTCCAAGATCTCATCCTAAAAGAAACTGAGAGCTGAGACATTCCTAACCCTCCTCCCCAGAGAAGTCCCAGAAGCAAAGCCTGGCTTTGCTGGTGTCTGATCTCAAAGTTCTGCCTATACCTTGGTAGGCACATATGAAGTTGCATGTCTATAAGACAGGAGGCTGATGCTGTCAAAGGATTAAAAATCAACTGAACTTGACCTTTAATGCTAAAATTTAAAGCAATGACCAGGCTTCTCATACTTCCATTCCCTAATGTAACCATAATCAGATTTGTGGTTGAGACCAGAAAACTGATTTCAGAGACCAATTTACATGCAGCTTTAGCCAAGCCTGGGTGATATGACAGAAAGGACACCAGCACAGGTTTTCTGAAGCCCCCGATAGAGCAGGTTTGAAGTTGGGATGCATTTTAGGGTCAAAGAACAGGATTTTCTGCAGGTCACAGCAGCAGTACATCAAACTTTGCTGAATGCTAGCAGAGGAAAACAGCAGTCACTGAGAGTGCTCACCTAAGATGGGAAGTCCTTGTATGAAACTTCAAACCAACAAATCTCTGGTCACAAAAACACCCAGCCCTAAACACAGATGAAGAGGATAGAGGCCAAGTCTAAAAACCTAATTTCTGCCCTGAGCCTTATTTTAATGGAATAAAGGAAAGGTTTGTCCAACACTAGAATAAGTTTTGTTTATAAATCCCACATAGTGTGCAAAAAAAGCCCTACAACCCTGCTCCAGAGAAAGAAGCTGTGTCACCTCCCAGTTCATGGCCTGCATTGACAACCACATTATCTCACCCTGTGTACAGCAGTTTCAAATTTTCAACAGATTCCCCAGCCTGACAAGGATGCACCAAGGATGTCCAGCAGCCCAGCAGTGCCAGCAGCAGCAGCTGGCAGTCATTTGGCACCATTCAACTCACAGATCAGAACTCCTGCCTCCCAGTTACTTACTCTGGGAGTATTTCTGGCCCTGTGGGTTTGCAGTACCTCTACTGCTGCTTGCCCTCATGTGCTTGCTGTTAAAGTGGTGACAGCAATAGAAGTTGCACTATTTTCTGAAAGCAAGTCTCATTAAGTTCTGCTCCCTGAATCCCCTGGGAAGTCAGAGGAGTACCAGCAACACTTGCATCCAGCCCTCCTCCTGCACAGCCCATCATCTTTTGCGCGGTGTAACCAGCCATGAGCAGATGAAGCCCTGATCTAAGTGCCAAGACATGTACCTGCGGCTGCGTTGAACAATGCAGAGGCACATGCCAAGCAGGAGGTGCTAAACAGAGAAGGGCTAAAACACTTCTCACATCTTCCTTAGCCCACTGGGGAACACGACGCTGCCAACAACCCCTCCCTGTCTCCATTAAAATCACATCATCATCACCTCATGCACACTCGTATATAATTTTCGAGGCTTCTGCAGGAATTTGTGGTCATGCACAGCAGTCAAGATGAAGTCTTGAGCATCCCAGTAGCAGGGCCTTTCCCACAGCCAGGCACAGAGCCCTTCCCTGCTCTCCTAGTTCATCTCTGCACAACAGCTTAGCGCAGATCGCAGGTGCTCACCTGGGAGTTCATCCTGCTCTGTGCAATACTGCCAACAACAAAAGCTAACAGCAGAACCTCCAGCAAGGCAAAGAACACCAGAGCACAGCCCCAAAACATTAGTCACTACAAACACACCGCGTAACCTGAAGCTGAATGCACATGGAGTACATTTTAATTTACTTTAATTATGAATGAATGTGGGTTTGAATCCGGTGTCTATTCCAGAGCAATAAAAACACACCCAAAAATCATATATATCCCCCTGAAAAGAACCACCACCAGTGGATGGATACCTTGACCACTGGAGCCAGTGCAAGCAAGCAGAGATACGACTGAATGCCAAGGGCTGGTATATTTCATGCATGAGAAGGGGAGTTTTCCTCCTATGAAATCCCTTACATGCTGCTATGTGCACTCTCAAGAGATGCCCACATACCACTTAGATTTTGCTCAACCTATTTATTAAATCAAAGGTTGAGAAGCAAGAAGGAACCCCAGCCAGGAAGGGAATGTCATAAGGAAAGATTGCCTGGTGCAAACAATAGTCATCGCAGCTCAGGTTGTGATTGCCCAGCTATAAATATGCAGCACTGTCCAGGTACAAGGGCAGAGAAGGAGCTTTGCTGGAAAGGCAAATGGATCCCAAAAGCAGAGCAGAGCATTTGTGTCTCTCCAAAAGACAACCCCAAGCGTCCATTGCAAATGGGAGATTGTATTTTCCTGCTCACACTGGACAGAGGGGCAAATTATATCATTAAAGCCCACACTGCATCTCAAAGTCCTTGGAGGGAATGGAAAATGGTACTTCATATTTCTATAAAACAATTAGTATTGACGGAACAGACTATAATACAGCACTCGACCCAGAAGAGTAATTAACTATCACAGCAGCCTGCTCACAGGATGCAGATAGGAAGCAAGGAGGCAGCAATTAGAGAGCAAAAAGGCAAGCCAGACACATGGATTTGCTATAACGAGGTATTGACCCTCTGTGCAGGTGTCTGAAGAGAGATCACGTACCCTTCATTGAGCACTGGAGCATCCCCAGCACAGCTGCAAGCATCTCCCTGGGCAGGGGGGGAAAGAGCTAGAGCCCAGCACTGGTTTGGGAGCACCTTCCCCACAGAGGCTGTGCCTGGCCTCTCTTCCCCTTGTCTTGGCTTCACTGGGCCTTAAATAAGAGCGTGGCTCTAAGCCAAGCAAAGAACTCTGGCCACTGATAGCATTGGTGATGGAAAAGTACCACCAATGTAGGATGGTGCCTGGAAAGTTATCTGCAAGACATCACATACCATCAAATACTTTTCCACCAAACCTCAAGGCAACTGGTTTCAGCAGCCTTCTAATTTGCAACCTGTGAATAATCCTGGAGACCAAATCCACACAACAACTGGGTCTCCTTGCATAGAGTTTCAGCCTCACAATGCTTGGCTTCAAACATTTTTGGAGAGAGATTCGCATGTCAGTTTGGGGTCCAGAAAAAAAGGACATTAAGTGCGCAAACCTTCATTGTTTCACCCCACAAAATAGAGGGGTACTGCAGATCCCTTTCTAAAAAGCTTAGGAAAATTCACCTAACAAATACCCTTTTCAACATAAGCTTTGTAATAGCCCTCTCAGCCAGCTCCTCTAAGGAGGTACTAATAAGATCAATGGTGCTCCCTAAGAAAGGGAAGGAACATGAAGGAGAAGCACATCCCTCCATACCCGCATCGCAGCACCAAGAGCATCAGGTGTGAGGTGCCTCAGGTACAATGCCTGGGCCAGGCCCTCCTCATCTCTTTGCAGGCAGGTGAAGCAGAAGCAAACGGTTTAGTGTTAGGTGCATAGTTGGACTTGATCTCAGACATCTATTCCAACCCTGATGATTCTGTTTCTTCTTTCTCCTTCAATGTAAGCACCCTCCCCCACCTCTCCTTGGCTCCCCTCTTCCCTTCCTCCTCCCTTTTGGCATAGGAAGTTTCCAGCATGAACTGGTGATGTCTCTGCACAGAGCAGCCACAAACACATGAAAAGATCAGTTCATGTGAAGCTAGTGTGTTATGTCAGTGCATGGACTTCTGGCAAACAGCTCACAAGTTGGGCTGGCAAACACGATGGAATAGAAAACAAAGCTCTTGCCTCCCGTGAAGTTTCAAAACAATTCAGCAGGCTTTTTCATACTGGGAAAGAGCTGGGGCTACACAAGCAGTGAGGAGCAAACATACAGCAGCTCTATGTGTGGCTCAAGAAGCAGAAAACTTTTCCCAAAATGCCATTGTGAATCCCAACACACTAGAATGCAAAAGCCTTATTTTCACTGGAATATTCCACCAGAAGCTGCCTCCTGCTCTGTGCAGCGTTAACAAAGTAAACCAGATCTCAGCCCCAATGGAATCAATGTGATTTTTTGCCACTGATGAGTCCCTGCTTTACTTCACCCCAATGTCCCAGCTCATATGCAAAAGCAGAGCCTGTTTTCACAGCCCAAATAACTGTAGCAGCAGGTAACAGCCAATACACAACTCCTGCCAACACAAATGTTCTGGTTTCAACCTGGGACCTACTCCTCTGCTGACAGAGCTTGATACTTCTCCACTAGCAGTAAACAGTAGTAAACAGTGAGATGGGAAAAGGAAATCACAGATCAGTAAAAACTGATAGCAACAAACCAAAACACCTGCAACAGTTAATAGATCATATTTAGGTACCAAATCAGCTCTCCAGGAGCGAAGGAAGCCAGCAGGATAATATCTGGCAGCTGCAATTCTGGTGTCAGAAAGGCAGTGGGGCGGGATTGTGGCTGGATGGCACTGGGGGCAGAGGCAGTAATCAGGCACTTGGGTCCAGCCCATGCTACTTTACTGAGCAAGCAGCTCTCCTCCATTCTCTCATTGTGCAGATGTTAGAATGGGAAGAAACTGGGAATCTTTACTATGCTACAACTCTGAAATACTTTCCCTGTCTAGGCAAGAAACTGCTCCCATCACAAAAAGTCTAATTTCGGCATGCGCTTGCATGAGTGCACAAGGTAAAAACTAAAAATAGAGCTACCCTATTTCCATGCATCGAGTCAGCAGGTACAGAAACAGCGTAAACAGTGATTCAGCAGCAGTTTGCGTGATGCAGAAGGTTGTTCCCTTGCCTCTGCCTCCCCGTTTGCAGCCCCTGACTCTCAGCAGCTGTCAAGAGCGATGCCTAGGTCTGCCTTGCAGAAACTCCATGGGGCCAGGGGAGACCTGCCAGTCACAGGGGACTCCTGGCTGCTCAGCAAACTTGGCAATGGGGTGATGTGGGGTGCCTGAAAATGCCCTTTAGGAAAAGTCCGTCTCCCAAGAACATGGACATTTTTAGAGCTCTGCCTACAGCAGTTTTTCTAGTGCTAAGTCTACATGCAAACAGAATTAAGCATTTTGCTATGAAAATAGCTGTATAATCAACATTTTAGCTATTTTTGAGCTTATGAGCCTTGTATCTACAAATCTTATTTATCCAGGCTGGATATAAAAAGAGGCATGATGTACAACCATAGCGTATGGTTGCCATCTCTGGTGCAAAGTAGTGCTGTGACTCTGTAAACACCCCTGATAAATTGCACAAGACGACACCAAGGACATTTTGCAAGCCTTTTGAGATTTGCTACATAAACAGCTCCAACCTTGTACACATGGTTTCAACAGGGACAAGTTGGTTTTTGCTGGTTCTCATACCCAATTTTTTTCATTAATGTTTGCAGAGAAGCCAGAAGGAGAAGCAGATACATGAAAAGGAGAAAGACTGGAGAGAACAAACACAATCTTTCATTTACCTTACATTTTCTAAAGCTATAAGCTTATAAGCAGAGAGAATTAAAGTATTTTAGAATCTTCCCACCGTCCACGCTCTCTCATTCCCCCTTTCAAAGCCAGCAAAGGGAAGAAAAGTCTCCCGAGCACCCACCCCGCTCCATGCCAAGCATCCATGTGAGCAATTCCTCCCTCCAGCCTCCAAAGTCCTGGGGCTAACATGCTTTCTGCTTTAGCAAGCTGTGCTCTTGGCTCCAGGCACCATCTCTCCCAAAGGCACCAGTATTGTGGGGAAAACCCCCGGTCCTGCTATTTAGTTGCTATGACAGCAGCCTCTGGCTGTGGCTCTACTCAGCATCACTGCCCCATCCAAGCCACGGAGCACTCAGATTTGCGGCCACCAGCCCCAGGGGCCAGCTCCCATAACAGGCTGTCCTGAAATAAGCTCCCCATGGCAGCCACGGCTCTCGACCGGGAGAGGGACATGGGGCTGTCATGCAGGGCTGACTGGTCCCATGGGTCACCTGGGAAAGTCTGGCCATAGCACCTGCCTTTGCTGGATTGTGGGGTTTTGCTTTAAGAACATGCCAGTTCTTTAAGATCTCCCCCATGACAGAATCTGATTTAACCAAAAGCACGGAGAGGCAGTCTGGGCAAACCCTGCTGGCCAGGGTACCCAAACCAGGACACAATTCCACAATAACAGCCAAAAAAACCTTCCAGATGTTGTTGTTATTGTCATTTTTCTGGTGAAAACACATGGAGCCAGCAGCATCACAGGCAGACAGGAACTTAGAGCACAAGACATTCTCTGCATCCATGTCACGGTCTCACACTGCGTACACCAGGCACCCACCACAGCAGCTGAGGCTCCTCAGAGCAATGCAGGTGGGGCAGAGGGAAGACCATGCCCCCACACATCCCCCAGACATGACACAGGGATGCTAAACCAAGAAAAGCAGCCTGTGCTCCTGTGTCAGGCATGCTGCAGCCTGGCTCACACATCACTTACCTGCTAATATCCCATGCAAAAATGAATGAATAAAAATCAAACCATTAAAATCAGAGGAGTTGTCATTACAGATGCAACTTTCAAAGTAATTTTCCTATCATTTGAGGGATGTAGTCCTCTGAGCAAGTACTACATGCAGACAGCAAGCCTTTTAACACATGACAATAAGTACTATTGAAGGGGTTTCCTTGCAAAACTGTGACCTACCCCCACACTATTCCACACCAGCATAATTAACCAAGAACAATTAAAGTGCACAAGGTTGTCAACTTAATTTCAGAATGGATTAAAGCCCTTTCTACTCTCACCTTGACATACTCTGAAGCCTGGACGATTCACATTTTGATGCCTAATTGCAATGTGAGTTGCTGCCTGACAGGCCTTAATCTTCTCAAAAACATGGTTGTGTCCCCTCCCCAAAGCAAATATTTATCACAAGTTTCACCTTGAATATAGGCCACAGGTAATCAGAGATGAAGGAAAAAAATAAAATAAAAGAGTTTCTGTATTAGAAAAATAAATTCAAAAGGCACATCTATTCTTCTGAATCACAGCAAGGAAAGATTATTACCATTAGCATGAGGGTTATACAGCAAATGAAACATCCAGTTAAAGAATAAAAAAATCTTTTATAGTGTCATCTTTATCATTAAATTTTAATGGAAAACCACTGCAATTTGCTAGTCTGAATATCTATACAATGCAAAGAGACCATCTGACATCATCGAGGCGTAACACTGCAAGATAAATGGAGACGATTTGCCACACTACTGGAGCAGCTGTAACTGCTTCCCAAACCTGCAGCAATCAAAGGAAAGGGCACAGAAATAGCAAGCCATCTGCTTCTTGCTGGCCACTGAATCTTACGTGCTTGGCTGATAGGAAAGAGTCCAGGGTCTTACTCTTCTGCTGCTCGTATGGGCTTACACGAGCAGCAGCTGAGCTGTTACACTAGTTTAAATGCCCATGTCTACTTAATTCCATTTTGGTTGTCCCTGTGAGTCTCAGCCATCACCACAGAACAAACATCTGGAGGTCACGGTGTGCAGCAAGCACACCCTAAGCAAGGGCAGCTGGAGCACATGCACATGCATCCCAAGAGTGCCTGTCTGGAGCACAGTCTCACTTTGCAGGCTCCCAGCAATGCAAAACCAGGCTCAGTGCTCCAGGCTGCCTTCCTTTCACATAGCAGTTGGGGTTTGAGACCATTAAGAGGAAAGAGAGAAGTGGAGGTAAGGACAGAGATTTTCCTGTCCTGCTTTGGCATTACAGTGCAATTCTCCCTGCTGCACCCTCCTGAAGGATGGCAGCACCTGTCACAAGCTCGAGAGATGACAGAGGAGCGAGCTGCAGGCAAGCCATGCATATAGAAACACCAGACAGCCTGCAGTCCACCTCCCCAGATGCAAACAGAGAGGAGGAAAGGGTGCACAGCTACTGTGCATAGAGTTATTAAGATCTATATGAAGCCCCACATGTGTAAATTAAACATCAGCTCCTTTTATCATCAAGTGCGTTTAACACGTAAGCATGAATTATGCAAAACTATTAATTGTCTTATTATAAGAGGGAGCAGCTGTAGAAGCTACTTGGAGGACAGGGCATGTCACAGAAGGGGAAGATCATGGATGCTCAGTGTCTGCATGTTTCTGACCTACAGCACGGCCACTGTCACCAGGTCCAGTCCTGGAGCTCCCAGGGATCCGCACACCCTATGGTAACCAATTAACTCATCATCTCATAAGCTCTGACTCAATGCACTCCAGCACTCAATGAAGGAAGGAGAAATATTTTCATCCCCCTTTTAATGATGGCAACTTGAGAAAGATATGGAGAATTAAGCAAGCTTCTGAAGGAGGGAGCAGGGAGCTAAGCCTGTAACCTAGCATAGGGCCAAGCCCTGTCCAGTGCCCAAACTGCCCAGCTCTGCCTTCTCTTGCTCAGGAGTACAAGGAACCTGAAACAGCAAACCCTCTCCAAGACCAGGGAGCTCCAGTCCCTGCTTCAGTTCAGCAGTTTTCTCTTTGACTCTGCACTCAGGTGGAGGCCACTGGTGAGGCCAGCTGCAGCACCACCAGCAAGGACACCGGCTGGCAGCCTCAGGCACTCACCTGCTCCGAGCCCATGATCTCCAGAGCCACTTAACTAAGCCGAATCACCAGGTCTCACTGAGCTAACACCATGCTCGGCAGATGTGCTAAGGTTGCTGGGGGCAAGCTCTGGACATAAATTACCTATAGGGTGAGAAAGCTTTTGATAGAATTTGACACAAACCATTCAATACAAATGCTGTTAGTACTGAGTGGAGGGGCCATATGCAGCGAGGAAGCGTTTTGGAACATAACAGGTGCTGAAAGGGGAGGCACAGATTGGTATTAAGACCAGTTTCATTTATTGTATATATCACAGACTTGGAAGAACAAACATCAAGCACCGTGATTACATTTACTGATGATTCAGATTTGTGTGGGCTCCTCAATACACAGAGGAGGGCAATAAAGTCCTGGACAACTGTGAGCAAGCAAGCACCTCGGGGGATAATTAATTCAAGCTATGGAAATGCCACACAACAAGGCTAAAACATAAAGCAAATAACATTGAAAAGGACTTTGCCCTCAGACCATATGAGGCAAACTGAGGCTACTGCGTCTCTCGGCCACCCGGGGTGCCAGGCACCGTACCAGTACAAATGTTGTCATGGCCATCAGTGAGCGCAGATGGGTGAAAACAGGTACAGGATACATGCAGGGCATTAAAAAATCAATCCCAGTGATACGGGCTGTACGTGCCCCCAGCCCAACACGTCACATTGTGGCGTTAGAGAGGAGCTGTGTCACACAGGGACTGCTGGCAAAGCAGCAGCTCCTGGGCCACCCTGGCAAACCAAATGCATGCACAGAACCTTGGGCCACAGTACCTGCCTCCCACCTTGCCGACCATCTCTCAGTCCCTATTATCAGCTCCTTTCCAGACTCCTGACCATCACTCCCCATACCTAGATCGTGTACCTGCCCCGATAGCTCGGGCAGCCTTGCCACACTAACCAGCCCTGCCTTGTCTGAGCCACCCTGCCCAGCAAAGGGATCACTGGCCGGGCGTCACAGCAGGCACGGGGACCATTCCTGGAGATGGGCCCCGAGAGCACCCTGCAGCGAGACCAGGGAACAGAGAGCATCTGGAGCAGCAACACGAGAAAGGACACAGGAGAAGTAGTAAGAAGTGGCAGAGCTGCCCAAGGGCCTGAAGACAAGGAGATGCTAAATTTGATGAGGTTGAGGAAGGGAGCCAAAGGAGGAATAAATAGAGCTAATGAGAAAACAAGGCATGAGCATTCAAAAACCTTTAACACACTGCTAAAAAGCAATAAAAAGGCAATTAGAGTTCCAAGATACATGGAGAGTAATTGCACACACTATAAATAGGTGGTGGCAAGACTGCCCCGCTCAGCAGGATCTGATTAACTTTTGGGGTGACTTCTGTGCAGACAGGAATATTCTGGTGGGAGACAGAAGCTGAAAGAAGAGAGTTTATAGAGAGATGAGATTACAGGAAGCATTTAAATCACACACATCCTTCTGCACAAGATATGAACTGAGCAGGAGCTTCACAACAGATGCTTCAGACGTCTGAGCTTGAAGAACTCCAAATAAAAGTTCAGCAACAGAGATGCAAAATAGCTTTAGAAAGAAATATTCACTGTACACCAGCTAGCAGTGTGAACGGCACTGGAGTCTGGGCAGTTCAGTGGGTGCCACTACTGATGGTGAAACCCCCTGATCTCGCTGCTCTCCAGGACCCACAGAGACCCTGCCCTGCACAGCTCACAACCTTTGCACAGCATTTAATAGCAAGCAAAAAGAGGTGTTTAAAAGCAGACTTCAAGTGCCAAGCCCACCTCCCCCACCCCCAGCATGCTCTCCAGGCTGCACTAGTGTGCTCCTGTTCCCTACCTGCACCTCAGGCATGCTCACTCTGCTCTGCAGACATGTAATCTCCCCAGGGCTGGCACAAACCCGGGGGGGAGTGGATGCACATGGCTTGGTCATACAGGCTCATGGTAGCCAGTGCAAGCAGCTACCTCACTGTTCAAATACCAAGCTCTCTGATGCCAATCCCTGCCCATCCTTCCCTCCATACACCAGCTAGGCTGGAGCAAATGCACCAACTGCTGAGAGATGCTCTCCCTGCCAAGCACGCAACTCAGGCCACAGGGGAATGTGCCACAACAAGTCCTGGGAAAGGAGACCTCAGGGCAAATAAAACCCATGAGGCTCCAGCTGAATTTAGGGGCAGGGTCTTTGTAGCATTGTGACCAACACCTTTAAGAGCAGAAGTCAGCACTGAAGACCAGGGAACCTGACAAGTGGAAATCATACCAGGAGGATGATCCCTGGCCAATGTAAACCACCACTGCATGATCAGCTCAAGTTTTTTTGAGGACATCAGTTCTCTCTTGAGATGGCTAGAGGCTACAAAAGTACTGTTTCTCATCATTTCTGCAGGGCCTTCAGCCATGCCTGTTGCAAAGCAAAGGGGTGATGGAAAAGGAAAATGCAACCACACTTTGGAGCTGTGAGGAATACCTCCTCTCTACCCCAGGTCCTTCACAGATACCCTTCTGGAGGGAGAAGATTTACAGGATGAAGCACCAAAGGCCCAAGAAAGAGGAGGAGCAAAGCTGTCACTTCCCAGCTCCAAACTCCTTCAGCCAATCCCGGTGCCTTCCCCTGCTCCCCACTCCTCACCGCACAGCATCAACATCGATTCACGCTCAGGAGCTGCTCTGCCCTCGCAAATGACTGAGCACACACAAAGTCTCTGCAGTCCTAACTCCAGCTAGCTCTTGGCTATGCACCAAAAAACAACCCCGTGTAGCTCAGACAGCTGCACGTCCCCAGATAACAGCAGCAGATGGCTTCTGCCTAGAGGTCTCGCTGGCAGAGGGTGGTCTGCGGTGCTGGAGGTGGGAGGCACGGCACCGTTTTTTGCAGCACGCACTGCTGGTGGGTCACGCAGCCTCGCCCGTGGCTGAAGAAGTGCTGCCTGTGTCCTTCCTTCATCCTTGCATTGTCACCATGCAGGTAGCAAAGCAGCTGGCTCCTGCTGCGTCACCCCATTAGCTCCTTCTGAGACGGCGATGAGTCTGTCATCTCTGGTTGCAAGAGGGGTGGGAGCAGTTTGCTAGGAGGGAGAGGAAATCTAAGGGTGGAGGCAATAAAAGCAAACTCGGTGTGTGCAGTACGCAAAGTGCTTGTTCCCTCTTGCTGAATCAGGAAAGGATATTCAGCATTTAAAGGAAATGTTCCTTTTGCTTGATGTTCTGCTTGCGTGATGCCTGCATCACCTTCCAGCTTCCTAAATCTTCTGCTGCTGAGGTGGGAGAGCAGCTTATCTTTCCTGTAGCACACGAGGGAAAGTGAACCCCCTTTCTTGCAAAAGTTAGCTTCTGTCAGCATCAGCAGCAGTCCCAACAGAACTACTGAACAGCCTAACTTAATTGCTCCCAAATCATTCAATATTTTCTGTGCCTAAAACATGACACCCAAACTGCCTCTCCTTACCCACCCCCACCCAACAGACAGGGACAGCCAAGGGGAACAGTGAATGGCACAGGGGCTGCATTTGGCTGGCAGCTCACAGAGGAGCTCCACCCTTCCACAGCCACATGCACCAGCCACATTGCCGAGGTCAGCCAGAGCAAGCCCAGAAACCTCCTGCCAAAGTGCCTGTGCAGTACGTTGGTTTACCTGGCCAACTGAATGGATGGGACTCCCCCAGATTTCTCCTTGGCCAAGCAAAGCACCAGCTAGAAATGAGAGGATGGTAGAAGGGACAGTGAGGTCATATATAAAGATTTATTTTTTTTTTCCCTCTTGTACAGAAAAATGTAAAGTTTGACCCCAAATCTGCCACCTTGTTGAACTAACATCACACCTCACTCCAGTGAGCATGGCGCTGTATCTAGGAGGGTTTATGATCCCTCTGACAGACAGATATCAAACCCAAGTCCTTTCACCTCACCAGGGTGCCACCAGCCAGGCACCTTGTCCTCTCCTGTTCCCAAATGGAGGCTGTACGTCAGCTGTGACTCACCAGGCTCCAAAATGACCCTCTTGACAGAGGCAAATTGATGCCTCTCTCAGAGCAGCTCCAGAGAAAGTAATGGGCTGCTCCCGTCATGCTGAGGTGAAGGCTATGTGTTGGGGTGCAGAATTTTACTATCTTCAGCACCCCAATATGTGGCCACAGCCAGTAAAATCCTGCACTCCAACACACAGCCTTCTGCATCTCAGGGGAATGCCAACTTCGCATCACCTGGACTGGTAAGATAACATGATAAATTCCTCATGGAAGGGAGAATCACTTCTTGCAGGAGTCAGAGGGCCCTGCACAACTCATTGATTGCAAGCACGAATTGCAACTAGTAGACATCATAGTGTTACTACAGACTTGCAGGATGTGCAAACTCCCAGCACCATCCTCTCCAGCTCAGCAGGCACTTAGGATCTAATTCAGATGCTAGAGCAGACACCGCTGATGCTCTTCACAAGGCAACATGTGAGACTGTTTCAATAAGACATTCTTAACAAATAGCTGCTTCTATCAGCAGTTCCTCACTGCGTGAGCCTGGAAAACAGCCTTTCCTCCTTATTACTTTCATCCCCTGTGCCAGGCAGGCAATTGGGAATTAAACCACCCCTTTGAACTCTGCTCCAAGGGACTGAGCTGAGCCTGTGCACATCAGTGCTGCAGCTGCTCTGGGTGCAGGGATTCTTTCTCCTGCAGAAGTACATCTGGTAACAGTAACACCCAAAGCAAGTGCTTCGTTTCCACTGCCAGAAAGTTTGAGCTTCCCCCTCACCAAAGATCCTTCCCCTGGCTGAAGGCAAACAGCAGGCAATGAGTTTACAGGGATTGAGTCACTCTGCTTCATGTTTGTACAGGATCAGATCCAGTCATGCCTGGTGCTCAACCTAAATCATCAAGTCTGGATATAAATCTCACCCAAAAAGGGAGCAAGAGGTGGAAGTGGAGGGTCTACAGTCCAAGCTAGACCTGTCAAATTCTGAAGACAAAGTGCCCTGCCCTTGGGTAAACATCACCCTAATTTAGCACACAAGGTCAAGAAAGGCCACTGCTGGACCATTAGCAGGCAGCCCTGTTTGCCAGGTATTTGTACAAATGTATCGTGGCAGCAGCCCAAAGTCCTACCAATGTCAGTGGAGCTCCTTTAAGATCTGCACAACACATCTCCAGTCCTCAAAGATAAACTCAGCACCATAATTTAAAAAAAAAACACTCTTTGGGCAAGGAAAAAAACATGAGTGTATATATAGGTTTCACCAACATTTAGGTATAGGCAGACACTCAGCACTTAAGTTGCCATGGTCACATGACTGTCCTAAAGAACATGGGTCAAGTCCTCAAGCTGCACATCAGGACAGTTTTCCAACCCCTCCAGGCTTGTGGCCTGGACTAATGTCCTCTCATAAGGGTCATTATATACCTCATCTTACTAGAAGTCCAAGCTCCCAACCTTTCTGGGAGGTAGAGAGAGATTTTTGAACTACAAGCACAGCATCGCTTACACCAAGCTGAATAAACATTTGCATGACATTTTGACTCTAGTGTTTAAATTCTAGAAAACTCAGACTGACAAAGTCAGAATCACAGACAAACCACACCAAATATTATCACTAAAAGCACCTTTTTAAACAAACACTTCACAAATTCACATCAAGCAGTGACTGCACTTACATCTGGTTTTAAGAATGATGCCCACCTAATCCAGAAGAGAACCCACTGAAAACATCCCGAGTATCCTGTACCTACAAATAACTTCTTCCAAAGCAAGCACCAGGTTAGGATGCTCCATGTATTTTTTTCAGTGCCTACAAGGTAAGGACACAGGGAAGCTCCCCAAGAACATGACATGTCTTGCATCTCCCCTCTCCCACTCTCATGAGGACACAGTGAGACCTTGTTGCTGGACCTTAAAGCATGCCCTATGAGAAGGGTGGCTCAATTCTGACTCACTGGGGGCCAGTGGTGCCTGCTGGTTGGAGTGGCCAAGGCAAGGAGGTGAACTCTGTTTGTCCTCTCATGTCTGCACCACATTCTCCAAGCACTGGGGAGCAAGGTATCACCTTCTCTTGCACCTCACCCTGCTCTGCTTCCAGGAACAGATGACCTTTGAGGGGCTACCCATCAAACTGCTCGTCTGAGGAGCCACTCATTCTCCTGGATGACAAAGAGGGACCTGCTCACCACCAGGGAAGGTTCCCTCCTCTGCTGTTTTAAGGGAATTCTACTGTTTTAATTAGTTCTAAAGACATACTAAAATATACATGGTTCCTAAGGATCCCTTTGTGGGTAAAACCCTGGCACTGCTGAAGCCATTAGCTGAATTCACATCAATGCTAACCAAGCAACAGCGTATTGATTATAGTATATCGACTGGTCTGAAGATATTAACCAGATTTAAATAATTAAATAGAAATAGGATGTTTACCTTGTACCCCCATACTAAAGCACTGGCAGTAGCCTTAAGGGGTTTGTATACATACACTGCTAGTAACAGTGTTGTGGTGGTTGGGTTCCTACTGCTAAACCACGCTAATCAAAGTAAATATTTCTCCCACTAACAAAAACATACACAGGAAAATGACTTGCTGGCTGCTTCCTGCTTAGCTGAACTGAGAACAAGCGGCTCACCATTCAGCAGAAGGAATTACAAGTTCTGCAAAAGGAAAAGTGCTTCAGGGAGAGTGTCTAGACTATGTAAAGCAAGGCTGTAAATAATACCTTTTGGAAATGATGGGCTTTAGGAGGGGATGGAGCTATGTGATCTGATGAGTATTCTCCACTCTTAGCTCACAACATCTCTGGCCTGAGAGGTGCCACCTACAACAACTGAATCGTCCGACTACAGATCAGGAACTGCAAAGTTTTACAGTGCTCAAAGACCAAGCTCACAGCTTGTTTACCTGCTTCCCAATCAAATAAACTGCAAGTATTTAAATAGTCTCACAAATATTTAGTATCTGCTAGAACTGAATTAAGATAAATAAATGTTTCAACTGAAAGTAACTATTTTCTGCAGATTCCAGATAATTTGAGCACAACAGTCACATTCTGTGCCTCACATTGCTAAGGAACATTGCATCTCAGATGTTCCAGACCTCCTTCCCCACAACAATGCTCTCCAAGGAGCAGGGAAATGTGGGGAGGCTCATCTTCACCTTGGGGATAGCACGTTGCTGACCCAGGGACAGCAGTAGCCTACAGCCCAGCCACAAACACAGGTCTCTTTTGCTGGAAATGGCTGTGGCCTATGCTCACACTAAGCCAGCTAAGTGGCAAAGGCAGCCCCTAGCTACTCCTCCAGGTTTTTATGGACATAGCACTAAAAATTAGCTTGCAAGCTTTTCTACAACTACAGAGCTGTGCATAGGGTCCAGCTTACACCTGAGACCTGCCTGGACCTTGCATCTCCTCAAACAGCAGCAGAGAGCAACTGAGGAACAGTCAGAAAACAAGCAAAGCATCATCTTCACCTCTCCTCTCCTGCAGAGCCAAGGAAACCACACCTCCAAGGGTTCCCTGGGGCCAGCAGTGCAGAATCTTACCGTAAAGATCTCAGTTCCTCCAGCAGAAAGATGCTAAAACAAGTCACAACACTACCTGAGTCATGGTCTGTCCCAGAAGAACAATGTGTTAGTGGTTTTAAGAGAGAACGTGTGTAAATATGTTGTGAGAGTAACAATCCAACCCATGACAGGGAAGAAGCATGTGATTATTTGGAAGGCTGCACTAGCTTTACTATGTTCCTAACTGTTGTAGCATCCACACGCATGCCAAAGTGGCAGAAATTTGCTATGATAAGATTCATCATAACCAATTTCACAGAGCTTCTGATCACTCACACCTGTTCTGCACTAAGCATTGCACTTATCAATCACTATTCAGCACAGCACAAGCTTAAGTGTTTTGCTGAATTTGACTGAGAATTTTGCTAATGCACCCAATGTCATCCCACAGGCTTACACAAGGATCCAAATACACAAGGACCCAAATCATAAGCTGCTTCTCCCAGGAGTGGCTCCAGTAACCTGCAACTAAGCCGGCACTTTTTTCATCCTGCGTTTATCCCACTGGGAAATGATTTACTCTCCCACATGCCACCTGCCTGGTCCTTCATTCTGCTGGGAGGAAGACAGCTGACGGCAACCACATGATGGCAACCACGACTGCAGTGGTGCCTGACCTACCACGCTCTCCAAGTTTTATCTCCTAATGAGTTCTTCCTGCTGCCCCTTTCCCAACAAGTGTTTTCAAGATGCTGGTGATAATCAGGAGAAGGTCTCCGAGGTTATGCTATTTTGAATGAGCAAACATCAATTCCTGGACTGTGCTGTGCCTTTTGACCGCTGTGCTTTGGAGGTGTTCAGCAAGAGGTATAACTGACATCGAAGGGTGCTTGGTCTGCATCACTACAGACACACACTGCCTGACTTCCCTAGGCTGTCGACTGAGCTCTCCTCCAAAAGGCTTCAGACAGTTGAGATCAAGTGGGCAGAGTTACTCCATGGCGCTGGTCATCTCAACTCATTGGAAGTAGAGTCAGCTTGAGCTAGAGAAAGGGCTAAATACATCTTGGGCAAGCAATTACCAAGCTAAGTGCCATCTGTAGTACTAAAACACGTTGTTCTGAGAGCAGCCGAGCTGGCAAAGCCTCTTTCCTCCTAAGGTGCCTCACAAGGCTGGAGCCTTCTGCATCCAAGGTGTAAGCTCTGATGGGGGCTTTTCCTCCCAGGCCAGATGTTCAGTAGGTCTCTTGCTCAGCTTCCCCAGTGTCTAGAAAGGACTGCCCACACACTGTCACCCCTCCCACCTGGGGTAAGAGATAAATACAGATGTCCCTATTTTCATCAAGCTTATAAGGGACAAGTACCTTACAGACCACTGCCTGTCAAGTGTGCCCAGAATTCAGTGGTGCCTTAAAAAAGAAGAACTTACAGGTAGACATCACAGATATGTGAAGCCTTACCACATAAACATCAAGATAAACCTGAAGCAGAAGTGTAGGCTTGAACACACTGGTCTAAAAAAATTATTTTTACTCTGTGTCTGAATTTCTGGGGTGTCAGGATCAGAAAAATAGCACCTCTGAATGGCATTTGCTTGAATCAATCTTGAAATCTGAAACAGTTTACTACTGGTGTAAATAAGCAACGCTGCCATGCCCACGTGCAGTATAGACCCAGCTATGCTGTCCATTCACACATTTCCACGGCTCTCTTCACTCCTGTATACATTATAATTTATCAAACCACATGTAATTATCATTCTGTTGCAGCAGTACCTTAAGTATACATACTTCCCTTTATTCCAAGGTGGTTCATGAGCACTGTGAAACACCAGGCTGTTTTGCAGCTCCTGAGCACTACACACAGGCGTGCTGCTACATAACCAGTACCCGCGGTGCCTGTGCATTACACTGCTGAAATGTGCAGCCCCCCTGGGGTCCAGGGTACCAGCCAGCTCTGATCCAGCAGTGCTGCAGGATCAAGGAGGGAGGATTACACACCCTAGGGGAGGTATCGTAGGGATTTTCAGTCCAGGCAAGAACTTCAGTGCTGTGACTGCAACAAAAAATCAATGGCTTTCTTTTCTGAGCAAAATGCAAAGAAGATGAAGCTACAGAAGTGGCCCGGGCTCTGGGAGTTTGGTGGGGGCTGCAGGCAATGCAGCCCACCTCAGGCCCTGTGGAACTCCTACGGAGATGGGCTGCCTCCTGTCAGGTAAACCAGAGATGCTGGCTTGTACCAGACAGCTGCTGTGCAGGGCGACAGCTCTGTCCACACGGCTTGAGCTGTGCTCAGAGGTGACAGCATCTCTTGTGCTAAAGGGGAGAGCTGTGAGCCAGGTGAAGCCAGACCTCCTCCACCCAGTGCCAGGTAGGACCTGCTGAGTGAGGCTGGGGACAGATCACCAGTCCTCACTGCTGCACAGCTCTGCCAAAACACGTCTACAAGTGTGTTTATCGTCCCTCTGCTGATGAAGAAACTGAGGCAACAGCTCCCATTAGAGCAGGCCCCAAACCTGGTTTTCTCCCACCCTTCCCGTGAGGACCAAAATGCATTTGTTCCACTCTGATGAGTCTTGGAGCATCTGATATTACCATCATTACTGAAGGCCCACCAATACAGAGTCCTCACATAGACCGTTCAACCTGGCAGAGCCACTGTGACAGGAGGCTGGTGCCCAAGGAAGATCACATCCTATACCTTCACCCTTTGGTCCTCCTTGAGCCAGAGAAGGAAGGGTGGCTGAGCAAGGAAAGCAGAGGAGCAGGTGGAGTCCAGCGACAAACTCCAGGCTCTATCAGTCCTTTAATTGACCAACAGAAGTAAGGGCTAAGGAGAAAGGGTAAGGATTTACTTCCAGAAACCTGCATGACAACCAAACATAGGGATACACAGAAGACAAAAACAAAGAATGAGTTCTCCTTTAAAAGGGTGAATTTCATTTGACATGTGTTGTCAAGTTAAATTTAGCTTTCCCAATTCCCTTTCATTGTTATGTTTGAGGGGAGCTGGCAACACACACTTGAGACACACCTGCTTAATCTATTTGTATTAAATAAGCCAGATGCATTTCCCTACATTCTCAATTTCATAGAGAACGGGTTATTTCCTCCCAAGATCCTGTATAACTTTCTCAGTCCCTTGACTATTGCTGCCAGTTTGTTACTCTTCATCTATTTCACCTGCACTTTATTTCCATCTTTTTTCTTTCCCTCCCTTCTGTCCCTTCACAGTGCAGTATTTTGATTTCGGGGACTACAAATCACCCTTCCTCCCAGTCACTCTTCCCCTCGTCTGCTAAAATACTGCCTGTTCCTTTGGAAAAACTCCTTTTCAATCTCAGTTCAATTTTATGGGAGAAACAGTTGCAGGCCTTGTTTGTTTTAATTTCTGCAAAACTGACAATCACTTAAAATCCCTCGTCTTTTTCTAGTGTGAAGAAGTTGCACAGAAAACAAATACCAAGACAACTTTGAAAACCAACAATCTAATGAAAAGGGTTGTAGACAAATAAACCCCCCTCCAAACCTAGCTATATTTTCAGCTATGCACTTTGCTCAGCAAACAAAAGCTGATCATTCAACCTTCCAGCAACACCAGGCTGTCCTACATTGCCTTTAAACTACACGCAGTACAGATACACTTTCCTACCTCCGTATGTTGCAATGACTAATAATAGTCCTGGGGTGTAGCAGAACTGAATGTCGTTTGCATCAATACATCCAGGAGCCTGTCTGATCTGTAAAGGTCATTTGTGAACATAGAACAGTATCAAGGCTAAAACTGCAGTCTAAGAAACTCAACTAAAAACAGAGGAAAAAAACCCAAACATTCAGCCAGCTGTTCCAGAAAGCTACATCCCATTACAGACCTAACTGGCTGCCACAGGGAAAAAGTCGGCTGCATTTGACTGAAATGTGCCTGTGTCCCTATCCCAGGGAAACTTATTTTCTGCCCTAGCCCATCAGCTTATTCCTCAGCAGAGACATGAGCTCCAAGACAGCTCCTCAGAATGAGGAGCCCAGATGAGATGCTCCTGCCCAGCTCTGCCTGGAGCAGCACACAGCCCTGCCACGGTGATATACGGGGAGGAAGAGTCAGGATCGTGGCAGCAACTTCATTGCTAAACTCTGCTGCCACATTTTGCCAGGAAGCCAGCACTGGGGAGCTCACCACACATAAACACTTGTAAGAAGTTGAAATGCTACTCGGTAACTCCCCAAGTCAGTGCTTGCACTCCCAGTTAAGCAAACTTTGCAGTAAGCATGAAGTTGCAGAGTCCCTTTGCAGAAGGCAAGGGCACACGCCGGGTGTTTTCCAACAACTTAACCCCTCGTCTCCTTTTGACAACCTTTAGATGGCCAACAGCCCAAACTTCCCAAATCCTGGTGTTGCGTAACTAGGAACAATGCCATATGTCAGTGCTTCAGCTCCGTGCAGGAGACCACAGCAAGAAGGACAGAGGGGTGGTAAGGGGACAGGGGGCTTCCCTACACCCCGGGATGGGGCTGCTGCCAGCAAACCCCACCCGTGCAGGCTCAAGGAGCCCTGCACTGGGATTGCCCTTGGGGTGCCCCGGCAGCTGCGGGCCTGGGGAGTGCCTGCATGGAGCTGCTGGGAGGGGGATGGAAGGAGAGGGGCCGGCAGGGATGTGAGCAGGAGGGTATTCAGAGGAACACGCAGGAGTGTGGATGAGCAGGGGGCACAAGGGCAGTCA